>OY982577.1:21771975-22097940 GCA_963859945.1 Euplagia quadripunctaria | reverse complement strand
ATATTGGGGTCGCTGCTATTCAGGTGACCTAGTATGCTATTGAGACTAATAATAATGCTTACAGGCATCACTCTAGCATGCAGTTGGACTAAGATTTTTTGAAAAAAATCGATCCCTTTACAAGTTATGACCGTTTGAATTTTCAGGTATTTTAGACTCCGTTTTTCATAAAAGTTGGGCGAATGTGTTAAGTTAAAGATTTTAAATTAGTACGTAATACATATTTTTCTTATTTTGGAATTCAAGAAAATCCAAAAAACTAACTTCGAAATATTTTAAAGTTAGTTTTTATAGATTTTCTCAATAACTGAGTGAATAGTTAGTATGTATAGATAATAAAATATATAATATATTGTTAGATGTAAATGTACATATACCATTGCTCTCTTCAGTTCACATTCCCTCAAGTAAACAAAGTAACGACTAAAATATCGAGTAACTTTATGTGCAGAATAATGCAGTATTAAACATCTTCTTGTCAACTAGTCCATTAAAGTAGCATTCTTAGGACAACCTATATACGTATACGTGTGTGAACGTGAATCCAAAACACATGTCTTGTAAAGTGATAGTAGTGAGCGAAGTCCGGCTTTACAGTACCAACGTAAGGTGTATGCGGAGACGTAACTCATCGGCGAGCAGTGTTCTCAGTGTAGTCGTGACCTTTTGCGCGTTCTCTCACGAGCGTGACGTGAGCCACACCCCAAGCAACTCCACCGACGGACATCGCAGTGGGGTGCATCATACCTCGACGCATATCAATAGGACCATGCAATGTCTTATTTGCTACTGTGACAGTAATGGAAGACGTGCATGTAACCGAACAGGATAACTCAATCACTCGTGTGCAATCTAAAAACTAAACACCTATCTATCGAAACGTATCGTACACTGATCTGAGTAGTTATTATATGTATGTATAAATGAAATTTTTATCGATCCTGTAGTCCTACACGGGTGAGGCGATGATAAAACCGAATAAGAAAGGGTAAATTTGGTAGAGATTTCCATAAATTAAATAATAGAGTACCAAGACGGGGAGTTTGCAGAATGATACGAGGTTGTTCATGCTGTGCCCTGTAGACCTCTGTAGCAAAGTAAATATGAACGGATAATATCACTCTTCGTGGTCCCAAATAAATACAAGATATAATTTCGCTTCGCGTTGATATAATGTATTAGGCTTATGCATTTCATCATTTAGGTTTATCAGATAACATTACATAGAGGGACTGCGGGCCTCGTGTCTAAGTGGTAACTGAGTAGGTTAGCACATTGCAAGGTTAAATAATGCTAGCCAGCTCAGTCTTAAGATGGGTGACCATTCTTAACACATTGAGACCCCTCCGTGCCTCGCAGAGTACGTTAAGCCGTCGGTCCCGGTTGCCGCACGAACATCTGTGGTATTCGTTACCGGTAGTTAGAGCCCCAAAAAAGTCCGACAACCTGGTCTAACTAGTTCGGAGGAGAATGATTCCCTCTATGTATAGAGGGTAATCTTTTGTGGTTTGGCCAACTCTTTGCCCAGAAACGTGTGAAGTGTTAAGTTAGACTACACTATCTTGGAGAGAAGGGAAACCTCCCTTAAGTAGTAGTATCGCTAAAATAACTAAACAGGTCAGTTTCGTAGTCCTTTATGGGCACATTTATCATGCCGGGCCTACAAACAGACTCCGATGGTTGATGGAATCGAGCTTGTAGCCGGACAGGAGATATGTTATAAGGCATAGATATGATGTTTGTGTCTCCGCTAGCGAAAGTTACTTACGACACTTTAAAGTTTTTTTGGACTGCTTCTATTTTGTAATAGCCAGGATGTCTGTCCTCCTGTAGCGTCTAATTTGGTTCCTCCTCCCTTTTCTCGGTGCTACCACTACATTTAGGCTAGGGTTAGGCTGCGGTCAGTTGTTTTAATGTTGCTGAATGTGGAGAGATGAGTGCCATGTCCCTCCAACCCATCGGGAGGATCCTCCGAACAGGGTAGGTGATCATGCCTGGTGGACCCATGCCAAACAGTATATACTTATCGGCGCAGTTCAGCTCGTCTTCGCTTGATAATGTGGGGCTACTTTCCGCTACGATTAACTGACAGTACAATATCTCTATAAAGATTAAAGTTTTTAAATAAGGTACTGGTGTCTATAGATACGATATGCTGTCGCTGTAAACTCATTTTTAACAAGCGATTTTGACTCGATCGGAATTGAATCGTGATCGATCGGATAAACATATGTGAAGGATCAAGAGGGTTATGTTTATAACTAACCAAGTAACAAATATTACACTATGAAGGGTATACGTAAATTAGCATACAGTAATTTAAACCTACGCAGACATATTATGTCTATAGTGTTCATATAGAGACGAGAAAGTATCGCTTACATTCTAGCGACAACATAGATGAGGCGAGTTTACACGTCGATAAAGCTAAATGAAAAGCTCATGCACCCGTTGCTGTAACAGCGAACGAGTTAAATATATGCACGAGGTGGGAATTGATCGCGCTATACAACGGTCATGGGCCAATATACGAGTGAGTGCATGCGGTGCAAGCGGTCTGACGGCGTTGAGTGGTCGCGCAGGAAGGCGGTACGTTTGTCTAATCAGGTGCACGTCGTCGTGCTGCTTATAGACGCCGCGACATTGCTATATTACCAATTCGAATAGTTCCGCAGGAGGCATGTTTTAGGCATAAAGAATGCTCAATGCATGACGTGAACATTTACATACTATTACAAAAATGTCACTATGGGTTAAGTACCATTTATTCATGAAATGCGAAGAGTTGCTGTGTACGCAGTGCAGTGATAGTGGGGCAGTACGCAGGCGCAGGCCCCGAGGAATGTATCGAGATTGTGATCGCGCGGAACACAAATAAACCGCGACGTATCGGCGCGCAGGTAGCGTGTAGTGCGATCACATTAAACGGACGCCAGGTCCCCTAGGTTTGAAGTGATAAACTTGTTTGAGTGTCCGGTGTAAAGGAGTCGCGTTATAGGAGCGTTACGGCCGGAACGCGGCGCGACACAGATCCAGACATTTTAATTAAGGCCTCCCCGGGGGTAGGGTTGTCGAGCTGACTGGGGGAGGGGTGCCTTATCTCAGATAATTCGGGGGAGCCGATAGAGCGACAACAGGCTGGTCGATAAGTAGAGTCCCGACGTCCTGATTCTGTGTCAATATTGGGATGTGATTTATGCTTTAAATTGTAGATGTTTCTATAGATCCTGATGCAAATTCAAGAACTTCTTGGATATTCTTTGTGCATTGTATAAATCTATACTAATATAATAAAGCTGAAGATTTTTTTTGTTGTATATATATGATAGCCAGATTTATGAAGAATATGCGGTATACGTAATAGTTAGTGATACGTAAATCCAATGTTCTACAAAAATATTGGTCTTTAGTATATCCAAAAAAGTCCCAAATGCCTATCCCTTAAAATTAAAAAGTGATTTATGAGCATTATTAGTAGGCACGGCATATTAATCCTTATAAACGAAAGAAGACAATTTCATAAAGATAAACTTTGCCCTATAAATAGCATATTATTTGGACGCATAACTTAGGAGATAATGGAAAATTTAATAATTCGACACCACTTCAACGGAGGCTAGCGCTGAAGTGGTATGTCGGAATCGAACCGACTAAAACCACACCGTGCTCCGTCATAAGTGAGCCTTGCAAGGGACGTATACCTTAGATACCCTTGAGAACCCTGGCTGACCATTGCATGCGGCTGCGTTCTTTGCCTCCCTTCCAGTTTAGCTAGCATTTTCGGCCTGCTACTGCCTGGGTAACAGGCAGGTGACGCATAACCCTGGCCGCCCGACGAGAAACGTATCTTATAGTCTCGTTGGTGATTTTAACTTCGCCTAGATTTTTATCAGTTTTTAAGCTCATCATTGCATGAAGAATTTCTATTCATCGATCTGTTGAATTTTGTTTTCTCTACTTGTCTGCAATATCTCTACATTGTCCAGGTTGTTTTCGCTAGTAGAAAGCTGTGTAATTGGATTTGCACTGTACAAGTCTTGATAGAAGAAGAAGTATGGCACTGGCACACGTATATGAATGAATTTAGAGGTGATTTATACTAGCAACAATAGTAATACAAGAAGTTGTTGTTGTTGACGATATATATACGATATATCGTTAGCCCCCTATGCTATCAAATCAAATAATTTATTTGCTGGAATATGTTATACAATATGTCTTGCAATAAATCAGTGTTCACACATATTCTGCCTTGCAGTGGTGTGCAAAAAATACCTTTTGTCAAATTAGCTAGGTACCTTTTTGTTTACTTGTGGAACCCCCACGGGTCGTCATCCGACCTGGGCTAAGCGGTAGGGTGGTATGTCGGACTCGAACCGACTAAAACCACACGGTGTTCCATCACAGTCCATATTACCAGGGCTTCAGGTGTACCCTTACAAGGAAATCCCTGTGAACCCTGGCAGACTTGGCCGCCTGTTAAACAACAGGCGACTCCACTGTGTTGTGCACAACACGGCGCCACCGTCTCGGGTCTGTTTCTGCTAGGGCGCCGGATAATCCTGTCCGTCGCCCCCAGGCAAGCGCTCATGAGAACTAGTACTCTCCCGTTCCGCCACCTCCTTGGCATACATTACCTCCTCGCAAAACGAGGCGGCAGAATCCCAAATTAGCTGGGTACCTGTAGTATAGTCAGGATTTTTTGTTTATTATATAGATTTGTAAATTTATCATATATGTATTCAGATACATTATAATAATTTTTGCTTTGTGATAATTGTACAATTTTTTTTTAAATCATTACAATGGTACATTATTAATGTTACTTGGTAGGGGATTATTTATTTTTGTGAAAAAGCACTGAATTCGTGTGACCGTCACGCTCAGGTACATATATATACAGATGTGTGTGTGTGTGAGTGTTTTCACTTCCGACGTGAAGTCCTACGACTGACAGTTTTTTTATGCCGGGTTCGGCTACCATCTTTATCACAAAACTTCTAAGATATACATACAGGGCAATGACAAGACTCCAAGCTTCTTAAATAGGGGCTTACAACTGTCAAGAAAATCAGCTCTATACATTTTTTGTGTCTTGAAATCCCTTTCAACGTCCAACGAATTATCCGTCCATAAAATATACGTTTTTCTTTAGTTAAAAGTTTGGCAGCGGTATTATTAAACTAAGATAAAATTGCTGCTGTGTGTTCAGGTCATTCTGCAGTACAACACCCGCCGCTTCATTAACCGTAATTTAGTTTACTCACGCAAATTTGTATTTTTCTTCTCGCATTCGCACGTGCAAATGAACCCGCACGTGAACACACGCACGCACACAGTGGTGTAAAGTGCGTGGGCCTACGCTCGCCATAATTACGTGCGCCTGGTTATTTGTTTCAGTTAATAGGATTTATGCCAAACCCCGCACGCCATTTACCCCCACCGACCACATGCCTACCAACATAGCTATGGTACATATTGTTCTCTTCTCATTTATTTAATTACACTTACTTATATGTAGTATGCAACATAATACGAGCTTACATATGTACATAATATCTGACAATGTTCATGGATTTTTTCATTCCTCAACTGTTTTGTTGGTAGAGTATAAGACGTGAATGAACGAACAGTACCTTCTATACAGAGGTTCCAATATTAATTTCTTAGTTTTTAAAATGTTTATACGTCATGTATGTATTATTAATGAATACTTGTAATTTGTTTAGAGTATTTAGACCTTTTTCGTACAAATTCTTTCACCACATTGGAACAACGGACACAAGAAACACCCTGGCTCGGGACAACTAATATTTATAGATTTTCATATCACACAAATTTGTTGCCCCGTGTGGGAACCAAACCCACAACATTCGGCACGGCTTAGTGGCTAGGCGACCACTTTAACCATTGCGCTATGCGTGCAGTCAAAATTCGGAAACATTTCATTCATTATTTGCTTTAATACTTTCTTTGGTTAAAAGAGTCCAAATATAGTAGCACAAAGATATTACAAATTCATTAGAATTATTCAATTGGTACAGTGATAAGGATTTGTTAGGCGGTGCGCACGCGCCGTGCTATCGGCGACGTTGGGCAACAGGCGCGGATGTCGATAGCGGGTTCCGGTGGCGCACGCGCCGGCTTGCCACTATTCACTGTTGCTAATCGTCGCATCGATAATTATCATCCGTACATACTTTTGTCACATTTCATTTGTGTGTGGCACATTGGTTGGGTAACCCAGTTACACACGGCGCCGCTGTTATCGCTCTCAGTGGAAACCTATATGATGGCAAATATACGCTCTATTCGGCTAATATCACTAGGTGCCCCAATTAATAGACAATTATAATATTTTTACGATATTATTGTTTCTTGTCTGCGTGTCGTGTAGACATTGTGCAGTTCATTACTTCGAATATTTTATTCAGGTCTCTCAACAGACCTTGATAACTTGCAGGCTTTCCAGGTATAGTGTTTGTCAAAAAGAGACAGAGCAATATTATCATTTGACCTTGGCTACAAGCACCATACAATACACTGTTGTAAGAGTTGTAGGAGTGAAACATATTATTAACGATGCATCAGTTGCAAAACAGAGATGCTTGCAGCTGAATGTGTGAGTGAGTGTGGACAATACAAAGTTAGTGGGTTTGCGAGGTGAGGGCGCGGCACGTTTTTGTGCGTACCGATCAGTGTGCATTGTGAGGGAGGGTACAAAAACCGCCAACTTCATTTCAGTACTGTTCACCTCAACTGTTCTGTGTTATGGTCCCACCACAACTTTTTATGCGCGCTCCGTCCTGTATGAGTGTGCGGTGCTGAGCGAAATTGTTCCGTTTTTATTAATTTATTGCTCAAGTTATGTTTCACCAGTTGGCAGACGTATTAACCTATAATCTACAGGTAGATTCACCATTCAGTCATAGGGTTGGTGTTTACCGTGAATATTCCTTCAAAGTTGCCTTTGGCATCGCTGTTTTTATTTATAGTAAAGAGTCTGTGATTGCCTTAAACTTCATCTGCAAGCTAAAGTGGTAACTGTATCTACTTATTATATTTGTACTAGCTGTTGCCCGCGACTTTATTCGCGTGGAAATTCAAATTAATCCTATGAGAACCGTACATTCTTCAGCGGTATAAACTACCATATGTCCTTCCCCAGGATATAATCTATCTCCTTGTAAAATTTCATGTGAAAATGAAAGAAACAAACAAACAGATATATTTTATATACAGAATATGGTTTATAACATAATCTGTATAAAAAAATTCATAAAACAAATCTAAAATAAAGAAATAAAAAAGTGATGGTGTTTATTATTTTGAAAGATGTCCCCCATAATAAGCTCGTTAGATATAGTAACTTCTTCTCTCGTTATACTTTGGACTCATCTCTTCTTGTGTTCTTCGTCAATTTGTTGGTTTTGTTCAGATAGTACTCTATCGTCACTGTATAGGTTGCGTTATTAATTTGTAGCGATTTCTAACATTTCGATTCTATTTGTCTTGTTCCTCATGGTTCTTCAGTGTGTCATAATTCTAATCCAGTTTAAGCCCTGTCTAAGTGGCTGCCATGCTTTTTTAATAAGTTTTTTTAATTTTTTGAAAAACTAGTTAATTGTTTCTGTTCTTGTATTCTGACTATGTTTTCTTATTCGTAGATTTATTTCTTTACTTAGCTGTACTATCTCCTGTTTGTTGGTGTTCCTATCTTTAAACAATATATTTCTTTGCTCCATTAACTTTTTTTTGCTTTTGGTCCTAATTAGCATGTGGTACTTTTAGTTCTTGCAATATTATTTTCTATGTGTTTTACTTCCTTTTTTAGGCCGATGTCTAGAAAATCTCAACAAAGTACAAGAAAAATACGATTATTTTTCTTGTACTTTATTGAGATTTTTATTATTTTTAAATTAGTTTCTAAAGATGTTAAAATGTCTTCAGGAATTAGAAAGAAATCAACAACTGAATTATGATAGTCTGTTCTAAAGTTCACTATGACCTGATTGCTGCGCCCAGCATTGGCTCCATTGAATTATTATAGTCTGTGCTTAAGTTACCTGTAACCTGGCTGTTGTGCCCAGGATTCGTTACAGACGAGGGAACTCCTCACTGGTCAACAGCACATACACGAAACTTTATGTTCGCATTGAATTATGATTATCTGTTCTAAAGTTCACTATGACATGGCTGCTACGCTTAGAATTGGCTCCAGATGAGGGAGCTTCTTAATGGTCAACAGTACAGAGACAGCACTTTATATATACGCATTGAATTATGATAAAACTATTCCAAAGTTCACAATAACCTGACTCCTGCGCCGAAGATTGGTTCCAGGCGAGAGAACTCCTCAGCAGTCATCAACTCAGGCAAGAAATGTTTGTACGCATTCAATTATAATGACCTGTGATGAATACACGGATACCGCAATGATTAAAGTGGTCGCCACGCTACTACGCCGTGGCGATTGTTAGGGGTTTGATTCCGACACGATACAAATATTTGTGTGTCCATTGTTTCAATGTTTGTAAATTCCCCCTACACGTAAATTATTCCTAGTGAGGCAATTGATTGTCTTTTATAAGCATTTAAGGATTATAAGGAAGGATGAAACCTTTTACTTAACAAGTGCAACTCGGTTGGCTCCATACCATCTCGTGTGATTTTTCGAGATGGGTATCATTGATTTGTGACCCTCTAGCATAAGGAAAACTTAAAAATTAAACGTAAAACGGTGTTAGGCATAAGTAAGCTTCAAACTGAAATAGGTGCCGCATAGTCCCAAACAACCAGTGGCTCACAATATAGACCAATGAAAATATCTGAAATCGGGTCTATGTCTATGATTATTTACTTAAATTAAAAGTATTGTGTGAAATACGTGCAAACATGTTAGTATGGTACGTTCCGGCTATGCACCCTCTCCATGTATTGTACCATGTGTATATCCTGTGTTGATATTTTCTATACAATATTTTTTTTACTTTTATACAAAATATGTAAGAAACAAACAGCTAAATTTTATATACAGAATATGGTTTATAACATATTCTGTATATAGAATTTCATGAAATAAATTTAAAATAAATAAATAAAAAATTGATGCTATTTATTATTTTGACAGATGTCCCTCATAATAAGCTCTACTATATCTTACTATAGTAACTTCTTCCCTCAAAAGCACTTTTTTGCAATTTGCAATTGCATTTTGAAAGAAGAAAGAAAGAAAGAAAATATAATTTGTTGCAAAAACCTCAGCCTACATTTTTTTTGTTACCTAAGTCTATAATTAACATACACACTGATATTATTCACCTACTTCACAAACATCATATTTTTAGTCTATGACTTTAGCTATGTCTACAATGTGATTTATGTCATGTAGAAAGTATGTAGGTGACGTGTCATTCTTGACGTGGCAACATGTGGTTATTTCTTTTATTTTTTTTATTCAAGAATAATTTTAAAGAAATTATCACTCATTCAATTTCGGGTTCACACTGATTTTCAGTGCCAACCGCAAGCCTCACTTGACATAGATCTATCAAGGTGGCAGTGCCAAATCAGCAAAATTTCAACAAAATTTGTAGCTAATTTGTTGCTAATTAAAATGTTTAAAAAAATCGCAATTACTGCTAGTTTCATATGAAGCAGCTAGCGAGAAAAAACGGTAAATCAGTGAATATCAGTCAAACTAACAAGCGAAAATTTGTTGCTAATTTGTTGATGCAAGTAAGTAGTTACGAAAATTAAAAAACAAAACAAAGGTGGGTATGTTGAAGAAAATGGAAAAAAAATACATGCTGTCTTGAATTTCATTTCGCTGACTGACCTGACACAAAAAAAAATACCTACATAAGAAAATTCCCTTTTTTAAGTTGTGTAAAAATCGATACGCGATACAATCAAAACGTAAGTTTTATTCATTTTTAAGGACTTATTACATCATGTAAGAAATACGTCCTCCAAATTATTATTACCTGTATACGTAAATACTTATTTATTTTTACGAGAAGCTGAAGATAACAAAATAATATAAAAATCTCAAACATTCCTTTTCATTTATTATAACGCCATCTATTATGGCATGGTACCTTACCTGTATTTATAATTTATTACCTTTGCAGTTTTGAGTAATTTTTTTTATTTCCTTTATTGTGTTTTAAGTATAAAATAATTTTTTATGTTGGGAAACAATGGGTATAGTTATTATTTTTTACTACCAGAAAATTCTGAAATGTACAGAGTCTTGAAATTATAAATGTCTATATAGTAGTATAGTTTCTTTTTTATAACGCCACCTATTATGAAAGTCTTATATTTTAACACCATGTCCTCACTTGTCGCATAATTGACGTCTTGACTTTTATTGTCAACTTGAACCAAGCAAACATGCGTTCCCATACTAACATTGCCACCCCTTTTCAACCCCTTGGGGGTGGAATTATCGAAAATCCTTTCATATCGGATGCCTACGTCATACAAAGAACACACCCTCCAAGTTTCTAGATATAGAATATAAATTATACGGGGTATACCGTAGATAAACATGGTAAGAAAATATTTTCCAGTGATACTTAATTTCACGTAGTTATCATACAGAATATCAATCTAAGGTTTCATTTTTTTTTAATTCTTATTTTTTACACAAATTCAGGCTCCCAACCATATTCCCAACACAATACATATAGTTTAGAGAGTCATAGAAGTACCAAGCATAGGTAACTGACTCTGATAAGCGACTGGGGTGCTAAATAGCAAAGGGACCAGAACTTGTAAGGTAAATTGTTAAAATTCTAATTACGGCGAAACCGAATATAACGACATCGGATCGGTTATTGCGACCGAATGGTAAGGTCGCGGCCAAATCCCCATATAAACAATTAAGTAAACATACCGTCTATAATAACATCGGGTACAGCGACATATCGCTTAAAACGACGAAACTTATCGATATTCATCGGCTATAATGACCAACCGTTTTACTTGTTCCAGCAAAAACAAAACAATACGAACAATTAGGTCGTGTGTTTTCGCGTTACCATGTCAAAAAGATGTCATGCAAAAAAAGAGGAAAGTGTTTAATATTGAAGAAAAATCACACATATTGTGAGAGATTACAAAATGGCGAGTCAAATAGTAAAATTGCATAGGAATGTGGAGTCTCACACTCTACCATATCGACGATTTCTTTTTTCGACACTTTATTTGGAAACAAGTTCATAAGCATAACCTATACCCATACTACATACATATTTAAAAATTCTAAACACACATATATGACAATTAATATGACTTCTTGTGTAAATTGCTTATAACAACTATCGGATATCCCGTCCGAAGTTATATGATCCCTTCAATGTCGTTATATCCGGCTTTGACTATTGTACTAAACTAAGATATCTAAATTTGGAACCCAATGAGACCCATAACAATATTATTGTCTGTAAATTCTTGCATACAGTACATTTCTTTAAGAAGAAATCGTCAATATGGTAGAGCGTGAGACTCCATCTCACACTCTACCATATCGACGATTTCTTTTTTCGACACTTTATTTGGAAACAAGTTCATAAGCTTAACCTATACCCATACTACATACATATTTAAAAATTCTAAACACACATATATGACAATTAATATGACTTCTTGTGTAAATTGCTTATAACAACTATCGGATATCCCGTCCGAAGTTATATGGTCCCTTCAATGTCGTTATATCCGGCTTTGACTATTGTACTAAACTAAGATATCTAAATTTGGAACCCAATGAGACCCATAACAATATTATTGTCTGTAAATTCTTGCATACAGTACATTTCTTTAAATATGAATCAACCCTTCAGTAGTCAACTTAATATTACAAAAATATTGCTGCTTACTGTTTTTGTTGCAAAAACAGGTTGTCTTAAAGGTCTTACTTTGTCCTAAAGGTGTATTTTGATTTAGGTCCCTGAAAGGTGGTGGCAGGTCATTCCAGATTTGCATTGCAGCATATTTCAGAGAGCCTCGGAATGCTGTAGTCGTATGACTTGGTACTGATATTGTACTTGTTGCAGACCTGATAGAGTAAGAGCAATTCTGTAACTTATTTTTTCATAGAAATAGGTAGGCTTTTTAGTTTTTATTAAACCGAACAGCAAGTTGGCTGGATGTGGCTTTCTCCTGGCCTCCATTTCATTTATAGTATTTTCTTTTAAATAAAGTGTTGTCTGGGTATTTTAAACCAATATCGAGCACATGCATTTTGAATTCTTTGTATTATTTTTTGGTTCTAGCTAATAAACATATACCATATACTATATGAGACTGTCCACTAGTTGTTTTAATCTCGAATATTGTAAAGTATTTTTAACCAGAAACAGTTTTTTACAATTTTGTTTACATGCCCTTCAAATCGCAGCTCAGGATCCATTACAAGGCCCCGATTAGTGGCTTTTTCCATCCTTACAATTCTTTGCCAATTTATAATTATAGCTGAATATTCTGATATAGACTGTATTTGTAGCTTGCTACCCAGTATAATAAATCGGTTATGTCAGCTGTACAAACAATGAATAAGAGTGGTCCTAGAATTGAGCCCTGAGGCACTCCTCTAAGCAACTTTAGGGGGTATAAGGCCATCACCGTGCCATCCTCTTTATGCATTTCAACATACTGTGTTCGGTTTGTAAGGTAACTATGAAACCACTTGATTGTATCCGATGCAAACCCATAGTAAGCTAACTTGGATAATAACAGAGATGTATCCAAAGCATCGAAGCGCGTGAGTAGTCCAGAAGGACAAGTGCTGTTCCCTCTCCATGGTCCCTAGCTACCAGTGTACTACCTACAACATCACATAAAGCTGTGGTTTTTCTGCGACCCTTCCTGGAACCTGACCGCCTTTCAGAAAGGATGCCATTCTGTTCCAAGTATTCCATGACTTGCATGTGTACAACTTCTTCCAGAACTTTCGACAATTAAGGCAGGATATTAATCAGCCGGAGATCTTTAAAAGAGTTTTTGGGACTAATTTTAGGAATAGGTCGTACTAGGGAGCATTTCCACAACTCTGTATATGTATGTGATGTTATTGATGTATTTATAATATTTAAAGTATGAGGTGGTGTGAGTGTCCAAATCTCTATATTGATATTGTTAATTCCTTGTATACTAACTAGTCTTGATACTTTTCAAAGCCCTTAAGATAGTTTCATGGTCCACTGGTTTCTGATCAAAGCTCACATTATAATTATGTAATTTAATACACTTATTTCGGATTCCCTTGGCACATCTAGGAAGGTCCCCTTTAAAAAATCGATTAGCCATAAGTACAGATTAAAAGCACAACTCTTAAATAAGAGAATAAGCCCCAATACAACATTCCACGGCTGTAATAATTAAGTTGTTTTTTTAATAAATGAATAGCTTTTTGCAAAAACGATGCAACGGACTATTCCAAAAAAAAAACACATATACTACACATGAGAGCCTATGATTCACTATAGTTTAGTACGCCTAAAATTATTTAAAAAACATCGATTTTCGGCAGTTTTTTGCAATTTGTAATAAAACAAAAAATTTCATTTTGTTGATCCTTTTGATATCTACAACTTCTATTCAAAACATTTCTTCCTAAACAGTCGAAAAATTTATAATCGCGTAAAACTACATTTTCGAAATTTTACTGGCAAATTTAACAAAGAAGGGGTGTTTTCAGCTGTTGGAATCTACAGGTATAGGGAACATTGACACTAAATACTAAAATTTACCCAATTATTAAGAAGCATCGCGGTTGCATTTTTTTTCCGGGCCAATCCCCCTTTGCTCGGTCTAATATGTTATGTAGCGCCCTAGTACATTACATGTAAGTATCGTTAGAGCCGTTAGCGGTGGTGGCGAGGTAGTATGCTAATAGCGCACACGCACGCACTCGCTACACTTTTAACGAGCCCTCGTTAGACCGGTGTTTGGTGTCGGGCCCGGCCGCGACTTGTCCGCGCCGAATGACGAGTTGCCTGCTCTCCATCTCCACAACTGCAGCCGGTTAATATTAAAACATAATCTTACCAGCGCGTATGCTAAATCGATAGCTAGCCGAGTGACGATTTTTATATGAATATTCTGAAATGAGAGTTTAGGTTGCAATATTGCAATGTACATACGTAACATGTGAAATCTTGCAGCTCGTCAAAGATACAAAAGAAAATTGCTACAGTACTTAAGTAGGGAAATTTTCTCGCTCTTTTATGATTATAATATAATATTTATCGAACAGACACTGTTTTACTAACATATGTATCTCACCTGTACTCGACTTGAATGTACCTTCTATGAGACAATATAATTGGGTCTGTTCGGTTTTGCCCCCTTTCTGCCTTTGTCCCTAAATGTAATTCGTAGAGACGTACCCCCCTTTTGGAAATTCGTTCCTTTTATTCGTTTTTTGCCCATTTTATGAGTTTGCCCCCAAACTTTTCTTGTTATGAACCCTTTACTTAATGTTCGTACAATAAAAAAATATTTTCCCTATTTTGTACGGTGAGAAAGAATTCACTATTTCTAATAACATTTGTTTTTCTTATTTTATAATAGGAAGAAACAAAACTGGCTTAAACGTTAGTTATACTTTTGCAAATTTCACCTTCGTGAGTCTTGACAAACATTCTTCTACGCTGATTATGTCTGTTATGAGATCATTAACAATCTTCTTAATCCGTTGACCAGTAATGATATATTTTTATTCTCTTTTTCTCGTGTATGGAACGTATATTTTATTACGCCTCATTAAAAAAATGTAATGAACGCTTTCTTCAACAACAACAACGACACAAATTCGGCTTTTTTGCTTCCATTACCTTATTGAGGCGAAAATGCCATCTTTCGGTAGCATTTATTCTTCGATGGCGATTGTTATTATAACAACTTAACAAACGCAAAACTTCTGGCTTCATCCATTGTCTAATTACAAAGGCAGAAAGGGGGCAAAAACCGAACAGTAGTGAGTAGTATTCTAAATATAAAAAGAATAGTGGCTAAAACGTACTATTAATTGTTGACAGGCGGGAGTATTTTTAAGTAAATTCATATACAAAAATCGTTGTTACCTCAATGAGCCTCGCCTGCTGGTAGTACAATATTTAGCTAATACATATATTATCAATAAATAATAGTATTTTTACACCCACTTGTTTATTTCTTTTGAGTTTTAAATGGTACTGATAAGTCGGGCTTTTAGATTTTTGAAGTTACTTTTTTATTAATAGAAACGATAACCACTTGGCTTAAAAAATATCTGGCAATGCCTCTACAACTCAAAGGCAGATCTTAGGGTTTGGTGAAATTACACACAATAAGATGTACCCATCTCAGTGCGAATGTCAGCCGTCATACGTGAGATTATAGAGTAAATGTAGTAGGAACAATGAAATGCATTCTAGTATAGGCCTGGGGTGTGACCCGTGACGCCTAACCTACAGTTGCACGCTGGGCGGCGCCGGCCCCCACACCTGGCGCAGCGACACTCCTCCACCATTATGTCACAGTTGTACATACGCAGCGGAAGTTCCGCACATGGTCCATCATATTTGTTGTTTCACTTGTTCAAGATTTCACTTGTGCATGAGGTCCTAAACTAAGGTTTAATTGAATAGATAATAATAAAATCAGTATGTAAGCCTCGTCGATTGTGAACTGTTCTTGCCAACTTGTAGAACTTGAATTAGTGGGATTGTTAGATAGTGGTTTCCCTTATCTGTGTACTCAATATAAAGAATCTAATGATATAGATGTTGTATTGTCAATGTAGTTATTTATTAGCGAAAACAAGTAGTGCGACTTGTCAGCGCAGCGATCCTCCCGTGACAAAAAGCGGCGAGCACAGATATGTGCAGCGGGAGCGGACTGCCTCAAGGAACCAGTCAGGTGTTATGTCAGAGAGGGGCGCGGGGGGAAGGCACCTGCACGCCGCGCGGCCGTCGACCCCGTCCGCCGCGCCCCCGCGCCCACTGCTGCCCCTCCCGCCTCTCGTAGAGCAGCATCCTGCGCCGCGCGTTGGGAGCCTGCGTGCTACGACCTGCAATGCCAGCACAACTGTGGCCACACTGTTATTTCCTAATCCACAAGCGACGTTCAGTTGAGTGTCATAAACCGGTAAAATTGTAAGGAATGTGTTCTAAAAATATTGAGTCTGTCACTTATCGCAAACTTGTGCCGATGCCGTGCTTTCTTCACCCACCCTGTATCATACTGTTATGACACTTCTTGAAGCACTGATACATTACATCAGTACGTGCCGTGATTGAATTCACGCGTAGCACAATGGATCTAATTAAATGTTTTTCGTTCTATAATTCGATAAATTAAATCGAAATGGCGGAGCATGACTCGATATAAACGTCTCGCGTCGGTGTCGAGGCTCCGCTCGTAAACGCTTAAATTTAATTTGTTCCCGCATAATGTAGCGGAGGCAAAAACGCAGCGCGCCTCTTCAAGCCGCGGCACAACGCGCCGTGTAATCGAATTTATTTGTGAGGAGCGAGCGTGTCGGCGGCATTGTGCCCCGCCCGCGCCCTTCGCCACTCGGGAGCTGATCACAAAAACAGCCCCATTGTGACCATCAGTACTTACACATTGAGGGATTCCATAGGCCAGACTTACCGCGCGCCCTACGCACCGCCGCGCCGTGCGGCTGCAGCGCTGAAAACGTAATCCGTCAACGCACGACGCGACCTTAACGGTAAGTTCCATATCTCTCACATCTCTCCTTGCTTATTTGATGCTAAAGTATACCTCAACCAATCAGGTGCCCCAAGCGAGAGGTAAGAGAATTCTCATTAAGATTAGTTTTAATAATAAATAGGCCACAGCGGGCGGTCATCACATCGCGTTGCAATTTCCCCCCTCTCCAACAAAAATAGAAGCCTCTGGTCGGCGGCGTGACCCCGGAGCATGCGGAACCGGGTTGCGGGGTGTAAAGGAGGAGGGAGCAGGGAACAATTTACACGGAGAGCAGAGCGCACGAGTAAATGACCGCGATCGTAACGAACCATCAGTGGTCGCCCTCGCCGCCAGAGCACACCTAGCACGTACACGTGCACGTACACGGATCTAGCGGGATCTTGTTACGTTAATACTCCCCGTCGGGGCATCCAAAGTGGGCAGATAACAGCCGTAGTTGACGCCGGCTTGACAACCTAACAGTATAACAGATTTACACAATTACGTTGAAGCAAATCTTCTGAATAAAGCAAATGTTAGATTAACGCAAGTGTCTCCCTCGTTCACTATACCGATAACTATTCACAAGGCGCTGGTGTAGATCAGAACCGTGGGATAAATGAACCCAGTGAGTCACTCAGAAATGTATTCAACAAAACTACCTATTACATAATGAAGGTCTGTTAAAGAAACGAACCATCATGAACAAATACTCTCTGAGTTTCTTTCTGTGTAATATTATTTTCTTTACACCTGTGCTCCTATACTGCGGTTTTTCTGGACTTAATTAATTACCTTTTAACGCACTCTGTGTGGGTATACGAGACACACCTTCTATTTCGGTATTTAAACTTGCTATTGTTGATTACTACTACTAATGACTGCTTTTTTTGTTGTATTATATAGCTGATGATACAATAAAATAAATAATAAACAACATAATATATTATGTTATGACCTTAAGGTTGAAGTCGAAATATACTTCATTTGGATCGTCAATATTCGCATTCGTTAACCGCAATCAGATTGGTGGCAACATCGTTTTATTGTGTTTCTTATTAAATAAAAAGTAACAAAAGTGACTGCCTGAGCCAGCTGGTATTCCTGCCCTAGTGGGTACGCGACCCCGGCCTCTGCAAGCTACTGCAGTCTCAGTCCCCTTCCCCATCCGAAACTTATGGTATCCATCAATCAATGAAAATTGGGAAAAGGGCAGGAAGATGACGATGATGGTGACTGCCGCACTGAGAAGTGCCCAGTGCCAACTATAAATAGTATTAAGTGTTCGGCGGCGACATTTACGATGAGCATATACTATGTTTATTTAATTATATCTCCTTCAATGTCAATTACTTAAGCAATCGTGATTTATTGAAGCAGAATTTAAAGAAATAAACATAATGACGGTGGCATGCCAGTATATCTATGAAAACCTGATTTATGTTAATGAAAACAAAGAAAAAAAAGGGTTGTACACACTTTTAACACACGTCATAAACATCGAGGCTCCACAAAGTTAACAGATCGTTTCGGGGTCAATATGTGCGATTTTATAATAAAATCCCAAATAATGTACAAACTTCAAGTGTGAAAGAGTTTAAAACCACAGTAAAACAACAACTATGCCTAAAGGGGGCTATTTTATTACTAGGCTGGATAAAACGCTTGAGACTAAATTATTTTAGATTCACATACTATTTTAAATACTTAATACAAATGTAATATGTACGTATTTTTTCTTCTGTCTTTTATGTCTTTCTTTTTTATATCCATACTTTCAATGCTTAATTTTAGTTGCCTTCCTTTTAATCTTAATAACATCGACATTGGCAGATGGATCTTACCAATTTGCAACGCGGTATTATTTGTTTTTATAATATTATTTGTTTTACTATCAACAAAGCAACCTATTGTTACGGTGACATTGTGTTGATCTATAATTTTTAAAATAAGTTTTCATACTTACAATTTTTAAAGAATTTTATGAAATAAAGATTTTTGATTTATCCCGGTTTATCTCTGTATTAATAAAGGGATAAGTGAGTGAAGAAAACGCCATGATATGCTTAAAATGATTTAAAAAAATTCAAATACATATTATCATTTTTTCAGAGCAATAGTTGTGACACTATTAATTATAATAATGTTATTGGAGTTAATCTGTGCCCAGTACAGCGAGCTGGTATAGGAATAGGTAGGTGGCCAGTTGCCAATTGCCATACGAGTATATCGAGCTGCACCACCGCATTGTACCACCGAGGTAGTAGAAGTCATACGTAGCAACAATATATTTTTAACATTTCGAAAGGTCCGCGCTGTGGATGTTTTTATTAACTCAGGAATGCAGATCTATTCGCATGGATGAGTTGGTCGTGTAGTACGCGCCGCAAATCGGGCGGATAATCGCGCGTGCCGAGGTAATTAATACCCGGCAAAAAATGTAAATAAAAAAGCCCGCATCTACACACGTGCACCGGAGCGCGGCGAGTCCCGTCACCCGCGTCACCCGTTCTACTCGTGCGGTGTCCCGGCTGGCTGGGCTCGTTATGGGCGCACTAGTTTTTACTAACATTAACGTTTAAATAATGTGCTTGTTAGCAGCCATCTACAAGTTAAGCGTCATTAAACTGTTGAGTAACAGGGTAACCGGCCACTAGGACGTGTCTATAAATATAGCACTAGAATAAGAAGAAAATGAGAGATGTCAATGGGCCAGTTGGTCGTACTGTGTGCCTCTCATTATCATATAAAGTAGTTGGATGTCTCCATCGGAAGGTGTGACAGTTGTGTGCCCCCTCCGGCGATGGCACGGTGGGCACTAATGAGCCAAATCTCGGCCCTTGTTACGTCACTCGCCGGTGCCAGGTTCGGTTCTTGTTCCAGTTTTTCCACGAGTTAATTAGTGGTAGTTTCTCACGAGCGCTAACATCGTCCTTTATTAAAAGCTTGTCCGATTCTGTTTTAGGTATTTTAATGAGCCGGTTACCTCTGTGTGTTCCCTCCTCGCCCCTCACCCGGCACTCACTGGTGCAGGATTTATGTGCGTCGGCTCAGTTTCGGCAAAAAGGCGCCAACCGGCCACGAACCGGCTGCACATACGTCATACCGATGTGTCTGGCTGAAAATTAACTTCCAGTTCAATGGAACGTTTATGTTTGTCAATTTACTGTGTACGACAAAAATAGCTTGAACACAGATATTGCATGGTTCGAACACTTGTTGTATGGTATGATTGGTATGTAAGACTAGAGGGAAGTTTAGCGTATCAGTGTGGTTGCTTCACGTTTAACATTTATCAGTAGGTGTTCGCTGTACCACCACAGAACAGGCGTGTTTGGCAGGGACAACGGGTGCGTAGGAATGAAGCGGCGTGGACACATTAACGAAGTTCTCACGGTTCGGCAGGTATCATATTTTCATTAAGCCCACAGTTTTATTCTGCAGGCAATCACCGGCGCTCGTAAAGGCGCGTCGGAGGTAAGGCGACTCTCGGCCGCGCTCGTAAACCGCCCGAATACTGCGCACTCGCACTCGTGGGAGACTGGACGACGACACCGACCGCGCCCTCGCACCGCCACTCACACCGCACTGTCACTGACGCACGCGGCCGCTTCCAAGAAAAGATTTCAACGGGTTCACGTTCTTTATATCCTCGTAATTGTGCCCCAATTAACTTTATTTTTAAAAGTAATTTTTTACTTTTTATTTCTATAACATCATTTTAATTGGCTTCACAAATTAAGATGCAAAAACTAGATGGCCCAGAACATGTTACCCATGTACAATCACATTTTCTTATAATTTGACAAAATTCTTTCTATTGGACTTTTTCCATTCTCTTATATATTTTATTAACTAGTTTGCGTATTTTGGTGTAAGAATAAAATATAAACTATCATTAACATTTGTTGAACATTGGCACAGATATTACAAAACAAAACACAGTGGAATTGAGAACCGCCTTCTTCAAAGAAACCGCTCCATGCATTGCTCCAATATTTGTCATATTCGATCGTCTGATAGTTAAACTATTTAGTGGAGAAATCCTGTCGGAGTGAGGAGCTCGCTGACGTACGACCTCATCATCGACACTGGGCGCTTTTGTGTTTATTCCCGAGAATAGGATGTTAGTGGCAATGAAAAGCATCACGCCGATGTTGTCTGTAGGTAGCCGGTAGTACGTACATAGCGCTGTTAGACACGCGATAACGTCACTTGAGTGAACTACATTTTTGGCGTTTATTTCTTTTGGAAAGCTCATGTACATGTACATTAATTTAAAAACGTGGGGTATGAGGGGACTGTTATGAATTGGTCAATTTTTATTTATTTTCTTAATAACTTTGAAAAGCCTTTTGAAGGACTTTTATTTGAGATATCATAAGGTAAAGTTTGCAATGTCTTTTTTTCATTTTCTTATTTTGCCACCAAAAAAGCTTGCGGCGAAGTGCCAGAACCGAATCGGTCCTATATAACCTAAACCATAAATAGTGAATCGATGTAGAGTAATGCTGGCGAAACGTTCGTGGATGAAAAGTCCATTGGACGAAAAGTTTATGGTTTAAAGATAATGTTGACCAACGGTTCATGGACCAATCGACTGTTGGTAAACCGTTTCAGATCCAAAATTTTCACTTCATCGGTCCAGTCCAGTCCAATGCAGTCATACAGACGCACGAGTGATCCTACAAGGGTTGCGTTTTTTTCATTCTCTCGTACAGAACCCTAAAAAACAAACTTATTAAAATCAATATGAAAATGGACAACATGTTGTTCAGAAACGTGCACATGGAAAGGCATTTTCAAACAAAAAAAAATCCATACAAAAGCTCTGTAACGCTTTGTATTTGTAAAGAATAGAAAATAGAGCCAAACATTTATCTTACATAAGAATCGAACAGGGCATTGTAAAGTTTATCTAACCGCACCATTTAAGTCACCAGTCATTACATTAATTTAGGTTGTCTAATTGATGCCTTAATGAGTGGTGTAGTCGAGTGGCGAGCTCGAGACTGTGCCTTGTCGCACACGTGAGGTAGCCACATACTCGTATTTATTATGTGTTTTTTCTCACGACTCTTATTTGGTAAACAAATACCACTTGCAACAAAAATCCCGAGCTCTAGGATAGTTGCACAGTTAGGGATTAATGTTTCAGCTATTCGAGAAACACATACGATCTGAAAATCTAACATTAAAAACTGCTACTTATTGATAATTTAATAACATTATTTCCGTTAAAATCGAAACATTGTGAGAATCAATTTTCACATATAAATATGACGATGATAATTTAACATTTCGAAATGTTATGTTGTCGATGGAACACAGAGATGGGACATGCTAACGAGTTGTGATATGGTAAACTGAACTACATGAAATGAAAGTATAACAAAATCTTCAAATTCAATGTGTCCATCAAAATAGTTTAAACCATTTAAAAAAATTTTTTGAAGTTAAAAGGAGATTATTAGGACAAAAAAATTATACTTTTTAAAGCGTAGATTATAGTCTTAATAGACAAGTGACATTGTCTCGTTGGGCATATGGTATTCAGCAAGAGTTACCATGTGGCCGGATAAATCCCTTGTCTTGACCGCATTTTAAGAGCCGACAGCAAACTCTGCCTGGATTTTTTTTAAATTGCATATGGCATGCCAGACGAGCCGGCGCCCCACCTGATAGTGAGTGGTAATCACTGCCCATGGACATCGGCAATGCGACTCATGGACTCCGTGAGCCATGTCTAGCTGTGCAGTTGCTGATTTTGGAACGCGATCCGTGATCGGATCACTATGGCGGGTTTTTTGCATCTACATACGGTGGTACGAGTGGTACCTATGTGGTTCACTAACGTGTCCCACCAGTTCTGTCTGACGCTTACGTCATGTACGGCAATTAGTCCATGATAATTTAAAAA
Organism: Euplagia quadripunctaria; assembly: GCA_963859945.1. NCBI lineage: Eukaryota > Metazoa > Arthropoda > Insecta > Lepidoptera > Erebidae > Euplagia > Euplagia quadripunctaria. The sequence continues at coordinate 22,075,313 of OY982577.1, read as the reverse complement.
ATGTACAAGTAACTAAAAATATTTCTATTATTTATAATGATTAAAATCTTTGTGGGAGAGCCATGCTTCGGCACGTATGGGCCGGCTCGACTCCGCTCGTTACCACGGCCTCACAGAAAACCGGCCGTGAAGCAAGTGCGTGCATTGCATTTCCCCGCGTGAGTGAGGTCCCTAACCCTTCCCTCTCCCTTATTCCCGTCCTTCCCCTCTCCCCCATTTTTCCCACTCTTCCCCCCTCCCCCATCTTCTCCTACTCCCACCTTATAGGGCGGCAACGCACTTGTGACTCTCGAGTTGCAGGTGCCCATGGGCGGCGGTAGTCATTTACCATCAGGTGACCCGTCTGCTCGTTTGCCCCCTATAGCATAAAAAAAAAAATCTAAATTGTAATCGTTATAATTTTTAAGGTCTTAATCGAATTTAGAATTTTATAATTATAAATAATATTCGTAAATATTTCTAAGTTGTTGCCTTTTTAAATATTTACAAACATGTATATTTTTTAGTTATTTGTATATTTTTTAATTTTCTTCCTAATAATTAGTACCAAAAATATGCTGTTGAAGTAGCAAGGACTTTGTCTAGCAGAGAAACACGCTCAAAAATAGCTTACCACAACTTGTATCAGATAAAAAATTCTTCAATACCATTTACTTTACAACATATTTTTAAAATAGTCCTTAATTGGGATCATTATACACCATTCAGTTGAGTCATTCATTCGATAATTTCTCATCTCTATCTATTATCTCTGGTTACGCCATGTTTGTTTACTAAATAGGACAACTATGGAGAAACGGATTATACATAACAATATATGTACTTGCGACAAAAACGCAGTCGACATCCTGGTGTTGTTCGTGTAATACATACGCCAATTAATGACTACTGCCAGTGTGTATAATATCCGTTCTTACTAGAAATACTACGTAGTGGTCAGATATTATGATTTTTTTTATTTAGTTGTCTGAGATCTTCTGAAGCAGATTAACACAGTTTTTATAAGAGGCTCAAGGTGATATTATTGGATCAAATAACGTAAGTAGATGTAGATAAAACGTCGAGTGTATGTTTTCACTTAATTTTGTTTCACCTCAAGCTGTTTAATTAACACTTCACGCGTGATGCGCGGACGCACCTGCTATCAGCACATCTGGGCCTGTCACGTGACACGCCCATGCTTTGGCCTTAGTTTACGTTCGTCCGTCGGGAGACGCGTGGATCCACGGACATTACCTAGTATCTTAATAATTGGATCTTGAAACCAAATCGTCCCGAGGGTATTAAACACTTACTAAAATACAGATTACACGTGCATGCGATACGTTAAATTTTATAAAGAATCAATAAATGAACTCGATCATCTTTGGATGTATTCTAATAAGGCCTACCGCCCAACAAAAGTTTGCATGTTGGATAAATTGTTGAGTTTTGCAACTTGTGTTAAGCACCAGCAGACAGTATTTAAAGAACCTGCTTAAAGGCACTACTCACTACTCCAAACCTACTGAGAATGTTAGTATAATCACCACACTCGACTATAAAATTAGTGATGTTATCACTATCAGCTATCAAGGACACCCCCGCAGAATGTTGCGCGCGCAGAGAGGCCCTGCGTGTTGTAACTGATAACACAACATCATCAACTAACTGCTACATTGCTACAAAAAATGAGTCTATCGTGGGCAGTAGGCTTAGTAATCGTTGTTTTGATGTTTGCAGTCAGAACTGCTATAAACTCACATCGGTAAGTTTCTCACAGTGGCGGTTGACGTGTTGTGCGCATGCGTGGGACGCGTCGGGGCTCTTTCATGTCGCGTCACTTTGACAGACGTAATGCTGATGTGGTGTGCGCGTAGTTGTAATGCACGTGTCACGGCACGCTATCGGGGCGGTATCGCGCCATCGCAACTTCGACGGTCGCGAGGCGCGAGAGACTTATATCAGAACGATCAAAATGCAATAGCCACAAGGATAACCCTTAATGCCCTGACATTAATCAAATAGAAATAGAAAAAGTTTGCCATAAGCTGCTTAGGACCTCGCTAATGACCTTAACGAATTGTGTGCAGACTGGATTAATATCGTGGCAGCTACAAGTATCCTTTAGGACTTCGCTGATTGGTTCAAATATTTATACTACTAAGAAGTAACTTGACATTTAGAAAATCTCTGCTACAAAACAAATGCTTTACTTAAGATCACTCAAAAATCATGTACACCATTTGTCGCATGTATCACGTTCATATAAGGGTGCCTGGACGAAGCACGTGTAAGTGAGCCACTTGAATGGGCGTATTGGCTGCTTACACGCAACGTAATGCCCGGATTATGTTAACGCGCATAACAGATGCTGATCCCGACCAACTGATAATCATTTAGATAAAAACTGATACTTTATGAGTGTATCGTCTCGTAAACATACTGAAGTAGCGTTCGTTTAAATTCTCATCAATAAAATATTGATCTGTAACCGTAGGGCTCGTGGCGGGCGCTTCTGGTGCGGCACGCCGCGCACGGCTACTGCGCAGTAGGCGGGTGCTGATGGATCCGGTGACAAGTGTATGTGTATGCTGCCTCCGATGTGGGTTACATTACAGAAGGGACAGCTATTATTATATGAAATTTGAAACGTTATTACATGAAATCAACTACTGTTAGTTTTGTTTTATGAAAATCAAAAACAGCTTGTGCACCCACACACACACATAATCGTATCAGATTTACATGAAAATTGGATATTTGAAGCTAATATTGGTGATAATACAAGTGTTATTTGATAAGGTGTTAAAATGAAGCAACCAGGCTGTATGTAGGTACACAATAACCTGGGGCACTGAGAACGTGGTGTACTGTTGGAAGCTCACAGCTCACTTCTGATTACTGATAAAGTTCTATTACGAATGAGTTGTGTTGAATTGTGTTGTGGCCTGTTGGTCTAGAGGTTAGTGATCCTGACTGCTAAGCCAGAGGTCGTGGGTTCAATTCCCACTCAGGACAAATAATTGTGTGGTGAGCATGATCATTTGTTCTGTGTCTGGATGGACGGCCGTGTGTGACATGTATTTAGTTATTATTAGTTACCTTACAGAGCATAACGACCAAATAGTCGGACGGACTAAAACTTCGGACAATGTTTATGTTATTTCTTTTTTGAATGAGTTTCCGTTTCTGATGATTGACAGAGAGAGTTCTGAGTTCGGTCTAAAGGAGGTCAACGTTTTAGATTGTGCTCACAACTTTAAAAGCATGTAGAGACGAACGCCGCTTACAGTGTCTTCCTTTGTTTGGTGAGCTTTAGAACAGGCTATCATAATTCAATGGTCTATAAAGTTTCGGGTCTGTACTGTTGACTGTTAAAGAGTTCCCTCGTCTGGAGCCAATCATGGGCACAGCAGTCAGGTCATGATGAACTTTAGAACAGGCTACCATAATTCAATGGTTTATAAAGTTTCGAGTCTGTACTGTTGACTGTTAAAGAGTTTCCGCATCTGGGGCCAATCATGGGCACAGCAGTCCGATCATGGTGAACTTTAGAACAGGCTATCCTAATTCAATAGTTTTATAAAGCTTCGAGTCTATACTGTAGACTGTTAAAGAGTTCCCTCGTCTGGAGCCAATCATGGGCATAGCAGTCAGGTCATGGTGAACTTTAGAACAGGCTATCATAATTCAATGGTTTATAAAGTTTCGGGTCTGTACTGTTGATTGTTAAAGAGTTCCCTCGTCTGGAGCCACGACCTTTTAACACTTGATATTATTGGCTACGCCGCTGACACCACCGTTTTAGAGCGATATATGTCCAATGAGCGATAAATGTTCACGTGAAATCCAGTCTTTGAGAGTGTCCGTGATTGAACGGGTTAATTTGACATTGCAGTAGGTGTCCGATTGGGGGGACGCCAATCTTGTTAATTTTAACCCTTCTAAAACACAGGCTTGGCTCTTTTCGGCGAATAAGGGTGCTTTCGAACTTACACCGACTTTCCAAGGTGTATCCTTACCGATTACTGATCTTCTAGGACTTCTGGGCATTACAGTCACGTCCAAACTTAACTTCGGTTAACAAATCAAGTCTATGGCACAGACAACTTCCAAGAAGTCGGGAGTAATTTCTAAGGTCCGGGCGGCGGTACTTCAACTCTGAATAGCTGCTTATCTTTATACAACCCAGGTTCGATCTTGCATGGAATACTGCAGTCACCTTATTGATGGCTCAGCAAAATACCAACTTGAAGCACTGGATTCTGTCGACCAAAGAGCCCGTTATACGCTTGAGCATCATCGTAAAGTCGCCTGCTTATCAATTTTCTATAGGATTCACTTTAGTGAGTGTGCGAAGGCTCTCTTCGAACTAATTAAACCCTCTCCATTCCACTATCGAACGATTAGACGCAGACAGAGGTTCCACCCTTTCATGTGGTGGTGCCGAAATGCCAAAAAGTCGAACGAAACGTTTTGACACCTCCTTTTTGGTTCGAGTGGCCAAGGTCTGGAATGAACTGACTGCGTGTATTTTTCCAGACAATTATAATCTTTTAACGATCAAGAGTAGAGAGAATAGGTTTTTCTTGGATAGGCGTGTACCATTTTCGTCTTCATCATCACTTTCCATCAGGTGAGTTGGACGACAAACGCCTACTCCACGACACAAAAAAAAAAAAATTAGCACATGGTTGTTAACATGGGAGAGCCATGCTTCGGTACGTTTGGGCCAGCTCGACTCCGCTCGATACCACGGCCTCACAGAAAACCGGCAGTAAAGCAATGCTGCCTTTCGCCGAGTGAGGCCCTAACCCTTCCCTCTCCCTTATTCCCGTCCTTTCCCCTCCCCTCTTCCCACTCTTTCCCCCTCTCCCCCCCCAGTCCCACCTTAAAGGGCCCATGGGTGGCGGTAGTCATTTACCATCAGGTGACCCGTATGCTCGTTTGCCCCCTATACCATAAAAAAAAATAGTGTAGGGAGAGGGCCCTTACGGCGTATACAAATATTCATTTCAATAGGCTCGAAATGGTTCATGTAAATATAGTATTGGAGTGCTTTGGGCTAGAGAACCGCACGTTCCCGTGAGCACAGATTATTATATTTATCAGACAAAAGATTCTTAACTCTTTATTGTACACAATTTTTTTTAGTAAATATAATAAAGAAGAGAATGGGCGAAGACGCGGCGCTGCGCGTGCGCATGGGTCCTGCGACGGGACACGGTGACGTCACAACCCGATATTACACCTCTATATTGTAACAGTTATTATGGTATACAACAACAACGACAAAACTGGGTGTTGTGAACAACAGAGAAGCGGCATGACGCTAACAAGTTTCCCGTCTCTAAATTGTTTGAGACGTGTAATTGGTCTGTCCGAGACCAGGTTCACGTCTCGTGACCTAATATCAAGCAAAATCAAAATAAATAATTTGCCTACACAAACTAAGTAAGAAAGTCTGCATTAAAGATTAATTTAATTTTATTTTATATATTTTCGGAAAACTTATATCTAAAATACAGAGTTGAAACAAGAAAATAATAACAAAATATGGTCTTTTAAAAGTTTTCACAATTAGAAATGATGCCATTAGAATGAAGAAAAGAAAGCATAAACAAATATTTTAAAAGTAGGTTTATGATTAAATATCAATAAAAAAATGATTGCACAAAGTCCTTTTCAACACTCAATATTAGTATTGAGGACGCAGATGCGCAGGTAAATCTCGGAGGACGCGTGGAGGACGGGTCGGTGCGCAGTCCCGTTACGTGCCCCAAACTTCTCAGAGAGAAACCGACATTGCACACCGCCAGCTGATTCTTGTGCACGTAGAATTAATTGTCGAATCTAATTACCAGGAGACGATTATAATACTGATTAGCCGCTGTTTTTCCTTGTGATGTAGATATGCTTAGTTTTTTAAAAAGATATGTTGAGAATACAAAACTAAGTTGATACGCAAGATCTCATGACGCGCATTTCTTAACCGCGTGGATATGTTCAGCTTATTTCACCGGGAAAAGTTAATGACTGCCGCGGCGTTCCTCCTCCTCCCCTTCCCTCCCCATCGCCCCTCGCTTCACCCCTCAGAGCCCCTTGCTTATTAGTTTTTATTGGAGGACCACCTGTTGCGCTGCGAGAGAGCATGCTGCATGTGTGTGTTGTATATGTGATGAGGATTGTGTATAATAATATGTTCTGTGTGTTCTGCAACATCGCACGCACAGATGGATAACTAACATTCATTCAATACCAAACTGTTTCAATCTTTTGAAAGTTCTTTTTTTTTAATAAAATATAAGTTGAATATTAAATCGAATATTGTTTAAAGAAACCAATGAAATATTTGACGACAATAACTTCCCTGCAATCAAAATGGCAGACCAGCTCTTTTTGTCGTCAATATCCACATAGAACGATGTTTATTAGTCACGCAAGGACTAACTTACATAGTTAGAAAAATATTTATTTGTATTTATTACAAATAAATATTTTTACACTGATATTAATAATGTATGCAAAACCCTGATGTGCCTACAAGACAACATTTTGTCTCTACTAAAATGATAAAACTAAAGAGTTATTTAGTATAAGTAACTACGGGTTATAGGCGATGTACGTACACACTTGTACACAATAGTAAGTAATAACATACATTAAACGCGCGAGACACTTCAGGGTGCAGTAAAATTATGCACATACCTCGCATGTTGTGCAAATATCAATGTTTCAGCTTCATATGAAATTCATTCGTTCATTCATATGAAACATCCCATATTGTCTTTTCGCAAAAGCACCCCTTTCATTTTATACCTTCCACAATTACTCTTGTACTTTAAAAACTACTTCGTCCACATTGTGTCTTCTGTATTCACACTCCTAGCGAAGTAGCTATTATCTTATCTGTGCTCCTAGTAAATAGGGCACACTGAAAGTTCCTCGCTCCTGGCCGCTCATAAATGTCTGAATTTCGAATGTTGTATTTTTTTAAACATAAGAAACTCAATCATTGATTAAAAAAAACTTATGGGAAGTCGCGTGTCAATTGTTTGTCATCACAAGTTGAAGTTCGTCGTCGATAGCAAATATGGAATTAACGCTAAAAGATTTTAGGGCGATGACTTTTTATGATTTTAAAAGTTCACTGACTCCACAAGACCGCACTGCTCGTCTTCAAAATGCTTTTGGGAGGGAAGCACCTCATTTGAGCACCGTAAGGCGTTGGTACGCAGAATTTGATCGTGGCCATGTTTCTCTCCATGATGAAATTCGTGAAGGTCGGCCCTCAACTGCGATCACTGAGGAAAATGTGGCTACTATCAGGCAACTAATTGAAGAAAACCGGCGTATCACCTATGAGGAGATTCGAGGGCAATTGGGGATTAATATGAGCTAAATTCAAAAATCTTACATCAACATTTCAAAGTTAGAAAACTTTGTTGTCGCTGGATTCCTCATGAACTCACCCCAGAACAAAAATGGACTCGTGTTGATTGGTGTAAAAAATGTTGTTAAAGTACGACCACGGTGACCATTGTGACAGAAGATGAAACATGAATATATTGTTAGATGCCGGAAAAAAGCAACAGTCTTCTGTGTGGGTGTTCGAAGGCGACAGCAAACCAACAAAAATGGGGCAGATGAGAAACGTAAACAAAAAAACAATTTCGTTTTTTTTCTCCCGGACGGCTCCTGTCTGCACGATACCACTTGAAGAACAAAAGACAGTTAATGCTGAGTGGTACACCACCATTTGTTTGCACAGTGTCTTTGAAAAAGTCTTATTGCACCATGACAATGCTTCGGAGCACATCGCGTTTTTGGCTTCTGAAACGGTAGAGCTAGTGACCCATCGCGCACATAGTCTAGACCTGGCACTGTGCGATTTCTATATTTTCCCAAAAATTTAATATTTGATGAGAAGTATGACATTTACGGGGCCGGAAGAGGCCGTGATAGCTTTCAACCAGCACGTAAAAAACATGCCCTTAAACCAATGGTCCTCATGTTTTCAAAAACGGTTTGACCGAATGAAAAAGTATTTAAAATATAATGGAGAAAACTTCGAAAAGCAGTAAATATATTACTTTACATGTAAATTGTTTTGTTAATGAGTTACGCAAAACTTTCAGTGTACCCCACGTAGCTAAGTAAGCTGTAGTAAAGCTTTTTTTACTTTAATAAAAATATTGTTCAGTTCACCTAATGTTTTACACTGTGAGCGTAGAAATGGTAGTGAAATCGTCTCAATTACAGAGTGAACCTTCAACGTGATACCCAAAGTCACTAAAACGTGACAGCAATTTTTGTTCTCCGTAATTAGGGTTCCGTACCTCGAAAGGAAAAAACGGAACTCTTATAGGATCACTTTGTTGTCCGTCCGTCCGTGGGTCTGTCTGTCTGCCAAGACCCTTTTTCTCAAGAACGCATAAAGGTATCAAGCTGGAACTGATATCAAATACTCAAGTCTACTGTCCCTTAGAGCTGTGAAAAAATCAAACTTCTAAGCCAACTCAATCAAAAGATACAGCCGTTTATGCCGAAAATTTTCGACACTCGCAAGGGAATGAAAACCTATACTTACTTCCCGTGAACTCAGAATCTTGAAATTTGGTACGAAGCAACATCTTATAGCACAGATAAAGGAAAAATTGGGAAAACCGTATATTTTTGATTACATCATATAATAAAAATGTTTTACGGAACCCTAAGCCAAAGTTGGCCTAAGCAAAAGTTTTTGCAAAAGTGCACAACGTGCCTAAAGATGTTTTCACTTCAAAAACGCTATTATAATTTTGAAAGGCGCTAAGGTCTTAATAAAAATCGATTGCTTGGAAAATATTTAAAATTGTAAAAATTCAATGTTTTCTGATTTTTCCTTTGATTACACACAATTACCTAGCTGGGCGCTAAATTTCAACTTTCTAGGTCATCTGGAAGTGGGTTAAGTTTTGATCTACATATGTGTCAGGCAGTCAGTGATAAAAATGCCGATTTTTAGACGTTAATATTCCAATGACCGTTTGAGCTATATTAATGAAATTTGGGGATCTAGTTAATCTAAGAGGTTTCAATAAATACTCTAAATTTCATGCGTTTGTGTTAAATATATTTTAAGTTATTAAGACGTCAAAAGTGGCTCCAAATGGTTCGTGTAATATACACACACACGGCTGCGTCACCAGTTCCTTTTTCTTGAACTTGGCTTGACATGCGGCGTGTCTAGACATTGGGCGCAAGTGTGATATGTATGAAACCGTTAAATGTAACAGAACGTGTCAAAACTAAAACTTAATTGTGCTCAATTACTGAGTAGTGGCGAGCGTAACAGTAAACTGAGCCGAGCGAGGCGCGCCGGCCCGGGCCCGGGCCAACATGCTAATTCGCGAGGAGTGGGAGCAGCGGGTCGGGGGGCGAGTGCGCACCGAGACGTTCTCACGGTGACGCGCAGGATATTCATCCTAATTAATTCAGCGGGCCATGTCGCGCGACGCACTTACTGTGCGTGTGCGCGACACGACCGTACCGCCTTTGTGTCATACCTACTGCTATTGACATCGTTACCATTAATTAATGACTCGGATTAACGGACTGAGTCACACTTACCAGTTCGTCTTAGTAATCTCGTAGAGGGACCTGTTTAATTAATTTAAAACTCATATTAAGTCTTAAAAAATTATCAGAATAAATTAATAATGATTTTTTTACTGCATGTGCTTATAAACTAAAGCGCCGAAGAATAGTGCTTTTCGCAGTTCTGCTTGGTAGATAGAAGTGACACAGTAGTGTGAACCACCGACTTGTGAATTCGAACGAACGTAAGTTGCACAATATTACCAAACAATAAACACTTAAAAAATTGTTAAACCTTTTTTTTATGGTATACGGGGCAAACGAGCAGACGGATCACCTGATAGTAAATGACTACCGCCGCCCATGGGCACCTGCAATTCAAGACTCACAAGTACGTTGCCGGCCTTTAAGGTGGGAGTAGGGGAAGAGTGGGAGAGTGGGGGGAGAAGGGAAGGGTTAGGGCCTTTTTTTTTTTTTTTTTTTTTGCGTGTGGAAACCCCCTCGGGCCGTCACCCCACCGGGGTTTTCGGTGGGGCGGTGTGTCGGAATCGAACCGACTAAAACCACACGGTGTGCCGTACTGCGCCTTAAGTAGGAGGGATCCGGGAACAGCTTTATTAAGACATCCGGAACCCTCCTAGCGCCTGCCCGCAAAAGCGCGGGCACCACCTTCGGGTAAAATCCTCTCAATTAGGCGACGTCCAGGCACACGCGGACGCCGCCTCCTCGCGGGGGGCCACTACAGCGGGTGGAGGGGAAAACCCGTCCCGTCCACCCGCGGCCACACTCAGGGCGGCATGAGGCGCTGGTAAGCGCGCCTCCGCCGCCCGGTTCGCCGGCGGCGAATTAGGTCCGAGTGGAGATCGTCCTCCCGGACCCTTTCCGCCGCCTCCTTCTGCGAGATGACGTCCTCACAGAAGGTCGCGACCGCGGTAAAATTCCTGTCGCTACCGGCCATGGAGCGTATGACGGCCGGTAGCGAGAGATCTCCTCCGATGACTGCAGTGAGGGCCCGACGCTGCGTCGCCCAGGCGGAGCAAACCGCCAGCGTGTGCTGAGCCGAGTCCTCACTGCAGTCGCAGTGGTGACAGGCGGGACTCAGTTCCCTCCTAGCGACCGAGTGCAGGTACTTCCCGAAGCAGCCGTGCCCGGAAAGGACCTGCGTCAGTCGGAAGGAAAGGGTCCCGTTATGTCGCCCTGCCCACTCGACGATGACCGGCTGGAGCGCCTCCACGGCGGCAAAGCCAGCACGTGGAGCCTCCAGCCGGGACGACCAACGAGCCATGGTGGCTCGGCGAGCGGCCTCACGCCATTCGCGTACCTCTTCGGGCGGGGGCCGACTGCCGCTTCCCGCCCGGAACTCAGCCGTTCGCCGATATACTTCGGCGAGCACTTCCGCCTCCAAATCCCACGGGGGAGTCCCGGCCAACGCGCACGCCGCCTCCGTCGACACGGTGCGGTATCCGCGTATGGCTCTGACCGCCATAACCCTCTGAGGGCGCCAGAGGCGCGCCCTATTTTGGGCGGTCAGAGCTCCCGCCCACACCGGTGCACCGTACAGTGCCATTGACCGGACAACCCCCGTGTACAGCCGTCTCGTAGCGACGCTGGGTCCACCCAAATTGGGCAAGAGTCGCCCAAGGGCGGACGCAGCGCCGACCAGCTTCGGAGCAAGCTGTCGGAAGTGCTCGTCGAAGAGCCACCTACCGTCGAGGATCAGGCCCAGATACCTTATGTGGGCCTGAACCGGTACGAGGACCGAGTTGACCACTATAGAGGCGCCAGGGGGTGGACCACGACGGGGCCCATGGAATAGAAGGGCCTCCGTCTTATCCAGGGCCACCCGTAAGCCCAGCGCCTCGATGCGCCCGACCACCAGAGAGACTCCCCTGGTGGCCAAGCGCGCCGCCTCCTGAAAGTTCACCCCCCGGGCTGTGACCAACGTGTCGTCGGCGTAACAAATTACGCCGAGCCCGGGGGGGAAGTCGCCTCTAAGGGCCCAGTCGTACCCCATGTTCCACAGGAGTGGTCCAAGGACAGACCCCTGCGGAACACCGCACGACATGGGCCGACGACTCAAGACTCCATCTCGGTCCTCGTACATGACGGTACGCTCCTCTAAATAGTCTGCCACTAGCCGCCTCAGGTACCCTGGCACTCCGTGATACTGGAGCGCTTCCCTGATGCAGCTGAATGGCAGACTATTGAACGCGTTGGCGATGTCCAATGACACCGCCAACAGCACGCCGCCACAGCTCACTACCTCTTCGGTCACGGCCCTCAGGCGCAACACAGCACCGACCGTCGAACGCCCCGCTCGAAAACCGAATTGGGCGTCCGACAAATCGGGGCCGACCTCGCCAAGGTGCCGGACGATGCGGGCAGAGAGGACCCTCTCAAACAATTTACCCGCCTCGTCCAGCAACACGATGGGCCTGTAGGCCGCGACCGAGTCGGTAGGCCGTCCCGGCTTCCTTAAAAGTACCAGCTTCCCGCTCTTCCAGCAGTCAGGGAAGCGTCCGGACGCCAAACTAGCGTCGAACACCTCCCTGAGGCGGTCTTATGTAGTCGAGGGCCAGGGCCAGCACTCGGGCAGGGATCCCGTCTGGCCCGGGGGCGGTGTTCTTGGAACGGATCCGTAGAACAGCCGCCCCTACCTCCGCCTCCGTGACGGGCGGAACACCATCATCCTCGTCCTCCCCGTCGTCTCCGGCCAAGGGGGCCATCGACGGGGGTACGTGCTCCACCCGTTGCGGGAAAAGGCCCTCAACCACTTCCTGCAGGAAGCTGGGCTGGAGAGTCTCCGTAAGGGGGGGGCCCAACGCGCGGAGCTTTTGTTGCGCCGCACGATATGGGCGACCCCAGGGGTCACGATCGAGACCCTCCAGCATCTCCTTTCTCTTTCCTTCTTTGGCACGGCTAATGGCCAGCTTCAGAGTTTCCCGCGCCTCTCGGTACTCCTCATGAAGCTGGTCCTCTTCCCCCTCTTCGCGGTGACGCCGCCGGCTGCGAGTGTAGGACCTCCGGGCACGAGTACAGGCCGCACGGAGGTCCGCCAGCTCCTGGGACCACCAGTAGACCTCCTTCCTTGGAGGCCGATGACCTCGGACGCGGGGCATGGCCGCATCGCAAATCTGCGTAATCGCATCGCGAAAGCAGCCTGCCCCCGTCATGTCTACCTCCTCAGTCAGAGGCTGCGGAGACAGCCAAGAGTAAATGATGGCTGCCTCCTCTAGTAGGTCCCTGTCCAACTTCGAAACAGCCCACCGCGGGAAGCGGGAAGAACGCCGCGCCGTGTGACCCCTTCTGGGGTCCTGGGTCCGGGAGAGCTCAAATCGGATATACAGGTGATCCGAGAGCGTCTCAACCTCTTCCAGGACACGCCAGTTCCTTACTCGTGCGGCGAGAGCAGGGGTAGCGAACGAAAGGTCCACTATCGACCCCCCCTGCTGTCGCACGCACGTATTGGTGGAGCCTCTGTTTAGGAGACAGAGGCCCACCGTTGCCGCCCACTCCTCCACGGCATCGCCCCGTGCGTCCGTTCTGGGGGAACCCCACGCAACGGACTTGGCGTTGAAGTCCCCCAGCACTAGGACGTGCCCAGACGCTAGTCGCCGCATCGAGGTCTCTAGGTTGTTGAGAAAAACCTCGAAGTCGCTCAGACTCCGATTGGGGGAGAAGTAGACACCATATATGGTGATCCCCCCCCACTCGGCAGCAACATATCCAGTACCCTTGTCTCTTAGCGACAAGGGCGGGGAATGAGCCGCCGTGGAGCTGACGACTGCTACGGAGCCGTCCCGGTCACCCAGCCAATTTGGGCGGGGAGGAACGTAATAGGGCTCCGCAGCTACGGCCACACCTATCGACCACTCCGCCATGGTTTGCAGGAAAAGATCCTGCGCACCGGCAGAGTGGTTGAGGTTCGTCTGGACAAGGAGGTTGGAGACTTGGTCCATTACTGGACTGTCTCTACAACCTCCTCCATGGGCGACGATGACGACGCAGGATTGACATCGGAGGCAGCCTGGGTCGATTGGCTAGCCCCCGAAGTTTGTCGAGAAGTGCGGGGCGGCTTGCAGCCACCCTGCCCCATCTGATGATTGGCGGGAAGATTTCCCGCCGCACACGCTGGGCAGTGAGGGGCGGCAGAACATTCCGCCGCCTTGTGCCCCGGTCGACCGCAGCGGAAACATAGTCCGCTGCAGTCAAAGCAACTGCTGCACTTGACGCGGGTGTGGCCCGCGGAGAGGCATTTGAAACACCTCATCGGTCTCGCCGCCAGCAGTGTGACTCTGGCGTTCACGAAACCGATGAGGATTCTTCCGGCGTCGCTCAAGGTCTTGGCCGACGCCACGGGACAACTAGCCCATACCGCGCCAAGGCCCCCTGGACCGGGGCGGATGGTGCCGATCCTGATGTTGTCCGCGCTGCAAAGTGTCTTCTCTCGAATTGCAACGCGGACATCCTCGACCGTGACAGAATCGTCCAGGCCCGAAATGCGCAACTCCGCGCACTTGATGGGCCTGGCGATCTTCACACCATCCGTGGTTGCGAAAATCTCCCGCATCTTCTCGGCAAATGTGTCCGCCGTCTTTGCGCCTTCAGCCCCAGGGAACTCGAGGACTCGAGCTCCCGTCTGGGCGAGGCGCATCCTGACACCTACTCCACCGAATTCACCCGCGAGACTATCCCGGGCCTTCCTAAATACGGCCGCATAGGATAGCCCGCTGTCGGTTGCCGCCGGTGATACAGAGACCACCACAGCCGCCGTTTTGGGTGCCACCAGTTTCCGGGGCTTTTTGGTGGCAGTCACTGCCACGGATGGTGCCTGCGGCGGAGTAGGTGCACTATTGGCAGCCTTTTTTTTCCCCTTTCGGGACCGCTTCTTTCCTCCTTCGACTTTTTTCCACCCGTCGTTAGAGGGGGTGGACGTGGAGGGAGCCGTTGCAGACGGACCAGGTACGGGCTCACTAGAGGGAGTAGTAGTCGCCCCCTTCGGTGCCGGAGTGGGAAGCGGAGGGAAATCTGCTGCCACTTTTTTCGCGGCCTTCGGCGGTTGCCCGGCCTTTGGTGCAGCCGCTTTTGACGCAGCCTTAGCCGGTCGACCAGCCTTCGGTGCGGCTGCAGGCATCAGTGCTGACGTCGCCGTGGCATACGTGACAGTCACGCGGCCACCTGAGACGGGAAGCGGTGTCGGGGCGGTTGCAGCGTTAGCCTTGGCCGCGCCAAGTGGTGGCCGAACGATGGGTGCTGGAGGCAGCCTTGCCTCCAGGCCTGCGAGGCGCCCGTCCATCATGCGCCACACTGCGTCAATAACTTGACGCAAGTGGGCATCCGGAACGGGGGATGGGGAGGGGGCAGGTTGCCGGGCAATCGGGTTTGGCTGCTCAGAGCAATTCGCCTGTGCCCGAAATTGGGCGAACTGAGCGCTGAGCTCGGTGACCTGCCCCGTGAGCTGGTCGTTTGCGGCCTGGAGGCGCGCCACGTCCCCAATGAGGGTCTCGACGACCCCAGATATGGCGGAAGAGGAGTCCTTAAGGGCCCTAACAAAGGAACCCTTAAGGTTCGTTGATTTGGTGGCCACTTTGTGGATGATGGCCACCGCCGCATTCGCCCTCTCCTGCATGGTCGATGGTGTTCCGGGGACAGAACCCCCTACCACCGGCTCTTGAATTTTTTGCAGGAGATCTGCAATTTCCTCCTCCGCCACATTCTCGCCCTCCGCTCTCACTCGGACATAGGCCTCCCTTCCAGAGAAGGCGGAGCCCGACGGAGTTGAGACCGGCGTGCGCGACCTCCCTCTGTGGCTACTAGCCACTTTGGGAGGAAGCATCTCCTGGGACGTGTCGCTGTCCTGGTCTAAGGAGCGTCCGCGTTTCCGACAGTCAGTGTTGTAAACCTCCACTTCCATCGACTCTTGGCTGTCTGCCATCGCACCGGAGTTTCCATCAGATGACAGGACAGACCTGGAACGCAGACGTTCCGACTGTCTTCTGCTCCCAGGAGTCGAGTTGACTCCTGGGAGCTCTTTCGAGATAGGCGTCTCAAATATAACCTCCTCTTCCTTAGACGAGGTGGTAGCCTTCTTCTCCTTCTGCTTCTTAATTTCTTTCTCCGTCTTTTTTTCGTCATTTGTTTTATTTTTGAATTTATTTAGATACTCCATAACTAAACCCACGAGTAGGGGAGAACTAAAGGTCCACCCGGGCAGAGATCCCCAATACCCGGGCAAGCGAAGGTTTATGCCCAACCGAGGGGTCCGCAGGTCCCCCGGCTGGGAGTGCGCTTGCGACTGAACTACCCATCAGCCATGCATCCCCTGGTCACGCACCAGAACACGGGATTCGGGGTGATTTTTTAGAGAGGTTTTCTTCCTCGCGGTCCGGGCGGCTAAGCCAAGACCCTCGTCCCCGATTGGAGTCGCGAAACATGACCACGACTCCTTTCGGGATTACGATATGCCGACGGTGGCAAGGAAACTAAATCTTCCCATGCCTACTCGGTGGCAGTGTGAGTGCACACCGAGCCCGCCCTCTTTCTCCACTGTGAACAGCGGAGAAACTCCGACCCATGGAAGGGTCCCTCCTTCGTGATTTTTTACCGAGGTTTTCATCCTCGTAGCTCCGAAGAGCGAAGAGCCAACAGGAAGATGTGCGCTGTTGGGCCAAGCCTCAACCGTGTGGCCGAAGAAAGATGGCCTCCTCTTCATACTAGAATATTAGCCGTTGGCGATGACGCCGTCCTCAAAAACTGAGGAAGAAAGGCAGCGTCATCGCGAACGTTTCCAGGGTGCACCACGTGGAGGTTTTCTAGACAGCACCCCGAAGGGTTAGGGCCTCCGGTAACCTCACCACACACTTGGCGAAAAGCAATGCAATCATTGCTTCACTACCGGTTTTCTGTGAGGTCGGGGTATCACTCCGGTCGAGCCGGCCCGTACGTGCCGAAGCATGGCTCTCCCACGAACTGAAAAGTGAAAAATAATTGATTACAAACTTAATTGAAAATACTACAATACATGTGACACTTTTAATATAATTGGCAACATTATAAAGACACTAGCTACCTAATGGTTTTCTGAAGCCAACATACTATAATTTAAGTAACAGCAGAACGTTAGATTATTATTAAATTTAGTTTATTAAGTATACACACAGCCGAACGTAGAACCGGCTTTTTTTTTGAAGACGTTTAATAACAGTAACATTCATCATCTTAAACGTCAGTATTGCTTAATTTCAAGAAAAATCAACACACTACATCTGTCCTTAATTTCTGAAGGTTTCTCTCGTTTTTCCTCAGATACCATCACCAGATCAGGACTTGGTGACAATGGGAGCATACCCTTTCAAACAAAAATATATTTTTTGAAATCGGTCCATTGATGACGGAAATATTAATTAACACACGTAGAAAAAAATACATACAGTCTAACAAAAAACCTCCTCCCTTTTTCGATGTCGGTTAAAAATATACTATGTTAGGCTCCAATGATTTTTTTTTGTGGGAATAAACCCTAGCACCGTCGCATATTCCCTTTTACCCTTGTTTACAATGCAGTATTCCTTTTTACCAAAAATATATTAAAAATATCGCCGGATAAAACCACCGATCAATTACCTAATTATCCCGGATAGCTTCAAAAAAAGTAGAACAGACATACGACTTGATACGACCCGTAGACGAGTATAGACAGATGGAGATCTAACGAAACATATGATAAATGTCTCAATTCAGTCTGCAAGTTTTCCAGACATCTGGAAAAGGGCTACCGTTAAGCCACTACCAAAAAACTTAAATCCTGTAGATGTAAAAGACCTTCGTCCGATAAGAATTTTACCGTTTTTATCTAAAGTTTTGGAAAGAGTGTGCACACAGATGACCGATTATTTGGAGGCAAATGGTATCCTACTAGCCCGACAGTCAGGTTTTCGTAAACGACGTGGCACCAGTGTACGTTATTTGGCACTAAACAGTACTTAAGGTCATTACAGGATTTTACCATAAAACTCTTGGGTACACCAATAGAAAGAGTAGAAGAGGCCCGAAACCTTGGATTATATATAGACTCGAGTCTACGATATTTAAAACACATAGCTGATGTAGTTAGGAATTGTTTTTACAGATTGAGTATATTATACAAAATGCGCCCATACTTATTTGAAGACTTGCGTATACAATTGGTCGAATCATTAATCCTCTTAAAATGAAACTACGCTGATACTGTTTACGGTCCACGGTTACTATTACGCACGGAACGTCTCATACAGAGAGTCCAAAACGCCTGTGCCCGGTTTTACTTTGAGATTCCACGTAGAAGCCACGTAACACCTTTTTTGAATGAAAAATATATTTTATAAATAAAAAATAGACGCAAGCTACATCTGGCATGTCTGATGTTTGGTGTGGTCAAGTGTCAGGAGCCGCCGTACCTGTACAGTAAGCTTGAATGGGTTACTATGGGTGGCGATTGTGTAAGTCGGCAGTGCTCCCTGCAGTTATCCATACTGCCTCATAACTCGTCTGCTTTTAAAGGCAGCTTCACCGCCTATCCGATCTCTTAATACTACTAGCACTTTTAAAAAACAACTACGTAGGTATCTAATCGATGCACAGCGGAAGCTCGCCATGATAAATGTAAACATGTCGCTAATCTAAATAGGTATATAATCCATAAATAGTAAATAATAGTAAATAAAGGTAAAGGTGCGTCTGTGCCTCTTTGTGTGTGTGTGTGTGTGTGTCTACCTTCGGTCTGAGTGCGAAATAAAAACCCTTCCACATGAACTCTGTGACTTGTATTAGTTTTTGTATTCGTATTTATAGTAATTAGTACCTAATAAAAGTTCATGCTATTTTAGTATTTCAGTATTTTTCTTGTTTTGATTTTTTTCTTTTTTGACCGATTTTTCATGCTTGAGTCACTAAAGGGACTAATTGAAAACCAGCGTCAGGTATCATTGCCTGATATATGCTGAACTAGGTCCTATTTTGATCATGCCATGAGACACCTCTTACTTTGTATTTCTTTTCTTTTTGTATTTTATCGTGTAATGAATTATTTTATTCAATTTATCTTTTGTTATTCTATTTTCTAAGGTGTTTTTAATTTTTATTTTTAAGTGTAATATCAATAGTTGCATGCTTTTCGTTGATTTCTCTGTGTGTGACAAAATAAATGATTTTTCTTTCTTTCTTTCAAACCAGATACTGTCAGTCTTTTAGGAACTAGAGGAATTATTTCATAGCTCAAATTAGGAAGTTTTGCTACTCGGCCTCAATAGATTCCCACAAATAGTACATAGTTGTGATCGTTTATCGTTATCGGTGTAAAGTAATCGTTTTGGAATTACTTTTATCGTCTTTATAACGAGTAGTGTTTTCCGTTCCGGCAGTAAAATACCTGAATATGGCCACTTGGGCTCTCACTCTGGTGCCGTCAGAGACGAGCATCGGGGACAGGCTCTTATGTAGGAAGCCTATTTTAAAAACGTTATTAACTTTTCCCATATACTTATAAGATATGGTGTTATTTTGTGCTTACAGGAGTCGCTTTACATTTATAAATACTAAGTGTCTTCACAAAATATCGCAATATTACGAAACCCAATTTTTAATGCATCAAGGTTATAAAGTACAAAACTGATCGCTATTTCGATCATATTATGTTAACGAGTAGCCTTCCACCACGATGTGGGCATCGTGGTGGAAGGCTAAACCTGCCACAAGTAGAAGAGCGCGCGGACGCAGCGTGCCACGTCACTCAAAAGCGTTTAATTTATAATATTCTTACAATCGCGGGCATTAATCGCACGTATATAAACATGGATTTTAGTCTTTAATTGTTATTTTATGAGTGAAGATAAAACGTCAACCCGAGCAATCAGAGGCGCGTTCCCGTGTTTGCTATGAAACTTGAATCGTTTCAAATATGTATACGCAATATATTGTTTGTAGGTACTCACTTTATTAAAGGAAGATTAATGTAGAACCTACCTTTTTCTACACAAATAAATAAAATTGGAGTGTCTGTTTGTAATATTAAAATAACCGCTTTTTACTAAGTGCATTTGGATATTTACATGGTACATTTACCAAAAGAACATTTTTTACAATTTTTATTTGTCTGTCTGTCTGTATGTTTCGGCTAATCTCCGGAACGGGTGGATCGATTTTCACGGAACTTTCACTGGCAGATAGCTCGTGTTATATAGGAGTAACTTAGGCCACTTTTATTTTGGAAAAACAATTAGGGTTCCGCGCAAAATATAAAAATATGTACACGCGAGCACTGCTAGTTCTCAATAAAAACTGTACTGCATAAAAAAATTCCAAATTTAATACAAAAAGAAAAGATTAATAAAACTGTCTGAAGGCATATTTATTGGAAATAAATAGAAAAAAGCTACATTTAGCGACATACCCATAGCTATAACTATATTTATATTATATAATTGATGGGCTTAAGCATTTGCATTTTTTGTTTTAGTAGGTACTTATATCCTTTTTATCCCTAAAACTATCCATATACTTACAATTTGCTTTTGTCGAGAGTGGTTACAAGCTCAGCCAAACGGAACTCTGCCCCAGACCTAATAAACAGACTTAATAAATGTAGTGGCGAGTAGGTCCTGGTTGAGTAAGTATGAGAGAAGACAATTTAATTTGAAACTATCCGAAGATACTAGCGTACAAGGTGAATCTACGGTAGATGATGATCGAGTTGTAGAGGGTGGTTACCAGTAGGTACGTACCACGGTACCGGTCGTGTGACTAAGCCGAGAAGTAGCGTTTCTTTGATGACTCATAATCATTTCAATCTTAACCCGATTTTGTTGAATTCTTTTGTTTAAGAAAAGAATTTATCTGTAACCAGGACAACTAAACTTCTAGATAAAAGCTGACCTGATACTGAACTTGAACAAATATAAATAAATATAAAAAATCAAACCATATTAACAAATGCACTTGTTTTTGATGTTGTTAATAATTAACAAAAGTCTTAACTTATTGTGATCCACCTACCCGTTCAAAAAATTAAGGCGCACCTGGTTATAACGTGCGCTTTACCGCTAAATCACATACTTAATGGAAGAAAGCCCGCTTTTCGATGCATTTGTTAACTTACAATATGAAATATGTTTATAGTGTTTAATAACATGTCAGATTAGTTATAAATTTATAATATAGCTTCTCATTACAAATCACCGAGCACGCGATGTCGTTAACTTGTAATATAATAACATTCGAGATACTAACTGGACGACCGACACCCAGTTCAGGGCGATCATTTGTAGTATTTTTGTTGTAAATAACTATTAAATTAACGCTGTTTATACCTGTGAGGAGAAAAAATCGTGTACAGCTTTTGAAACCCTTATTAAAGAAGTCAAAATACGCGAAGGGTAAGCACGTGCGATGTTTGTTCTAATGTCTTACCGAGAGATTTGTCGCGCAGGGCGCGCTTACCTGCTGATCCGCTGATGTATGTGATGGGCTCAAGTGGTCGCGCGGCGTGCGGTGGCGTTTTCCGTACTTCATGTATGCTCACGCGATCTATTATTTACAATAAATCATTATTAGATTAACGTCACGTACTTAGTGCAGGAGTTGTAATTATGCGTACATAATATACATTTACAAGTATTGATGCCTCCATTGAGGTCCAGTTCTTATATAGGGTGTTACCGAAAGGTGTGATCATATTTTAAGATCGTATAATACATAAGGTAAAGCGCTAATAATTTTAGGAAAATTCGTGACTTTGAACTTGACAATTGACCGACAAGGCTGACATTTCGTCGAAGTGGGCTGACATGAAAGAAACTATATGTATTTAATACCAAGGATGTTGGTTGATTACAACCCACCTGATGGTAAGCGGTTACCGTAGCCTATGTCTGCTTGCAAATCCAGAGGACTCGCATGCGCGTTGCTGACCCTCTGAAAACCTATATATTCCTTTCTTCAAGAATCTAATAGTTCCTCGGAAACCTCTGTCTGCAAAAAAATAAAAAGCAAAATCATTGGAATTGATATATAAATTATAATATACTAGCTACCCAGCCACGCGTTACTGTGTCTAAGAAAGTTGCAATAAAAAAATATTGTGACTAAAAATTGAGATAAAAACTATTCTATCTAGTTGGAGTCTATCTATCAAGTTGGATCAAACTGCACACACTGTACAAATTGTAATAAAATCGGTTCATTAGTTTAGGAGTACAATCACTTGCAATGATTAAGCGAGGGTATATCGTAGTTTACCATAGACAGCATTATCAAACGGCTGCAAAATAACACAAACGGGGTTTGCCCCAACACATTCTGTTATCAATTTAGTAACATTTTTTTATCTGTACATTTATTTATGTATATGTCACCGGATATATATGAAATCTAGGAGTGGTATACCATTCCTAGGTAATTAATTAAAGACCGTTCTAAAAATGCCCAATATGAGTAGTAACGATTTAAATAAGCAAATTCATCATGTATTGAGCAGAGTAATAAAAGTATGTGTTTTAGTTAATATGGATTATGCACGTGACTCCAAAATAGCCTAAAAATGTCATTTTAAGTCTTTATTCCTAAAGAAAGATCTTATTTTCATTGTTAACATGAAATTTAATTATTTAAAAAGTTTAAATTTTACATCTCTCCCGGTAATTACTGAAATGCAACGCTATTCGATCTAACGAAATGTGACGCGTCTTGCATCCTTTTTTGGTTAAATTGGCATCTCGCGGTATATAAAAATAGTAAAAATACACTTTGTTACGAACAGTTTTGATCATGTTTTAGTAAGTAAGAACAAAATAGTATTTAAAATAAACTTTTCTCTCCATTTCAATTATAATTAGTAGGTTTCATAAACCAATGAAATTCAAACACGTAGTGTGTAGTAGTTATCTACTAGTTTTTTTACTGTTGTAATTATTATTTTTAGGGTTCCGTTCCTCAAATAGAAAAAAAGGAACCCTTGTAGTATCACTTTGTTGTCCGTCTGTCTGTCTGTCAGTCTGTATGTCTGTCTATCTGTCTGACTATCAAGACCTTTTTCTCAGAGACCCGTGGACGCATCAAGTTGAAATTAACATCAAATACTTAGGTATGTCAGCGGTTCCTTGAAGGTATAAAAAAATCAAATGAAATGTATATAATAAAATTTATTTCACACATTTGTCGATTTTAGGAATTATACACATTTTCTAGCTATTCTATATAATGTCGGACTACATACATTTCCGATAACATATACACTACACGATCTCGTCCTGACTGAATCAAGTTCACTTTTGATTTGCATTGATTGGTGTAATCATTTTATTCGATTATATAGCGATTAGCCAGCCTGTGAGCTACCTATGATTCTACCTGTTTTGGCAAATGTACTTCTGTATGTCTGTATAAACTAAACATGCAATCCGCATTACATGTTATAACATAACATTGAGGACAACGGAAACTAATAGATATATATATATTTATATACCTACACATATATTCTGGTTTCCGTTTGCCTCGAGTTATCAAACGTGCCGAAATCTCGTCATGTCACGTCCAGATTGTTGATTCCTAACCAATAACGTATACTACATCTACTCGGGTATTTCATCTCATTGATATTGTTCCAGTCCAGGATGTCCCTCACTTAAGTAACAAATAAAACTACCATCCCGGACCGAATGCTCCATATGCTTAACTTAACTGACGGTTAAGAGGTCAATGAGTGGACTTGTTTACGAGTGCTATAACATAACTAGCTATAATTAATAAATATAATCTGTGCCATGATAAAGAGGCTTTCGTAAAGGACGACGCGATTTAACTATGTCCATCTATAAAGCTGTTAGTCGTGGTGAAATCGATGATTCATTGTTCACAGGAGTAATTCTGCGAGTCGGTTTATTGCGGATAGTCCGTTTTAATATTGCTCATCCTTGCTCGGGCCAATAAATTGAATCTTTTTTATCATGGCCTTACACAGTCCCAGCAACAACGTTGATAACCACAAAAGCCTATTCAAATATTGCAGCAATTAATTGCTTTTGTTGCTTATATACCTCGGACAGCTGTTGTAAAGATATTGGTTAGTGTGTTATGTATGACTGTTTTAACACTTCGATCACCTATGACCTCAATCCATTACTATATTTATATGTATTCATATGCGTATTTGCCGAGGACTGATGAAGTTACAAAACTGCGAAACAATGCTATAAACAACTACGAGAACAGCTTAGTAATCTATAGCATATCGATTGAGCTCCATAGGCGAGGGGCAGTGTGTAACAAGCACACTACATGTCGTGTAGTTGTGACGAATAAGCGGGCGATCAAACACAGACGCCACCATTTATGTGCTCATCTCAACTAGTGACAATCACAACACGCATGCGCACCACTACTATTACAAATGGTAGGTCCACAGGTTGCGTTGCGAGGTTGCGACTAATCTATGTAGTTCACGACCACCATTTGTGCAACACGCGTTACCTAGCTGGTATGTGACATATTGATATGTTATGTTTGTGTTAAATAATTTGAGAGGAATTATGAGCTTGTCATCGCACTATTGCGACACGCGTTACCTAGCTGGTATATAATGACAGCATTTTAGCTGTGCTGACATGTTGATATGTTATGTTTATGTTAAATAATTTGAGAGGAATTATGAGCTTGTCATCGCACTATTGTGTCGCGTTCACTCGTTTGTCTCCGAGACATAATGAACAGGCCGTGAACACGAGTTTATCTTATACTAGAGAATGTGGTGTGTCGTTCTAAATTATTTTTTTAACATTTAAGATAGTTCTAAAGTTCTTTTAAGCATTTACAAGTTCACATGACAACAAGCTCTTTGTCTCACTGCTCGTAGCAGTTGTTACTATTTAACTTAAATGTATGTGTCCCCTTGCTACTCTCAGTGTAGATACCATTAAACGGGCGTCAGATGTATTGGGTCACAGAAGATAGTTCACGTTCTGTATAATGTTGCATTTTTTTTTTGTAGGTGGCTCTACGCTAAGTGTGAAATTGACATTGATGTTTAGCTTAAAGTAACTTTAACAATATTATTTCATCGATATTAGATGGTATGGTATCAGATCATATCCTACTGATTTATTTTTATCTATTTCTCAATACCTACTTGACATAATTTATAATATAATTAAATGAATCCTTACTAAAATAGTCGAAAGAAATAAGCATAGCACACCGTATGCTTCTTTATGTGCATAAAATAAATTTGTGTTCGAAATGAAATTAATATGACTATTAAAAGCATAATAGAATGGATGACATGCAACAACATAAAGATTAATATTGATAAAACCAAATTTAAAAACTTCAAACAAAGACAAATTATGAATGCAATTTGAAAATGAATTATAATAAACAATTAATAACTCAGACTGACATGACAAAATTCTTAGGATTATTAATAAATAGTAAGTTGACATGGAAACCCCATACATAACAAGTCTGTAAAAAATTAAGGCAATGTTGCTATGCATTGTTTAAACTCGGCACTGTTGCAGATCGCAAAACTGTTATCACTCTCATTATTATGGATATGTAAGGTCAACAATTAGGTATGGTATTATCTTCTGGGGTAACT
Organism: Euplagia quadripunctaria; assembly: GCA_963859945.1. NCBI lineage: Eukaryota > Metazoa > Arthropoda > Insecta > Lepidoptera > Erebidae > Euplagia > Euplagia quadripunctaria. The sequence continues at coordinate 22,050,124 of OY982577.1, read as the reverse complement.
CAACAAACAAACAATTGGCATTTAAGGCCCAGAAGAAATGCATTAGAGCTATCTGTCACATAAAACCTACCGATAGTTGTCGACCATTTTTTCGGACCCTAAAAATACTGACACTGCCATCGGTATATATATTTGAGACTGTACTATTTGTTAAAAGTAAGCTAAACGTCTTTAAGAAAACAAAAAGCGTAAGACGCCGAGACATGTTATGTTTGGTACCTTCACGAACAACTATGCTTCATAAAAGTTTTTTTTCTCTATAGGACCAAAATTATACAACAAATTGCTACAAAATTTGCGAAACGAAGAAAACTTTGACTTATTTAAGAAAAACCTAAAACTGATGTTGTTAAATAAAATATAGTACAGTGTTGATGAATATTTAAATGATTTATGATTGAAAGGTATAAAGTATATAAGTACTGTTTGTACATGCTGTTTAAAGAAATAATTGAATTGAATTGGTCTAAATGTTTGTATTGTATTGCCTTTGACATGTATTTTACATTTTGACATGAACTTAATTAATAAAATAATTGAATTGAATTGGTCTAAATGTTTGTATTGTATTGCCTTTGACATGTATTTTACATTTTGACATGAACTTAATTAATAAAATAATAATAATATTAATTAAATTAACAATTAGTACTATGAGTTGGTTGTAATGGTTGATATTGTTAATACTAGGTTATTATTTATAGTCTTAATAGTTTTAATAATTTTATTTTTAATTAATTTAATTGAATCATTTGACCATTCAATATGGTAGGACGTAGTGCACATTCAACATATTACTGAGATCTGTAAAGTAACTTGAGGTCCACAAATAAATAAATGAATACTGAATACTGTGGACTAGATACTAGTGTAAAGTGGACTAAACTCTAGCGTACAATGTATTGATTTAATGGTGAAGCTGCGGAGGTTTAAGGCGTGAAGATTCATTTGATCAGAATTCTCTGAAGGACGGTTTTAGAGCGCTTGGTCGCTTTATGGGAAGTGATAAACTTTATTTAAAAAAACACAAGTTCTTGACTAAATTTTGTTTCGGAATACTTACAATTAATATAAGTAGATATATAAATGTATTGTATTACATACATAATATGTCTAAATCCTACAGTAATTCACTTTATCGTTGAACACGCGGAAAGTTCCGTTGGAGTAATATACCTGTGTATGTAGTAGGTGAGCGCACCTTACTTTACCCGTTACTTGGAGGCCGTATCTCCTGGGATCTCAAACTCCACACGTATCATGTATCGGCTAGTACCTACTGACGGAGGCACGGTAAGGTTTACGTCACGCGCCGTAATGTGCCATATGTGTCGTCTATCCTCTAGATGATAACTTGTACGTGTACCAACTGGTTATAAACTTTTACTGAAAACTGATAACGCCTATGTAGTGTATTCGAATATACCACCTCTAGTAGGGGTAGAATACAAGAAATACCAATTTGGGCCAAGCCAAACCACCAAAGAGTAGACCGCGAGAAATGAATAAGATGATTTTGAAGGAGAAAGTTCCAAACTGGTCAAGATGAACTAAGAACTAGTGAAATAGGGGTTAAATTTTATTTTTTATACAATTTTATATTTTTACATGAATGTGCTGGATCGTTAAAAATGTATATCCACGGATTTGGACACGGATACGGACCTGAAGTTTTTTTCTCAATTGATGCCAATACGCGTGGCCTCGACACGACAGTTGACGTTGAGGACTAAAAAAACTCATTGTCACTTTTCAACTTGCACTGTCCTGTCAGCTAGTCCTCTCTGTGTTAGTATATCGGTCCCAGTACAGTATGTTATGACCATATTCAAAATTATGCACAGGATTTAACTATAGAAAGGTTACTTCTACCTAAGTATTTCAAGTAGGAAGTTGGTGAGGAATTCAGGTTGCTTAGTTATGTCTTTGCAAATAATAAATATTTGTATGTGGGAGAGCCATGCTTCGGCACGTATGGGCAGGCTCGACTCCGCTCGCTACCACGGCCTCACAGAAAACCGGCCGTGAAGCAATGCTTGCATTGCATTTCGCCGCGTGAGTGAGGTTACCAGAGGCCCTAACCCTTCCCTCTCCCTTATTCCCGTTCTTCCCCTCTCCCCCTCTTCCCACTCTTCCCCCCCTCCCCTTAATCTCCTACTCCCACCTTAAAGGGCGGCAACGCACTTGTGACTCTCGAGTTGCAGGTGCCCATGGGCGGCGGTAGTCATTTACCATCAGGTGACCCGTCTGCTCGTTTGCTCCCTATACCTTAAAAAAAAAAAAAAACGCTGTTGACAAGACGGACACCGCCGGAACAATACCACAGATTACTGAATAGCTACTTATACTAAATACTAGCTGAATAGATACTAAATACTACGTAACAGATAAATCACTCCCTACAAAAATATTGATGCCTACCGTTTTAATTGTCTACGCTTATCTGGCGCCAACCGCTGCTTGCAAAAATTAACTTTGTTTAATTTTTAGATAATTGAAGTGAAAACTTCTTTAGCGGCGTTGGGCACTTTTTGAGATGCGTAAAAAATGTTAAACTTTCGTCAGAATTCAGGGTCACGTCGACCCTGATCGAAAATGTATGGAAAATGTGTCCGAGTGTAATATGGTCATGGACCCTGATCGAAAATGTATGGAAAATATGTCCGAGTGTAATATATTTAAAAACTGATCGAAAATGTATAGGAAATGTGTCCGAGTGTAATATATTTAAAAAAAAAAATTATGATGAATCGAAAATTCTTAAGACGGAGGTGAGTTTCTTATATTTACATATACAGCATCAGAGAGACATGGAGAGGGAAAGAGGCATTGAGTAAGAGAGAGAGGGAGGGAGAGAGGGAGGGAGTAAGAGAGAGATGGAGGTAGGGAGGGAATCTAGGGAGGGAGAGTGGGATAGTGGGAGAGGGGGTGGGAGAGAGAAAGATTTAATAAATAATTTAATTGAAACTAGGACAAACAGGGTAAAAAGGATTTTTTATTTTATTTTATGAAAAGTGCTACCGGGTCTTTTTCTCTTACTTTCTTTATATTCAAATACTGCCAAACATAATATACAAACAAGTCAATTTTCACTGCGAATTTTACAGTATTTAAATAATATATCAATACGGTCTCGAATTACGTTTTTTGTACTTTAAAAAATAAAAGCGTGTGCACTTGATGCAGCTGTTGGTGCCCACTGCGAGTGACTGCGTATAAAGTCCGCCAGCGGACCAGTGGCCGGGAGGTATTTAGCGCGCGCAACTACATCGAGGGACATAGGCCTGACGCCCGACAGACTCACGGATTGGTGACACAATCGATATTATTACGGGAGCTTGCTATTACTATGAATGTGTAGGTACATGCGGTAAATGTAGACTAAGGGAACATACTTAACAGTAAACTTACAGCATACTTTTAGCTTAGGTGGGCGGGTTAATCAAATTGGATGGGTCGCCTTTTAAATGTTATTCTTCTTCGCTGTTGTCGCGTACGTGTGCCACAGTGATATTGATATTATTAAAGTAAACGCTTTCCGATAAGTGGACGCACACAATCACGTTACTAGCACATGTACGCTGCTGGCACCGGGGCAGATCATCTGATTTCTTGATTAAATGAATATTGCTAGCACACCACCCGACACCGCACAACGCGCGGTGAGGAGTTACGCCCACAAATAAATCCCGATCTAGGAAAAAACGCTGTAATAAATCTTATTGCGAATTGCGCTTGATTTCTCCGCAACGGAATGATATAATTACATGATTGCGGCTGCGCTCGGCAACCATAGCCACTGCTGCGCCGTGGATCGGTGGGGGGTGAGAGCGGGTGGAAGGCGCGCAAACATTCCGCGGACCATTCTTTTTGCGAACAGTTTGCAATGACAGACACGTGTATGTAATTATATTAAACTAGCTGTGCCCACGACTTCGTCCGCGTGGAATGTGTATTTATATCAAATCAACCACTTAAAAAATTAGTTTCAAGCTTCTAGCTCTAAATATGTCGATACTTCCATACAACTTTTTTATCCCGACCTTTCAACCCCTTATACCCCTTTTTTCGCATTAAAAAGTAGCCTATGTCCTTTCTCAGGCTCTAGACTATCTGTGTACCGAATTTCATTTCAATCGGTTCAGTAGTTTTGGCGTGAAAGGACAGACAGACAGACAGAGTTACTTTCGCATTTATAATATTAGTAAGGATATGTAAAGCGCTCAATATTTGTTCGTATCGCTTGGTTATACTCACAACTAGCGCTCGCGTGTAAGGGTTACTTTATCCCTCGGTAATCGGGAACAATACTTTTTATTTTGATAAAAGAGTTCCTATATCCTATTTTGTAACACTGACTGCCTGACCACGTATATGCAAATTTCACTATGATCAGTTACGTAGTTAGGGTGTGAAAGCTAATAAACAAGCAAATGAACCAACTTTCACCTTTATAGTATTAGTGAGGATAAAATGAGCAGTTAAAGAGACCCACCGGGGTTCCGCTTTTTAACCTTGTTTTTTATATTAATTGCCTTAATTTACCTCAAAAACAGAGGCTTTTTTGTGAAAACATAATTTAAACAAAACATACACCATTAAAAATTTAAAAATAAAACAAGTTATAGACGTTAGCCGCCGCGTGTAGGCTCCGCTTGCGTACCACGCTGCGCTCCTGCGAAGTGGTCACTGCGAGGATGTGAGGCGCTGCGTTTGTTCAGGTCACTCACTCCGTTTTAATTAGTCCTAGCTCTTTATTACACGCGCGCTACGGTATCGAGCGGCTATTATGATACGACTGTGCGCGCGCTGTCGACGCCTTATCTACAAATAAGTATCTCAGATTGTCAGCCAACAAATTTGAAAGTCCTGTTCGGGCTCACACAAAGATAATCTCTAAATTATGATCGGACGCGCGGGCGCATCTATCTTTAATTAACATCGCAGGGGCGCAGGGGCCGCCGGGGCGGAGTGGAGGGGTCTGATCGATCGCGCCTGCGCACCGCCGCCGCCCAACTCTTAATTGACAGCATCGATTACGAACATTGCTTATCTTCAAACACGTCTCATAAACGTGAGCACTCCATACTTCATGCCTTTGTTCTTACCACATAATTGTTTTATTGACAAATTACTTATTTGATGTTATAGCTTTAGATTAACTGTCAGTAAGTATTAATAGGATCCGACTTCTATTGTATTTAATTAACATACGAGGGTCGGTTAAAATGACCATGTGTCTCGTTCAGATTGTCGAATTTGTTGACATTGTAGGGGACGCTCGTGTTACAAAGTGAGTGTGCACTTCTAATAATACGTATCTCCGATATCGTGTACACATGAGTCAAACAATAGTTATCAAATGAGAGGCAAGTTGTCACAGACAATGACATACGCACAAGTGTTCAAAGCCCTAATACTTCCCCCCCTAATGCTATCTATACTAATATTATAAAGAGGAAAGATTTTTTGTTTGTTTGTACCGAATAGGCTTCGAAACTGCTGAACAGATTTTAACCATTTTTTTACCAATAGAAAGCTAAATTATCAAGAAGTAACATAAACTATAATTTAATTTCAAAACAATTCGAAATCCTTAAGAAAATTGCAATAATGTAACCCAAAGAAGCAATATTTTATCCGTAAAATTCATTATTTGGTGTGCGCTGAGAAAACCATTGACGATACATAAAAAATATGTACTACATAATTAGAGTACTCATTATTACCTAGAAAAAAATCTAAAAGAAAATATATATAACTATCATAGTTTAGTCACAATAGCAGCTTTTGTGTTCTAAAATTTAATTAGATTGCCATGCGCCAGTAGAAACAAAAGTTGGTTCCATTCGTATCGTAGTATTAATTCTTATTCAAATAAATAGTTTTATCATCAAGGGTATTTATTTTTGTATTATGTAGCAGTAAAATACTTTTCAATTCATTCAAATCGGACATTTAATTTCAAAGTTATCACGAGTATAAAAATGCAATACGGGAACTGTTCGACGCCGCCTCGTCGTTCCCTACTCTATAGACAGGGCGTTGCCGAGGTTCAGGAGACGGTTAACGAAGTTAATGATGTTATACTACAAAAAAGTAAAAAAAAAAAAAAAAAGTACCAGGAGACATTAAATGCTACAAGTCAGTCGACACAGTGTGCAGATCGAGGACACTGTACTACCCTCAACAATTTTTAAACTCTTTATAGCCATCTGGTCTGCCGCCACACCTAATAAAGTTAAAAGTTTGAATCCCCGTAATGATATTAAGAAATTTAAACCCTTCACCGGGCCCGCAACCAGACAAGCTTGCACACATTCTTTTTGTTTCCTCCATCCAATAAGTATAAGTAAATGATTGTCGATTTGTAGTGTCACTATTATTTTGTTTGTGAAAGTAAATATGTCCATAATACGTTTGTTATTTCTTCATGGAAAAACTAATGAAGCGATTGGGATGAAACTTAAAATGTACATAGCTGTTACTTTTTATACCGATATTCCCACGGCATCGAAACTTACGCGGGTGAAACCGCGAGGCGCAGCTAGTCTTAAATATATGTGTCACATGAGACGAGCAGGGCGCAGTGAGGGCGCATTGTCCGGCGCACACAATCAACAACACATCAAGGGCCGCATCCCGCCCCGAGCTCGCTAATTGCGAACAAATACGTGATTAGTGCAGGACAACGGTTAATTATATTATTGTGGGGCGAGAACACGTGGCCGCTCGCCCAGCTTAGTGTCACCACTGCACTTTTGTATGTGTGCTTGCGTACTAACATTTTCAAACTTTTGTTTCCCAAAAAAATAAATGAATGTTTTAAATCTTCTGTAGTGGCGAAATATGCAAACGAGGATTTTAGGTCACATGAGATTCCTTCTTAATTACATAATAATTACTAATATTACTGAATTTTACTTTAATTTAAAAAGAAATCTCCTGTGACCTAAAAAGCCATAGTTTCAAATTTCGTCACAACAGAAGATTTAGAACATTAATTTGATGTTTTCAAACCAAACCAAAATAATTGAGAAGTATCCAAGTCTAATCCAGTAGGATAGTATTTTTTTTTCAATTTCGTAAACAACCATATTCTTATTAACGAATTGCTAAATAAAAGAAGTATGTAACTGAACATTGTCCGTAGCATTTTAGAGTATTGGAGCCAAACTTAGTCACTTCAATATAATGTTTATATTGCGAGACTGGAAAGTCTACAGTAGAGGTTTGTGAGATTACTAAACTTTAAGTCTGGGAAACGTCATGCCTCGTATTCCGTGGACTGTAGACACTATCACCTTCTTCCTCTCGATGATAGACGTAAGATGATGAATATGCTTGTACTCTCTAAAATTAATTTATGTTACATTGTCCTCACATTAAATTGCGCTTATAAGCAATGTAACAAATAACTTTGTAAAAAGAAAAAAAAAACACATTGGAAAAGTGTCCTTGGAGTTTCTTGCCTGTTCTTCTCCGTAGGATCTACGTTTTGGAACAGGCAACTAGCTTCACGACCTACTTATACTGACTGACTCCTCCTGACAACTCAAAAATACCTACAATGGGTTTACTTCAAATAAATAATTTTGATTTTGGTTTAGTTTAATTTAATTTAATTTAGTTAACTTTATTTTAATTTGATTTGATTTAGTTCAATTTAATTTGATTTAATTTTAATTGAGTTGATGTGATTTGATTTGATTTGGTTTGATTTAGTTTAGTTGAATTTAATTTGATTTGATTCAAATTGATTTAATTTAATGTTTTATGATTATTTATTTCATGTGTATTATTATTATTATTGTAATGTTATAACTCTTCCATTTCTAGTTTTAAATAGCGAATGTCGTGAAACTCTCTCTCATGTACTAGCAGCCCGTACAAATTATATACCAAAACCTTCCTCATTTATCACTCTGTCTATTAGTTAAAACCACATGAAAATCCGTTCATTAGTTTTTATCTCGAACAGACAGACAGACAGACAGACGCGGCGGGGGACTTTGTTTTATAATATGTGTGATTATATAAAAGAGCTGTTGAGTTTCCTATAAATAAATGAAAAAAATTAATGTTGATGTAATGAGATGAAAAGTTTGCAAGATATGGTTTACATTGGCAAATAGATTTCGTGAGAGCAGCACAGACGTACATAATGTTTACATAAATTATATATACCCAATTGGTTACTTTTTTACTTTTCTTCCTAGTCTCACTTTTTTACTTTTCTTCCTTCAGAGTAATGTGACTCTACATAGTTCTTACTTTTGTTTATTTAACCGTCCTGTTACACGACCATTTATTACGTCATAATTTATGTTCTAGCCACACAGCAACCATATAATCGTTATTCTTAAAATGTATTAAATTTATGTAATTTTAAGATAGGTACCTACTTAAAATTTTGTTCTAACAAAATCGTTGTGACTATTAAACTTTTTTTTTATTTCTGTCGATATTCTTATTCTTAGCGCACGAAACGGGTGCGCTTTGTGGAATGCTCGGAGCAATTCGATTTGGTACACTAAATGGAATGCTTCATTAGAACAGGACGCGACAAGGCGTTATCACTACGAATGCAAGAAAAGTTATCGAAATAAATTTAATATATCTGATGGGATATGACTCAACATAAGGCAAATGCTGAAACGTGTCCGGAACAGCGAATTCGTTCCACGGAACAGCACCGCGTCCGTCATGATCGCGCGCAGCGACGGACGCGTCTCTTTATTACCGCTATATCTTACACGAATAACTTATAGTTCCAATTACTGCCCAACCATTCTTCCGATCGCCGGATAATTAACTTGAAATATATCTACTAAATTACCGCTAGTGATGGAGTGTGATCATGAGTATCATCACTTCGGTGATAGTACCGTAAATTTGTGACTGACCGTAAACTCGTTACTGTCCGTGAGGAATGGGCCGATGTGTTGATAGGCATTAGGCACCGATGGATATGATACTACGCGACTATTCTGTCACTCCGACTAGTCACAGCGATGCGCTTACTAGTGTCGCATCGTCATCGGTCGCTAGTTTGGAGTTGATTACTATTTTCATAATAATTATAATTTTTTTAATGGCAGTTTATCGTGTCCATAACTGCAACTGATTAGTGCAACTTCAGTCAGAAATGAATTTGAAATTTTATGATAGGTATATTACCTATTCATCATTGCTACCTATTTACCCACAACTGTTCTTTGTTATCGTTGTTATTATTGTTAAATGAGAGTTTTTTTAAGTATCGATTTTATGAATTATACTGTAGATACACGTTCCCCAACCACCAGATGGCACCAGATCAAGTCATCCTAAATAAAAAATAGGCAGTCATGGGACTGCCGATAGAAGTGAACACTTAAACGAAACGACGAGCTTAAAACGTCACGTTAGCAAGTTGGTGACATTAATTAATAAGGAGCTGACAGAACTCAATGTTTAGATTAGCACCCTCTAGTGGATCTATATATGTATTGTTAGCGTGACGGTCACGAGTTCAGTGCTTTTTCCCCATATCAAAAGTATCCAAAGTGCCTAAAGAAGTTTTCACTTCAATAAACCAAATAGACAGTTGTAATAGTTTGGTACAAAAACAATGTATAGCGTCCGTAGTTTATTACTTACCACAATATGACGAATTAGACTTGTGGTACGTGTTCCACACGCACGCTCGCGAGTGTGAAAAGCTTCATATTTCAAAATAACTAACTTTTTAAATGATCGTTTGTAACAGTGCCATACACCTTAAAACATTAAAGTTATCGACTTTTTTAGGCACGTTGGGCACTTTTAGTAATGGGAAAAAGCACTGAACCCGCGTGACCGTCACGCTCAGATGATATATATATACAGATATGTATATGTATAAATATATGTGTATGTGTTTCACTTCTGACGTGCAGTCCTACGACTGACAGTTTTTTTACTGAACTTGAAATGTCGCCTCTACTGTATATATATCTATCGAAGATGTGCCATTGTGCATATATCTTTAAGTATACATTTTAGAGAAATAAGGATAATATTTAAATCGTTATTTCTATAAAGTACACAATTGATTAAAAATGGTGTCTCGCTCTATTCGAATATTTTAGTAGTGTTGTTGTATACAGTGTAGAAAACGCGCGTTTAGCATCAGCTTCTCTAGTTATCAATTGAATATGACGTGTTTACAATATTTTTTTTACTTTAGAACATATAATAATAATAAAGTAACGTTTCGATGCAAAGATTATCGGATCAAGTGCGGGCCATCCAGCGATGTCATCTGCTGGATAATTCCGTACTTGAAAGGCTACGCTCGGACTTCAGATTAGCCTTGCTACTTTACCTCCTTCACAAATTGTGACATAATTATGCAGCTTCTTTGTTATTACAATCTAAACCTGTTGAATAAGGGGAGGATGGAAGATGTACCCCCTACTCACTTAAACGACATAGACTTAGATGATCTTAACAAGGAAAATAAAATCAAACTACAATCTCTCTTTAATGACATGAAAAGTTTACAACCCCCACACATTGTTAAATATGGGACACATTATTCCGCTACAGCAATCACTATTGTAATCCTTATATTACTAGTTATAAGCTACTTAATTTTGAAAAAAACATGTAAATCCGGCAGCAGCCGACCCTTTTAGTTTAAACTAAACTTTAGTAAAGCACCACCTCAACCTATGCCAGAGACAATAGGAGAGAAGGTCAGGTTATATCCCACCTCCTTTTCATGGGTGATTTCAAACTTTTTGCCTGCAGCAATTTCCAACTGATAAAATTACTAGAGGTAACAGAAAATTTTAGTAAATGTATTAGGATGTAATTTGGTGTGGATAAATTTGCAGTCATGCATGTAAAAAGAGGCAGGATTGTGGAATCTGTAGGAATGGAACTCTTAGATTCTACACACCTTAGACGTATTTCCGCGAACGAAACTTACAAGTATCTAGGAATGTTACAGGCTTTAGGTTTAAATGAATTGACTATGAAGCAATCGTTACAGGAACGCTTCTTTGGCCGCCTGAAAAAAGTATTAAAAAGTCTTGTCAGGTGGTAATAAGGTGCGGGCTTATAATGATTGGGTCATACTAATCCTAACCTACTTCTTTGGCATACTTAGATGGACTCAGACGGAACTTGATGCCCTGGATAGAAGAGTCCGTACATTGCTAACCGCGTACCGAATGCACCATCTACGCTCATCGGGAATGAGATTGTATATTGATTGTGTCGCGGTTTTTTAAATGCCAGGACACTACATAACCGCGAGGTATGCAATCTTAGAGATTACTTCCTCTCTGTTAACGTGGATTTGCATCGGGATGTGGTGGCAGTTGACAACGGACTCACTCCGCTTGCTCTAGGTAGAGAGAACTGGCGCAAACCTGCAGTACTCAATATTACAGATCACAGGGAGATATGGAAGAGCAAAGAGCTGTATGGACGTTTTTATCAGGCCTTAAATGGGCCCGAAGTAGATCTATTATCATCTGTGTCCTGGTTACATTTCAGTGACCTCTTTGGAGAAACTGAAGATTTTATCTGTGCAATTACTGATGAAGTTGTTATGACGAACAACTATCGGAGACATATCCTGAAGGACGGCACAATTGATATTTGTCGGGCCGGTCGGCCGGTTTGTCATCGTCCCGGAGAAAGTCTCACACATATAATTTCCGGTTGTTCTCGTCTTGCCAACGGCGAGTACTTGCATAGACATAACCAAGTAGCCAGGATAGTCCATCAGTAACTTGCTCTTAAATATAACCTTGTGTCTGTGGAATTACCGTAGTACAGGTACGTGCCCGACCCAGTTCTTGAAAATGGTCGTGTAACATTGCACTGGGATCGGTCTATTATCACTGACAGGACTATTGTTTCCAATAAGCCTGATATAGTGGTAATAGACGAAATCTGGACGATTGAGTAGTGTTAGTAGTAGTGTTAGTTAGTACTATGATCACATGCCTACCTGCTAGCTTGGTTAGACGGCCAATTTCCAGGTATCAGGTAATGAAGGTACATTAAAACATTACTTACCTCACGTAAATTCTCCAAGCTGATTTTCACGTATATTTTAGACAATATCGTTAAAAATAAGTCGACGATACTCCCAGACACTTTCCGTCGGCTGTATTGCTTTGCAGACGCTTTAAAGGTACCAAAATAATTACTTAACTTCACGTAAATTCTGATGCTCCATTTTTATATACGTTCGGCAGACAACAATTTTAAAACTTTTTTTTTTCATTACTTGATAAAATAATATTTTTAGTTGATCAAACACATTTCGTACGCATATTTATACAAAATGTTATGATGGGTTAACCACTAGTTAGAGCGTGAAAACCTTACAAACAAACAAACTGCACGGATGGCGCAATGGTTTAAGTGGTCACCTCGCCACTACGCCGCGCCGAGTATTGTGGGCTCAAATCCCACACGAGACAAAAAATTGTGTGATCCACTAATAGTAGTCCCGAGTCTGGGTGTTCTTACTTCTTTGTGTCCGTTGTTTGAATGCTTCTGAATGCCCCCGCGACACAGGAATATTCCCAATGCGGGGGCTGTGTTTTAAAAAAGGAACTCATGTGTATATCTGTCTATATAAATAAAAATTAATCGCCAAATGTGTTGCTAAGCGCAAAACTCGAGAATGGCTCGACCAATTCGGCTATTTCTTTTTTTTAATTTTCGTTTAGGCATAAGGAAGGTTCTTATGGAGAGAAAAAATGTAAAAATTGTGAGAAAAATAGTAAAAACAACTCACTTCTTTTCCTATACAAACCACAGAGCAAATAATAATTAAAACACATGTTCCCAGCTGTCAAACATTTGACGTCAATTAATAACTTTTGACAGAACGAAGTCTGTCGGTTCAGCTAGTTTATAATATAAGTTAGGATTTAAGTTTCCTATTATGGACTCGCTAATTATGTATAAATTACTTTAGGGATGTGACCGCAACAGTGTTTGTTTTTAAGTTAATAGTTATAATAAGTATGATGGAATACTTTAGTAGACATTACATGTTCTTTTAATGTTGTTAATTTGATTTTAGGAATGAAACTTTTGCAAAATTGTTTCTAATTTAAAGAAGACTACCAATCAAATGCTTCATTAGAGGATGTTAAAAAGAAAATAAATACCATTCGATCATACTACCGGAGAGAGCTGAAAAAAATTACCTACGTCAGCGAAAATATGGCTATAGTGATCCTTTTTTTTAAGATTTTTGCTTATAATTTTAACAAAAATTGCAGCACAGGCTTCTTTAATGAATATCCATATAATCTTGAGTGAATATATTTATTCTCTGCAAAATCTGTGGTATGATTGACGTCAATCAGAGTGAGTGTCTAATGTTGATATTATTTCATCAATCACCCACAATCATTAGATAATCAAGACTTTTGGAATTGATTTACGTTTGCTAGGTTACTTTTTATCCCGATGTTCCCACGGGATCGGGACTTACACGGGTGAAACCGCGGGGCACTGCTAGTAATATTATAAAACGCGAAAGTTTGTGAGGCTGGACGGATGGATCGATGGACTTTTGTTACACTTTCGCGCAAAAACGGCTGATCGCATCTGGATGAAATTTCGCACAGAGATAGATTTTAGTCTGGAATAGCACATAGGCTATTATATTTTAATCCCGGAAAAATGTACGGTTCCCAAAATTTAGATTTCACTACAATTGCAACGCGAACGAAGTTGCGGGCAACAGCTAGTGTTATATAATCATGTACACTTACAACACTGTGCAATCTTGTCGAAATGTCAGGTCATTTAAAGGTATGCAATAGCTATTATGTGAGTCAGCCTGTAACCATGGCCCGTGCAACCTGGCCGGAACGTCAGGCAATTCAAAGGTATGCAATACCCATTATGGGAGTCAGCCTATAACCAACATCATACAATTCACAGGTATGTAATACCTACTATATGAATGCGTTAATTCCCGTACGTATATATAGCACAAGATATGTTGTTGTCACCGCTGCGCTGCTGCGAGCTCCCGCTTCGCCGGTGGGCCGGCCCCCTTACCGCAACGCACATTATTGTTGCCCATTGATTCCGTATTGTGCACAATCTACAAGCCTCTCCTTAGCCAAGCGCTACTAACCCTTAAAACTCCACAAGTAATCGTGAAGTATATGCGATGCTCTTCGATAATTTTGTAACTCGATACACCAATTCCTGAGAATGCTCACCGCTCTCTTGCGGGAGGAATTTCATTGTGATACGCATAGTTACAGGTAGGTAGGTAGTGATGGCGTGCTGGTGCAGTCCAATTTGAATGGCGGGCGTAGACGTCACGGTGCTGAAGTTTCCACCCAAACCGAATGCAAAATCCAAGATGGTGGTGCTTTTAAAGTTTCAGGTTTCAGGTGCAGGCTCATTGTGTTAAGCGGCGCGTGCGGTGCGCGCCCAGCGGCGGCCAATGGTCGGCGGCGCGCGGAGCGATTGGTCGCCATTATCCGCCGACCGATTGTAATCGATTTCACGGTCAATTTGTTTCGCGATCGCGCGATAGCGGCTATCTGTGCAATTACAACGTCACTACTTAATTGAACCGCGGGAACAATGGACGCTTCCCAGACTTACGAAATAGTTTAGATTAACTAATTTGTACTAGCGCAACCGTAACTGAGACGGGCTCGTAGACAGTCGCACAATAGTCCCGTGTCCGTGCTCGGTTCATCAAGAGCCCTGTTCACAATAAAATGTTCCAAGCAATTACGTAAAGGAGTCGGTCCGAGTTATTCGCGAGCGGTCTGAGCGGAATGCATCGGTCGGCCAGAGCAGGGCGGGTACACGCAATGCGCGCGCGCAGCCCACCGCCGCCGAAACAAATCAACGTCACGCGCTGATATCTCAACATAAATCATTGTTTTTTGTATAAAACGAATTAAAACAGCTTCACAGTTTCAAATCTCATTATAAAGCAACGGTGAAAGTTTAACAAAATGACGTATCTTAAACCTAATATAATTTATTAATCCCCTCGCGGGTCAGGGGTGCCGTGTGAAACGAGCTGAATGGCGTCACGCGACCGCCCTGCTACTCTCTCATGCCTTACTACTGTGTGCCTTAACACTCTAATATACAGATCACTATCCTCGTAGGCTCCGCTAGATGTGTTTGTTTAAGCGTCAAATCGTGTTAGGCACAGTACGAAGGGCTCGTTACGGCGCATGTGCGTCTTTATACGACAATAATAGGAGTTTAATTAAAAGCACTCACAGACAAGTGCGCGTGCATTGTCCGCGAGACGATTTAATTATCGCAGCGAGATCCCCGCGGCTGTGCGGGCGTAGGTTAATGAGCAATCGCACGGTGAACAGAGCGCTGAGACGCGCACAATAGCTGATTGATTGTGTTTGCATTGACACCTGACACACGCTGATGCGTTGGCTTGTTCCTGTGGCACAACGCGTCTCACTGAACACACCACACAATACACCACCACACCAGTCGGGTTTCAATAAAGCTTTTAAACAAATACATTGTGTCATTGATTAAGTAGCTGCGCTTTCTATACGATCCGTACAAAGCTCAAGCTTTCAAGCAAGCAAAAGAAGTGCTTATTAGGTCATTAGGTCATGTAATAGGTATATAAAAGTTATAAAGTGAAACGATAGCTTCGTATTCCGTATTAGAGGGTTTAATAGGTCGGCCGAAAGGTTCATTCTTAAGATCATTATCAAATTCGGCCAACAAATATTGCAAAACATGGACCTCCCACAGAGAGCGTTACATCGAGCGATGCCGTGAGATACGTACCTCTACGTGTAGCCACTCCGTTCGTCCGCTTGGCTCCGAGATCACTTTACAACATGAACCTTGCAAAACATAATATATATTTTTAAAAGTTTACTTAGATTAAAAGCAACCAACAAATTCTCTTTTTGATTAGTTTTCACCGCGTTACCCATGGTTATACATATGAGGTTTTGGTAATAAAACTTTGGCTATTATATGGCTATTACCAAGTATATTTTATCGATACCGCCGCTATGATTCTTTGAATACATTACATTCTTAGATTATATATAGGTCTATATAATTTAAGATTACATAACCAGAAGCATAAATATGTTTGAAAACCAGGCAGTTAATAGCGATGCGCTGTGATTTAGTTATTTTAATACGTTTGTAAATGGCAAAGAAAAAATATACTTTTTGTTTGAATAATAAACTCTTAAGCAGTTTAAGTATATACATATGTTTCTGATTAATTTTCAATAAAAGGTGTACCTACGTCGGTCATTCTCGGCCGGATTGTTACTAGGTTGACTTCGTTGGTATACCTACTTTTTTTTTACTCTTTTGGGCACGTTGGGCACTTTATTCTTTAATCGAGGCATATTAATAAGAAATATGAACTCTAGATTAAATCACGTAAATACTAATAGCACAAGAGAACTTCGTATGCCGATCGGTTACAGAGTTGTTGAATTTATAAAATTCGGTGTCCACCGAAATCAATATTCTAATCACAGATAACAAGTACCTATATAATATTTTTATCCAAATGGGCTGTCTAATACAAGGATTTCAGGTTAGTTTTAATAAAATGTTAAATTGCGTCAACTTTACAAGTTCTATGTTATAATAAATTTTATAAAATCAAAAATAAGTTTGGAAAGAAGTTTAACCTACCTATGTAAAATAAAAATATAGTGAATTTTTACTTATAACAAGGTATGATAACAGTTTTTATAGACTTATCTATAAGTACTTAAAAATAAAAATAAAACAGAAATAACAGTCAGTATACAGTTTCCAATCGAAAAATCTTAAATTCTTCTTCACTACTTTCATCTGCTCTCACAATGTTCGTCCTCTCAAACCACTGCTTTTGTTGTTGGAGTAATATTTTCCAGTCCATCGACACGTACGGCCACAACTGCCACTTTGTTTTATACCAAACAAGCATGCGTCCCGCCCGATGGCAAGCGGTATGGACGCCTACAGTTCCATTAACTAGACTCTTTAGAAACCCCTACAGTCCTTTCTTGAAGAATCCCACCCGGTTCACCCACTTGTATACCAACACCTGATACTAAAGATTGAGACAAGTATTGATTTAATGGTACTCACAAGCAGTTTCATCAGGACAGCTATTTTGAGGTTTGATCAGAAGATTGGTTTCCATTAACACTACTCCTTTTTTCGTCACCACGAATATTTTTGTTTTTTCTTTAAACCTCACTAATAACCATAACTGACTGATTGTTTTACTTATTTTCGTTATTTCTATTAGTTAAGTCGTCAGTTGGTTCGTCTTACATAATTATGCAAGATCGATTAATCTTTTCTTCTTTCTTTAACACTATCCTTGCTTCTATATGCTTCCTTGTGTACTGCGTAAAGAGCTGGTGTACGGTCCAATTACCGCACATGTTACCGCGTCAGCGATTTAGTTTATAACTTTTGATTTCTCCTTTTTGACTTCTTTAGCCAATATTTTTTTTTGCTATTTAGAATCTAGCATATTAACAATACTGAAACAAGAAAAAACCTTCAATTTACAGTTTTAAAATATAAATAAAAACTTGCTTTCGGTGCCTTAATTTTTTTATTACCACCGAAAACACTGAAATAAAAAAAAGCTGAATATTTTTATAGTATCCAGAATTTGTATTATTAAGCTGCTTATATGTATATAATCTAGTATACAGGGTGTATTTGAAAACAGGACACTTACTTAAATCACTGAAAGGGTAGGACTCTAGCATGCAGTTACAATAAAAAATTTTGAATAAAAACTATCCATTTACAATGACCGTTTGAATTGTCAGGTATTTTTACCTCGGTTTCTCATAAGTTAAAGATTTTAAATCGTACGTATTTTTTATTTTAGAACTATTCACTCAGGTTTTAGAAATTCCTAAAAGTAATTTTAAAAAATCGAAGTTAGTTCTTATGGATTTTCATAGTAACGGTAAATCTAAAATAAAAACAATACATGCCATTTAAAATCTTTAACTTTACAATTTCCACCTACTTTTATGAAAAACGGAGGCAAAAATATCTGGAAATTCAAAAGATCATAACTTGTAAACGGATAGTTTTTTTTCAAAAATTCTTATTTGAACTGCATGCTAGACTCATGCCCTTTCAGTGATTTAAGTAAGTGTTCTATTATCAATTACACCCTGTATATAAGGTACCCTTTTTACATTTTTTTCGGGTATACCTAACCACCGAAAGCGATTGCTTTAATAAAAGGGGGCGAGGAAACAACCAGAGGTAATGGCGACGCGGGGTGGATCGTACACGTTACTCTTACAACTGTTGAGTGCAGTCATCAGCAGTGCATCAATTCGACACATCAGACGCGAAGTCAACTAGTTTTAGCTTCCTCGGTAAGTCTGGGTTGAAACGACACGTTATAATTTGAGTAAGTAATTTACTATTTCTTTGTAGATGAATCCTAGGTTAATGCTAGGTTTAATAAAAAAAAGATTTTTAGCTTTTTAATTAACTGACTTTTAGTTTTTCTAAAATAGGAATAACGCTCCCTCATATTTTTATAATACCAAGCCAAATAAGCAAAATACTAAATGAAATAAAATATATAAGCAATTATCTAAATTCAGTTAGTGTTTACCCAGAGTTTACGGGCCGGACACACTTTTTTGAGCCATCTGAGAATGGTCCACGCACCTACATACATCTGAGATGTCATGCAATAAACTTTTACAGCGAACTTTATTTTAAAAGGTCAACAAACATTTAGGTATAGGGATTTTATTAGGTGTTATATGCTAAATATAATTGTAAGTCCTTCTGTATTCGTTCTTTCTTTGACTCGTGATGCATCTGCGGATGCGAAATTTTTAAGGTGCGGTTTTAAGCGGTTCGAGGAATAGCTCTGTATCGAGATGTGGCTCACATGTTACGGCCCTTACCCGGACATACACACGAACGACAAGTGTACGGACGGTCAAAGCGGAATACAAAACCTGACGTCTGCTGTCGTCGGTAATTAACTCTGAGCCTCCGATGTAATTAGGAGGTACGCCCAGCACACGGCGGCGGCGGCCACCGGCGAGCTTGTGTTGTACGCCTTCATTATAATTGAATTGTTCCATTTAATCCATTCCAACCACTATTTAATTAAGTACTGTGTTACGACGTATGATAAACATTCAAATTGTCCAAACACTAATTTGCTCTAGGATTTCTTTCGATTGAATCATTGTTAGGGTTCTGTCCCTCTAAAGGAGAAAAGGAACCCTTATAAGATCACTTTTTTGTCCGTCCGTCTGTCTGTCTGTGAAGACCCTTTTTCTCAGGAACCGAAAATACCAAAAAATTATTATCAATTAATCAAGCTTCTAAGTCGTACGTAATCAAATGATACGACCATTTTAACCTTAGATATGACCAAATTTAACATTTTGCAGGTAAATCCAAACCTATAGGGTACTTCCCATTGTTCTAGAATCGTAAAATTAGGTAAGAAGCAAGATCTCATAGCACAAGTAAAGGAAAAAATTATTTATTCGTGAGAGAGCCATGCTTCGGCATGTATAGGCCGGCTCGACCGCAGTGATAAATGCATTTATGGGCTGCCTCACAGAAAACCGGCAGTGAAGCAATGATTGCATTGTGACTCTTGAGTTGCAGGTGCTCATGGGCGGCGGTCATTTCCCATTAGATGACCCGTCTGCTCGTTTGCCCACTATACCATAAAAAAAGTCGTTAATTTGTTGTTAAATCACACAAAAAAATAGTTTTTGTGATTACAAACTTATATTTTGTGGGTAGAAAAGTTGACTCTGTAGTAAACCGATGTATGGAAGAGTATTTTTAGAACTACAAAGTTAAGTTTGCCTGTCTTAAAAGAAGGGCAAAGGTCTGCGAGAGTTTATTCTCGAGATGGACGTACTATCTATTTCCAAGTTTGTGTGCATTCGAAACCTTCGGCGCGCGAATCAGACTCGCACTTGTCCGGTTTTTTTGTTAGTGTTAATCTTTAGTCTTTGCTGTAGTTTACGACGTTATCTCGACATTATTAAGGAAATGTTGTATTATCATGAGGACTAATAATAAATAATGTAGTACAATATAGACTTTAAGATCTAATTATATAAAGACGTACTGAACTTCCATTGTAGATTTATTATTTCTTTGGAAAAGAAATATGTGGACAATGGAGGCTTCCATTGTCCACATATTTCTTAGCGTGACCATGGATTTTGTGCGTGTTAATAAATTATTAAGATGTAAGTTCGCAGACGTAAAAATTACTATATAGTGGAAGTACAGTACTTAAATATACCCATAAAAGATCAGCATGACTGTACGTATGACGGTTGTTTTCTGTACGATTTGTTAATTAAATAAAACAGTTGAAGTTTAGAAGCTTTTGGTTTTGTATGAAATAATAAATAATGTGGGAACGCTTGTGTGTAACGACGTGTCTGATGTAAAAGTATTAAGATAACGATCTCATCTGATAAAGGAGCTGCTTACTGTAGGTGTTACACAAGTACTTACTAAGTGTGGGAAGAGCGCGGAAAGTTTCCACCTCATCAAAGTTTCTGTTGAAGGACCTCCGGAGGCTGGAGCACAAAACAATGTTGGTGGTCACCTCCCGTACTCGCGATGTCGACCAACCAATTGAATTATATATTGTTAGAAGGAAGAATGTGAGTGTTTCCGGGGAGGCATAAAATGAAAGTTATAACTCTCATTTGCCCGTGGTCGTTCGAGGTAGCAACATCGCTCAAGAACAAGGATTCGTATTTCTTATTGATTATTTAACTTGTTATAGTTGTGCAATTATTGTTGATGAGTCGTAAGCAATCTATTGGTATTAGTTTTGTTCCTTATACTTATTAAATTATCGTTACAATTTAAGTGTTTTGTTAAAATAAATAAGCCTATGAGTCACCTCACGTGCATTGTTATATTTTTTTATCATTTCCGCTTCTGATTCCTAACAATATTATATATATCATTATGTGGTTGTTATTTTAATTAAAAAAGTTATATATGTCGTAGAGCATAACGAATGCCAAGTGACAATTATTTCGATTCTACTTAATTTTTGTATGTGGCAACTTTAATTGTCACTTGATTGTGTTTGGTTGTCTTGCGATGACAGTTGAGGTAAGTTCGGTTGGTAGGCCGTGCCCAAAAGGACATTGCTAAAGAGAACATGGCAACAGTTGGTCGCATTACAGCTAACCTCACTGTATTCCCTGTGGTTGTAAGTTTATTCTTTAATCCTAAATTAGTGTAAGCATCATCGGTGATTTTGTAGAAGTTATTTAGTGTAGTGGTAAGGATTATTTCATTGAACATTAACGTGTGGTGATTTCGGAAATACCCTTAGTCAGACCATCATTCTTATGTACGCACGAATAAATTCTCCCAGCAGTCGCCGACATATATTTCTAAAGGATTTAATGAACACAAATAAATATTATTGTTATGTCTAATGCTTTGGTTGTTTTATACGCAATCGCAGTCACTCTACGAGTTGTGAGTCGTTTCTAAAGTAATTTCAATACGTTTGCTCGTAAAAGCTCAGTTCCATACATTACACAGGCCTGTCCTGAATCGTCATGTTTAATGAACACATTAAACGTAGGAAGTTTACTAGTAGTGATCTAACTAGTTAATTATTAACTTTATGTCTATCATA
The DNA here is from genome assembly GCA_963859945.1 of Euplagia quadripunctaria. Lineage (NCBI taxonomy): Eukaryota > Metazoa > Arthropoda > Insecta > Lepidoptera > Erebidae > Euplagia > Euplagia quadripunctaria. The sequence continues at coordinate 22,028,433 of OY982577.1, read as the reverse complement.
TTTTCTCATCTACGAATCGTGCATAAAAGAGCACCTACCTTTGTATTATAATAGCATAACCTCCATTGGGACTGCAAACTTGCCGCACGTATCCTATTGATCAGCAGAAGATCAGGGGAAGAAATCAATATATTTCACATACGTCTGCATAAATTTCATAGACAGCTTACAGTTAGATATATGGAATTATTTTACAATTTTGAATTGTAAACATAATTTTATCAGATTAATCCAATAATATTAAAAAAATATATATATTTTGGGTGGCCGCGTATCGCAGCTATAGCTACATTGTGGCCCCAATCTAATAAAACAATTACAAACCATTCTAGACCGTTAGGTATGACTCTTTTCAAGCAGTGCGCCGCCGGCCCGGTCCGCGACCAATCGCGCGACTGTGCCTATCAACAACAGTTGCGCTCGTGATCGACACTGTGGACCGCCGAACACTTCGCTCCAAGCTCAATGGTCATCTAATCAAGTTACCACTGAATCTTCCGCTGTTCCGGCCACATTATATATATGGACAATACTACCACAAGTCACTTGTAACGGTACACACATTCCATTTAGTGACAAGGTCTAGAGTTTGGGAATTTACATTGATCATACCTTATCCTGGGGTCCTCAGCTGCAAGTGCTGAGACGCAAAATGTTAGCCGCTGCAGGTTCCTTGCGCCGACTTCGCAATTTTCTTCCTACCACCACTAAGATTGCGCTTGCACAATCCCTTCTTTTTTCTATTCTTGATTATGCTGATGCCAGTTATTTAGATCTTACTGAAGACTAATTGAATAAGCTTGAGAGACTCCAAAATCTCTGTATAAGATTCATATTTGGACTACGCAAATATGATCACGTTTCTGATTATCGAAAAAAGCTCAAGTGGTTACCTATACGCCTTCGCCGGAATGCACATATTCTTTCGCTTTAATATAGCATTCTATTTAATCCCCTCACTCCTATTTACCTCAAAAAACGGTTCAGTTTCTTACACGACACTCATTCTAGATATTTGAGATCGTCGGAGAACCTGATATTAAAACTACCTGGACATTCCACGAAATTCGTCGACAATTCCTTCTCTGTCCGAGCCGTTCGGTTATGGAATAACCTTTGACAATAAGACTTGCACAATCACTACCTACTTTTAAGAAACTGGTAAAAGAACATTACCTGGATGATATCAACATATCATAATTGCCTATTTCTTATTTGACTCAACGTAGCAAAGTATCCTATATTTCTATGTTTTATTCGATTTATATGTGAATCCCTATACCTATATTTGCTTATGTATTTATTTGTCTATTGCTCTCTTGTATGTATATTCTCACACTATATGTAAGGTACTTTATCAATTTAAGTTTTTAATATACCTACTGAGCGTACACCATACTGCCCTTAAATCGATTTCCTATGTTCGCTCCATCCATTAAATTGAACACAAGAACTACACCGGGACATCTCTTATCGAACATCTATTTACGCATTCATTACCTTTTCGAGAAATTGAAACGATTCCTTTTTCACATCGTTCAAACGCGTAAGACAGTGTATTGCTATCCTTTATACATGAAATCTTAAAATGTTATTAACAAAAGATATAGTAACATGAGCATTTGCAAAAGACATAATATATTACGTGAGTTATAATGTTATTGATATTAAGCCTTCACAATCTTCACAATACGGTACACAGCTCAAGCCAACGTCGCGTCATGACGGATACAGGCGTTGATGATATTTAATTACGAGTCAAGAGATCAAACACTTGTTTTTGCGTGTTATCACTAAACTTGGATGTTGACTGAACTGTGTTAAATTACTGTTACATATCAACTGGGTTTTTTTCCCACACACATGTACACGCAATCACATCGCAAAATGTATATGTGCTAGGTGGGTCATCGACCGGCGCATCTCATTAGCTGGCAAACACTCGCTCTCAGGCGCGTTTACTCTGAGCGGCTGATTGGATGCGAATTAGGAAACCGCTGCGCTAGCGCAGTCGCTGGGTAACGGCGTACCGTCACGCACAGGGCTGCAAGGAACTTACATGTATGAACTTGAAGCACAAGCTTTTCAAAATGACATTGAAAACAACAGCTACCGTTATCTACAATGTAACAATGTTATGTGTCTTAGCCATACTGTAGTCCTCACTTGTTACAAATACGTTTACTTAAGTAATCATTACAAAGTTTACGAAAAAAGATTGATTATCAGCAGTCTGGTCACCACAGGCTCTGCCTAGCTTGGGATCAGACGGCCGTGTGTGAGATGTGCCAATTTATTATTTTTATTATCCTCTTTATTTATTTAATATACATTAAACTTACATTTTTAAATACATTCACATTAAAATATATATCTTTAAAAATATAAAAAATAGTTAGCCAGCTTCCAGTGGTTAGGATTCCAGAGATAGAAACCTATTATTATTATTTGAAGTTCGTTTATTTGATGTAAATGTAAAAAAATAAGGAAAAGTGCGAGTGCTAATACGTATGTAGTAGCCCTGTACTGGTGTCCAAGTTGCCTCACGCACGTATCGCAGCACAGTCCGCGCAGAAAATTAAACTTCACATTTCTTGTTTATCTGTCTATTGCGGTACCTAATCTGCTCAGATTGGAGTTGTACATCAAGCGGAAACTTCCATCTATGCTTTTGCCGACTTAAAAAGCTATTATCCACTAATATTATATTTGTACCTAGAATAAGCAACGGTCAATTCAATTTATTTCATTACTTCTTCTATTTTGTGTCCATGAATGAGAATAAATATAGTTAAAGCTTACAGCATTAATTAAATGGTACTAAGGTCTTACTGAATGTTTCTGGTTTTGGTCATAGCATAATACTTTAATTGTTAACGCCATTCGTAATGAATTATCAGTTTCTCAATTCACCGAAAATTCACCGAAGGGTCGCGACGTGTCGCGTCGGTGTCGGGGGTTCGCTAATGGGCTGTGCGCATGCATGTTCCCGCGCCGTGACGTCACGCTCCGCGCACGCTTACACCCGACCCGGCACATAGGATCTGCTACTAATTGTCACGAACTTAAAAAAGGTTTTTCCATTCGGAAACAACCATCTCGATCAACAAGTATCGTGTTTTGTCGTTATTTTAGAGGTTCGTTTAAGATTAAAAAATCATGCAACATTCAATAAATAAAAAACGAGTCTAACAAATATAAGAAAACAAATTCGAATTTCAATTAAAAAAATGTTAATGATATTACTGACAATGGATTGTTCAAGGCACTTACAACACGAAACTTACGTATAACTATCTTATAACGGAGCACATATTTCTTCTCTAAAGTTTGTGTCTTGTACGAAGCACCTATTGCTTCTCTAAACATTGTATATTATAACGAAGCACCTATTGCTTCTCTAAACGTTGTGTCTTATAACGAAGCACCGATTGCTTCTCTAAACTTTGTGTCTTATAACGAAGCACTTATTGCTTCTCTAAACTTTGTGTCTTATAACGAAGCACCTATTGCTTCTCTAAACTTTGTGTCTTATAACGAAGCACCCATTGCTTCTCTAAACTTTGTATCTTATAAGCTTATAACGAATTACCTATTTCTTCTCTACACTTTATGTCTTATAATGAAGCACCTATTGCTTTTCTAAACTTTGTATCTTATATCACAGTTTATCATAAAACTAAATTACAACAAATTAATCGGATTTATTTCTGATTGATATATCCTGTCTATGATAAATTAAGCTAACTAAAACTTTCGGATATACTGTAGTTACGCAAGATTTTGTTAAATCTGTTTATAAGCTGTTACATAATGCAAATGATAATTTAATATTTAATAAAATGATTAATATCAATTATGTTGTATCGATCAAAACTAGTTCACAGTTGTTGATATGATAGAACAGTGACCGACGGTCGGTGGAGATGCGCTCGCGCTGGAGAAAGTACACCGTTTAAAAATTGTGTGATTGGACCCAGTTACCAACACATCTACTTCAGTAAATATTTTTATAAGTATAAAGAAACAAGCCATTTGAAGAATCCTTTAACATGTTTTAGTTAAAATAGAAATGAATCAACGTTTAATTCATTCCTTTATAAAGTCGTAGACTTTTAGTACCTTTTGAAACCAAAGTACTAAGTAGACAAGTGCATATAAAATTATACTTACCTGATATGATAAGAAGGGTCAAAATAGTGTACACCTCTGACCTATATCTAGTATTATATCAACAGCAGCAACAGTTGTTCCCGTGCGGCTTCGCTCGCGTGTACTTATTTGTATATTTTGCGCAGATCCCTAATTCTTTTTCCAAACTAAAAGTAGTCTAAGTTAGTCCTTATAACACCAGCTATCTGCCTGTGAAAGTCCCCTGGAAATCGGTCCACCCGTTCCGGAGATCAGGCAAAACAAACACAGACAGACAGACAAAAATCGAATACACAAATTGTTCCTCTTAGGTTATTATTGCAAACAACTGTATGACCTTAAAAAAAAACTATTATTTTGACATTACAAACAGATATTTAAATTTTATTTATTTGTACGGATGAAACCTTTTAAATGAACTAGTCAAATAATCAACTTTCCAATCAAATATGTTACATTTAATTATCAGTGTCAATATTTTTTGCCATCAATTATAACTCTGCGTCTTCTAAAATCTAAATTTGACTTAATCTTCTTCATATAAGACGTAAACCTTTTACACTTAGAAACAAAGCCTTACTTCAAATTTAAACAAGTAGGTAACATATGTCGTTACCGAAATAAGCAATTTATTTGTCGACTAAAGTCTGACACGCTTAAATAAACTTTAATACCACGTAGCGAGAGCCGCTATCTGTTGAATGTCTCTCTGTATTTTTAGTAAGCGCCTTCGTAGGTATCGATTAAAATAACGTCATCTTAGTTCGTTTTGAACCAGTGTTTATACGGCATTTGAATGATTGGGGACTATCGCTGCGTGGCAATTATACGGCATTTGAATAAATGGGGACTCCCGCTGCGTGGAAATAAAGTTGAGTATACGTTGACAGGTTTTAGTGAAGTTTAGTGGCGCTGAGAAATAGATGCCAGTAACAAATAGAACTTGTTACGAAGAAGACAAGGTTGATTTCATATGAAGAAATTAAGTCAGGTTTTAGTTTAGTTAGTGTACAACAGAATTAGCACCAATGCCGAAAAATTTAAATATCCATGAAAGAATTGCAATTATTGCAGATCATGAAGCTGACTATAACATTAGCGAAATATCTTCAAATCTTAATATTACGAGACTGTAAGGTTCTGGATTAGGAGACATGCGGAAGAAGGTAATCTTATTTTGATTTTGATTTGATTTTTTGATTTTGACCTGTCACTACTAGTCGATTAGCCTGTTATTGCAAACGTCAATGCGATATTTCTGTTTCGTTTGAAATTAAACGTTGGCAGCACTGATAATTGCCTTGATGCAAGCAAATGTGGACTTTAAGGTAACGAACCTTTTCTTACCACGACTGTACATATATTTGTAATCATAAGCTGACTGGTACAGCGACGTAGAATTTTCTTTATACACCCGCATATAATCGTCGTCCGTCACATATCGCTGGTATCCTATTCCGGTGCCTCTCGAACTGCGCAAAAAAGCAAGGGTGTTAGGTGTACCTGCTAAACGATTACCAGAAGACGTTTGCAGGCTGTGTGTTGAAATCAAAGTAACACCAGCTTAGCCAGATGTTTAAGACATACCATAATAATATGTCTGAAATACATAAGCCCAACGTGCCCCTGCGGACAATTGTAAATTAAATTGTATCTACTAGTTTCTATCTTGCGAAGCACGTTGTGGTGGTATTACAATCACTTCTTATTAAACTACCATCTTTGGTTAAAGATTTACGACACTTTAGTCAACCTTAACTTAGACCAAAACCAACCAAACCAAAACCTTAATTTAGATCCTCATGAAGGAACTTTGACGCTAATTCACCTTTCACCTATCCATACTAAAATTATCGCATTAAAAATCCTAATTCTAACTGTGGCCGTTTATGAACATATTCGGTGACCACCATAACAAAAAGTCACCACCGTCACCAAATCAATACAAAATAGCTGATATTTTTGAATAGTTTCCTTATCAAATTTTGTTAATTTTTTCACTCAAGTAATGGATGTGAAGCCAACATGGTCGGACCATGATACAAACGAGGGCGCAATACGTGGTCTGTCGGCGTGCGCGGTCACTAAACACTATTTAATTGTAGCTCATCTGCGCCTTGAGACACGCCGACATGTCGCTCGCACAGACGCTCTCTATATTTTAATTGCACTCTAAACTGACACGGCCAGTAGTATTTCCTAAATGTCATAGTGAAAGCAGACTTGATTATCTACTTGCCTTGTCTTAAACTGGACTCATTAGGTATCTACGTAGCTGTGGAAAAATGGACTGCTGTTTGTAATCGTATTTAAAATACATATTTCTATATATTTAGGTAGGTCAAATAGTATTAAGTGCACATTATAAACGTTAAATTTGGTGTTCGTCTCTCATGTTTAATTGTAGTGTTGAATTCAGACAATCTACAAAAAGCTAAGACTGATATACCTTGTCATGAAAACCATATAATATAGCTGACATAAAAAAATCTTAAATTGTTTGAAATCTTTATCCATGTCAAAAGGAAATAACGCTTCTAGGAAAAATAGGTAGATGGTCATACATTGCTACTATACAAAGCGGTCTTACTATAACTCCAGTCCAGATTTTAAGGAAAACTTTATATGGCTTTAACTAAAAATTCAATTTCCAAACCAAGACGAACGAAAGTCCTACTTTTAGTGTCCAAATGATTTACTTTATAAGCTGCAATACGTGCCCTGATACATCTATCAACACACAACATTTGAAGATCATTCCCAAGTCATTGTGCGGTTGGCACAGTAGTTAGCTAACCGACACTTAGAAGGCGAAGTACTGTTAGTTTTATTTTAAATGGGGGTCATTACCCACTAACATAATGTTGAGGTAACGCCCGCATACATTTGGTGAAATAGTGTGAAGATTCATATCTCAGGGCGCGTCGCGGCGGCACGTGGAGTGTACTTAAACGTTTAGTAGAATGCACCAGGTTTCTACTTCCTAGTTAATTTATTGCTACAAGTGCTTTTCATGACCAGTAGTGTGGAAGCGCCGAAGTTATACCGAAGTATAACTTCGGTATATTGTGATTCTTCAATTTTACATTCATATTTTTTTCAGTTTCAAGAGAAGTTTATGACTTTCGTGTAAGGTTTCTGTAGACTATGTTTTAATCCGTTAGATCTATTTTTTAAAGGGTTTTCCATTCAAAGTCTGAAATATATTTCAACATACGCTGAGTGTGACGCCAGAACGGCAGAGCGCTTCTCTCCTTAAAAATGGACCTCGCTAGCTGGTCTGAAACTAGTCCGGCATCCCCGAAATACACGAGTGACTCAAAAAAAATGTAGTCAAACATATAGTTAGTCATAAATTGCCTTCCACTCTTATCAGTTAGTAAGTGTATCTGTTGAATATGACAGTAGAGTCTGTGGTGGGTATTATTTAGTGGTGGTTGAATAGGTTGAAAACCTAGTTACAAAATTATTAAATTATTCCACTAGATCAAAAGGAGGCTAATCAAACATTTACTTTAAAAATGCTTCGATGCAGGAACACGTTCTAGTTTAATTAGACGAGCGGAGGCTGTATCTGGGACCGCGATGTTTGACTCGCACGCACACGTTTATTATTTCCGTGCGCTCGCGCAGCCGCACATACTGCCAGCACCAGGCGTATTGAAACTGCAGGTTCACTGGCAATGTTAATGGGAAATTCAAAACCATTATTAAAAGTAAGTACTGAGACCGTTGAGCCTGAATTGTCAGATTTGATTCTAGGGTCGGGTAAAGTGTAATTGTGTTTACCTGTTGAAATTATAAGTAACTGCAACCCGGTGGCTAAAATTATCCATTGTAGGCCCGGCATTATATTATACGTTCATATTAAATTTCACCATAAGCGTATCTGTCTATTGCTACCAGCATGGTCTAGTTTACATGTAGTCATTTTAATACAAGTTGGGGTGATAGAATGCACAGCACAGAAAGTGACAAATAATTTACCAGAAGGACAAGATTGCTCAAAAATTTACTGTAAATATTGATGTCGGAAATCACGGCGTCGCACGGAGATTAATGATCACGTTTGATATAATCTTTAGACGGACGGACGAACTGGCCGACTGACACACTGTCTCGGCACTGACTGACAACACCATCAGCCAGTAATGGGCACATTCACTTGGTTTAACTTGAGAATAAATTAAGCTATTAATCATCCGTGTTTACTAAAAATTGCTAGATATTTATTGACGCTATAAAGAGCTTACATATAATAAAATATCGCATCAGCACTACAGTTGTCAGCATTATCGTGACTCAAATCTACTAATTAAATGAAATCAAATCTACTAATTACTATTTACATACGTATTCGTTACTATAATATTAGCCCCTTGTGAGTTGTCACCGAGGTGGCCATAGGGTCATGTCTTTGGAAGTAATTACAGGTGTCGTTCTTTCACTTTCGTTTGGGCAAATAAATAAGTTACTGTAAAAGTTGATTAAACCTTCCAACGAGTATTTTCTAAGTATTTACTTTTATTTCTTTTACCAGTAATTTTTGATTTGGAAAAGTCACGGTTGAAACTATAGCTTAAAATAGAGATAAGTAATTTTTCGTTTATTCTATAAGCTGGGTTTCGTTTAGTGAAAATCCTTACACCTATCCTAATTCATCCGGATTTCAATTGTGAAGTGGATGTATCGCATAGTCTTGTATTGACACATGGCATTAACTATATGTCATCCTGCATATCTTCATCTACGTTACCGATTTCAGCGGTTAAAGCAGTTAGCGATATTTATAGGCACCCTATAAATAACAGTTTGGACGTAATGAGGCCCTTCGATCGGTTCTGGCACAAAGCGCTTCTCTCGAAGCTTCCTTCCTATGGGCTTCCCGAGAAATTATGCAACTGGATTACCAGTTTTCTCGCAGACAGAAGCATCAAGGTCGTTGTCGACGGTGCATGCTCCGACTTCAAGTCTGTGAATGCTGGTGTCCCACAAGGCTGTGTGCTATCACCCACGCTGTTTCTTCTGCATATCAATGATATGCTACAAATCAGCGGCATTCATTGCTATGCCGATGATAGCACGAGTGATGCCTTGTATACCGGCCGCGCTAACATTTCTCGGGAAAACGTCACTGAGAGTCGATCCAAACTTGTGTCTGAAATCGAGGCCTCCTTAGAAGGAGTTTCTGATTTAGGTCGACTTAATCTAGTCCAATTTAACCCAACGAAGACACAGGTTTGCCCGTTCACCGCCAAAAAGATACCGTTTGTCGTGTCACCTCGCTTTGAAAGCACTTCCCTGACTGCCATAGCCAGCATCGGAATCCTTGGTGTCGATATATCGAGCGAAGTCCAGTTCCGCGGTCACTTGGAGGGTAAGGCCAAATTAGCCTCAAAGAAGCTTGGTGTGCTGAATGGATCAAGACAGTATTTCACCCCGGCCCACCGCCTACAACTTTATAAGGCGCAGGTTCAGCCGCATATGGAATACTGTTCTCATAGATAGGGTAGCTAGGCTAGCATAGGGTGCTCCTGCATAGATATACAGGAGCACCCCAGTACCAGCTTCTCCCTCTTGACCGCATTCAACGGAGAGCGACTCGAATCATCGATTGCCAGGATATTTCAGATCGGCTTGACCCTTTGGCGTTGCGTAGAGATGTAGCCTCACTCTGCATTCTCTATCGCATGTATCATGGGGAGTGCTCAGAAAGTTTTTGCCTCGCACAACCAATCTCTGGAACAAATTGTCGCCTGCGGTATTTCCGGACCGATACGACCTTCAAACCTTCAAGAAAAGAGCGTACTCCTATCACAAAGGCCGGCAACGCACTTGTGACTCTTGAGTTGCAGGTGTCCATGGGCGACGGTAGTCACTTACCATCAGGTGACCCGCCTGCTCGTTTGCCCCCTATAATATATTAAAAAAATAATAATAAAAGGATTAATTACCTATGTAGAGCCATGTTCTACGTAGGTACATATAAAATTTAGATGATTTATAATTAATCAGTTTGTTGTTTGGCGTCGACTGAAAAACCACTCAATTTAATTAACTAATAACAGAGTCCAAAGTATCGATTTTTACCTGTGTTCAAGAAATATTATTAGTTACGTTAGATTTCACCTGCAGATAGTCAAGTCTGTTTGAAGAATTTCGAGTGAATGTATATTTTCAATCGTAGGATGTCATAGGGGAATGTGCCTTTCTGTGGTGATTGTTGAAACAGCAGTAGTTTTTTTTTCGTTATTTGGTGATCCTAGAGTAATCGGTAGCTGGTTCTTGACTATGCTAACGAGCTATTTTGCCTCTCGCTGCCATTAAATTCATAAATATGTTTCAGGGCATTAATAATAATAATAACTTCACACACCTCACACACGGCCGTCTGATCCTAAACTAGGCAAAGCCTGTACTATGGTAACCAGACTGCTGATAAACATACTTATATATTTCTATATACATACAAATTATAGATAAATTGCAACCAAACAAAGAATTATTTGTCCTGGGTGGAAATCGAACCCACGACCTCTGGCTCAGCAGTCAGGGTCACTAACCACTAGACCATCAGGCCAGTCCAGTGAATATACATATATTTATAAATAGAGTTATGGAAACAGAAGATCCAAACTTTTAAACTTTCGCGTTCCATGATAAAATAATTATGTTGACGGGAATTAACGCGATCACGTATTTCAAAAGTATTACAGTACCTACAAGCCTGTGACCACGGCCAGTGCAACCTGGTGGAAACGTTAGGCAAAGCAAAGGTATGTAATACCTTTTAAATACGTGATCGCGTTGATACCCGTCAACATAATTATATTAGAATAGAATAGAGTTTTTATTTAAAGCGTCTATAACTTAGTTGTTAGTTTAACTTAACACTTTGTTAGTATTACAGTATTTTACTATATTAAATGCATGGAAGACACTATCGCCAAATAAATTACATCTAAGCTGAAATATTAACAGGTAACCGGTGAAGCTTTTTTATATTTTCAGACCATTTATTCTCCGTTCGGTTACAGCAGTGTGAAATCTTATGTTACACCGTGGCTAAACAAAGCTCAGAAACAAACATTTACTTGTTGCGGGTCCACCACCTTAGTATTGACTGGGAGTAATCTGTTAGGTATACCGCGGGGGCCCATAGTTTCTAGGAAGCGGCACTGACTGACTAACTACAGTAAGAGTCTCCCAATTGGTAGGACGAATTGAGACGTTAGGTCGTCACAGCTGTTTTAGGACGATTTTTTATTTTTATTTTAATTGCTTTTTTTTTTGTTTTTGTTTGTTTGATTTTGTATATTTTATTTCTCCAATTTTTGTTCTATTGTTTTCGTGTGAAAGTTTGAGTCTGTGTGTCAAAATAAATCTTTTCTTTCTTTCTTTTATTTTCTGCGAGGAGAACACATCTCGCGCAAGGAGGAGGTGACGGTGTGGATTCGGTAGAAAAACTTCCAGGCGGAACCTTTTCATCCGCGCTCTCATGCGTACGCTAAGAGTGGCCGTGGGTGTATGAGAAGAGTTTTATGTTCTTCACCCGAATCAGAGTCACCCGTGAAGGGGGTGTCTGGACATCGCCCAGTTACCGTCCGCGAGCCAGCGCTGGGTAGATCATTCAGGCAAAACGTCGCCGTACCGAGGATCAACACATAACCGGCGCTGTAAGGCACACCGTGTGGTTGTAGTCGGTTTAAGCCTGATATGCGGCCTCACCAATAGCCCGGTGAGGTGAGCTTCCACACGAAAAATATATAAGTAATGTTACCGCGGCCAAATTATGTCGTTATTTCACGTGTAGGCAACCAAAACAACCTTTTTTGTACGCTCCAGGTTTTTTCACCGCCAATATAGTATAAAAAGTCCTGCTTGGAGAAAGAGGTGCAATGCTTATTATAAGCGACAAATTGCTGTTTTCCGAAAAAAACGCGAACGAAGTCGCGGGCACAGCTAGTATTAAATAAATAAATAATTGTTTTTTTAATAAATGCAAATATCGACTATACAAACTATCTTTTTTATTTTATGCAGGATTTATGAGCCGAGTTTTAGGAGAATGTGACAGAACGAAACGAAAGATCATCTTAGACATGCGACGTCTATTGACGCTAGACGCTCTTTGTGGAAGCTTTCACGAAATTTCTAGGTTTAACCTACAAATTTCGTGAAGGCTTCCACAAAGAGCGTCTAGCGTAATAGGTTTCATATAATGACGGTTAAGAATATTATATTCTGTATTTACGATAGCAGTAATGCAACAAGTGAAGCTATTGCGGAGAGTACAAGGAAAGAACACGAAACCGGTCACTTTCAGTTTTAGATTTCCGAAATCTGTTATATCAATAAATAGACGAGGTTTACTAATAATAACATTTCATAAAGGTGATAATTTTCAGACTCAAAACTTTGCCCATGTTATACTTTTGTGCTACTATTTCGGCTATACTTGACTGGCACACCTGGTAACGGCGTGTACGATAGTTCGAGACGAACAGTAAACAGTCAGTGTGAGGTTAGCTCCGAGCAGATCACTCTACGCTCCTTGAAGCTCTTGTAAACACAAGTGAGGAGTAATGGCTAATAAATCTGATGATTTACGTTTGAACGTCTCAGTTTGAACGTCAGTACTAGTCGCGGTCAGGGTCTTGGTTTTCATATAATTCATATAATAAATAAAAACTTTATTAACCACAAATAAGACTACAAACATGTACAATAATTGTGTTAACTGTAAAACAACTACATATTTATACTTATACAAATTGTTGCATAGGCACATGTTAGAGATTTTTTATTAAGTTGGTTCTTCTTGCAAATACCTCCGTAGCTAGGGTTATAGGTATTTTATCTGTGCTTATCATCGTGAAAAATCGGTAACCAGCTTCGGTAACTAACCTCGGAGAAGCGGGTACTTAAAATCGTTCCGCGAAAGTATACATAATTGTCCAACAGTGTTTGAGTTGTAAAAACTATTTTTAGCCCACGAGTTTCATATTGGGGGACACGTTTATATGATCGTTGATTTCTTTATAGTTGTTGCTACGACTTTTGTTGTTTCTCAGGCATATAACCTCACATTGGCACGACAAAACGCATAAAATTGAAGCGTGCAAAAAGTTGTTGTTGCTGAAAGTTCACTTTTAAAATTATATTTATGAATGAGATGTTTAAAGAAAGGAATGACTTGGTAAGTGTAAGTCCTCGTGCACCAGCATTTTTAGGGATAAAACGGCCATGAGAATACCAATGGAGACTGGTTTTCTGGGTATGATTTAGAACGCCCTAATGTCAGGTGCACAGAAAAACAACAAACAATTTGTGTAAAGTTTTTTCCTACAGGCGAGTGGGATCCTTAGACGGATAATAGCTCTGTCTTAGTAATAAGTAATAACTCGCTACTGCGTATGTTTATGTGTCAGTTTAGCAGAATAAGAAGAATAAGGAACTGCTATTTGTAGGAAATGGTGTAATCGTATTTAATGAAGAACATATTAGCTCCTTAACCAACTTGGCGATCGCCAATAATAATGTTTAATCATTATCTAGTCATCCAACAAGAGAGAGTGGAAACAAACTCCAGTGTAACAGTTCGTTATTCATCATTAGACTTTTACTTTTCTGAAACCGAGACTATTAATAGGCTGCCGCTCGAGCGCGTAACATTTGCACTACAACACAAATATTTATTATTGATGTATTATGACGAACATGGCTGAAGGTTGCGGGGTCAGCAGGGGCCTAGGCTCTATCAATAGAACACATCCATCACGCTGTGCTCGCGCACCTCAGACATCATTTATAACGCAAACTTTGACACGAATATCTCAGCTCTCCGCCGAGACAGGAATTCGAAGCACCACTTTACCTGAGAATCTGTAGTGAAGGTTTTCAAATAAAAAATAAACACTGTTTTAGAATCCTTTTTTTATGTTAAAATAGTCTGGCTGCCTAACGAATGGCTAATTAACAAAATATATGATCTCGATGTTATCAGCAGTGAGATAGTTTTGTTGGTTTGATTGCAATGCGGAATTATAACTGATACTTTACAAATACCTAATTAATAAAATAACTCTCATCGCGAGATGTTATCTTATCTTGGAATATATTGTAAAGGGTTCAAATAACAAGCGAGGTTTTATTTAATTCGGGAGTTTTAATTATGAAGAATTTATCAGATAAATAAATGTGGGTATTTGTGCGCAGGTGGGTCGCCACGATCGAATTAACAGTCACCCTGGGCTTGCCGGCACTCTAACGACTGCCACTCGGTGGTTCAATAAGTAGATAATAGACCCGTGGAAATGTTGTAAAATTGACGATCACGATTAGTTTCAGACAACTCGAGATTCATAACACGTGGTGCCGATATCTTTGGTTCGGCCACAGTGTATGATGGGGATCGGTGCAATTGATCACTTGCCAAAATTATTGCGATTATCGTGATTAAGTCCCGATGGGGCTTCGTGTGCTTCCAAGACATCGGGGAGTCCAGCAATCACTTTGAGTATTAAACAAAAAGAGAGTTCTCAATACATATGTACACCGGAAAGTAAACTCCAAGCCGATATCGATAGGGATATAGAGACCTGTAGTACCATCACTGAAGTGCGGTGGAGCTCGCACTATCCATTAATAGCTGCCTACACTGTACATTACACACGACATACTGTGAGTGGCAGCTCTATAGACATCACAATGCACAGTTTAGAGTATGGAACACACAAACATAAAAAAAACAAACGATGAGAAGCTTTTAAGATAGGGATCGATGTGGAGACGTAGAGTACAGTAAGATCCGGAGCGCTACAGAGCAGCGCACTAACGTATCTATAATATGTCATTCATTGTGTTGGGACTCTTGGGACGGAGAGCGCTTCACATCTAAATATTATTGTAACGCAACAACACACCCGCGTCCGCTCAAACGGGTAAGTAGTAAGCTACCCGATACGCCACTTAACATCAATTGTACTAAAAATAAAAACAAATTAGTCATTTACTTAGCGCAGACTAAAATTGAGTTCTGAGTCAAACTCATTAACTATAAGCAGCAGAAGTACCAGTTGCACTAGTGAATTAATACATAACATAATTATAGTTTTAAGCGGAAGGCGCAGAACCGGGTGCTGTGGCGTATTAGGAGAGGCTTATGTCCAGCAGGGGACCAGGACAGGCTGGTTGATTCATAGAGTTTCATACGTTTGTATTAAATGTATAACCTTCAACTATTGAAAACACCAACAGGATTTAAGGATTTCAGCGCGTATCCTTAAATTCGCAATAAGTCATAAAAAAATATCATGCAGAACCCACCAATCAACACTTGCTACCCATGCAGTTAAATTGGTTTCTGATATTATTTTAAAGCGATTTTTAAAACAAAATGAAAAGCGTGAGGTATCTTTGGGACACCCGGTTGGAACGAAGTTAATTTCGCTACATATAAACATATTAAAGGATTGTATAAATTGTATCAAAATATAGCTAGTAAATATTGTAAAAACTCAAAATTATAATTGTATAAGTTGCCCGAACATATAGATTATTAGTATAAACCAAATAATTAAATTATACTATGGTAGCAATGTTTATTGTAGCCCACCGAGACACTTACCTGATATACTGGTACTGCACGAGTCCAGTGCCTGGAGAGGCTGGTAATCTGTCATACAGGTCTCCTAGTACAGACACCAGTCGCTCACATAGTAGCAAATAAATGTCTAGATTAAGTTTCTTTTGTGCAATTTTGTAGTTTGTAGCTATGTGAGAGAGAAACAATTAACTATTATTATTATCACACTAGTCCTAGAATCCACAGATGGCATAAAATAAATCAACTCGCGGTCAGCATTTTTCGTTGCACTAACACTTTTTTCCGTCTAGGGGCCATCCGCCGAGCGTCTGAAGTGTGACGTGCGATAAGAAACATCGTTAGAATAATGAGAAGTGAGAATAGAGGCTCAACCGAATTACAACCTTGTTGATGAATACGTCACAAGCCAGGCACACCATTTGTTTTCAGATTAGTGAATCAGTTCGTACACAGCTCTGTTATATGGATCATTTTGAAAGTTACTAGAATAATAAAAACATTCATTGGTCTTGCTTGCCCTTTGTGTGCAATCATCCAAAACCCCTTGTCACGTTATTGGGTATAACAGACAGTTCCAATATATTAAGGCCTATTCCAATTAATTATTTTATAATCATAATCCATCAAACCGTGAAGAATCTTAGTGTACATATTACGTTCTTAGACTTTTAAACACAAGCATCATACGTCAGACTGAAGGCAACCGGAACCCTGTAATATTCAGAAGTAATATGTACGCTATGTAATAAAGTTCAAAACCTGATAAATAAGTATGTGAAAAATGTATGACATATCTTTATATCTGTATGCATTAAAACAAAATAACCACTAATCAGTGTAATACTTTTTTTTTTGCATAAGGAGTGAACTCGGACTGAAACTTAAAGTTATGCGGTGGCAAAGACATAATTACAACAATGTAATGTATCGCAACAGTGTCCGTTACAACACAACCTAATAACGATTATTTATGATTGTTATATAGTCGTGATGCAGAGACGTAGTTATTAATTAAACATTAGAGATTAACAAAGCGTTAGACAATCGAGTGGACCACCACCACGCTATAATGGGAGAGTGGTAACAGCACCAATTTGTCCGCGTCGACCCACCGTCGATATTGTTCACATTACACAACATCTAATCAAATATCACAATGCAAGGCCTCAGACGTATTTATACTGAATAAGTTACACATCAGTACTAACAATTTCATACATTCCCGAGACTAGATGTTCAATTTCTTATTCAAATCGATCTTTTTAAGATAAATTAAGTATTGGCATACGTGATCTTGTGGAAAGGGTAGAAAGGGAATGATTATTTCAATCGTTACAGTACAACGTAAAATACTCATGTACTCGCGCAGGTTATTGTTAAGATCATGAAGAGTATATTATTGTATATATTCTCTCACTACTATGTCATAGAAGCGCTGCCGAAACTAAACTTTTCGCGCACTCAGGAAGATCTGTCGATAAGTATCAAATAAAATTGTATAATATACCAAAATGTTGCATTTGATTGAGTTAAAAGTTTATTTTCTTCTTTTTTAGTCCGGACGCCAGAGTATTAGAGGGTGGTGGTCTTTTATAACAATACGATACTTGGCTTAAAATTTGAAGAAAAATACGTAAAATAATATGTGTGTGTAAAGTGTCTACTTCGACGGAGATACGCGTCATTGTTTATTTTTACAGTTTTTTTTTCGGTTTTCATTAAATATCTAGAAAAGTATTGATTTTAGATCAAAATGTTTAATGCAGAAGTTGTTTATCCGACGATTGTACATAAGGATTAGGCGTTAAAAGAAATTAGAATTTATTAATAATAATAATAATAATAATAAATACACTTTATTGTACACCAAAAAAGGAAACAATACACATACAAATTATACAGAAAATGCACAATGGGCGGCCTTATCGCTAGCAGCAATATCTTCCAGGCAACCTTTTACCTTTTACCTTTTTTTTTATTTTCCATTGTTTAAATAAGCGAGAAAGATGAAAAACACAAACAAATTAAAACGCGTGAAAATCCACGTTGTAATATTCAAAATTGAATGAAAATCGAATATGTTACAGACATTAGTATGTTTTTCATTTTACGCCAAGTCAGATCACGAAATTTTAAAATGGCAGCCTATTGTAAAATTGTTAATTTAAAATTTCGATTATGTATAAAATATGTCACGAGCATGGAATCGCTGTCTGAGTTTTTGGAATCGATGGGGAATAACAATATCTTTGATACCTCAAAAATTTTATTTTGTAATTGAAGAAAAAAAAAGTCACTAACGAAAAATCGTAAATGAAAGACCGTATTTTTTCTAATTTCAAACTTAGACGTAAACAACTTAGTACAAGTGATTGCGCTTATTTTTACATAAATTAAAAAAAAAGTTGCTGTAGGACCAATAGAAGTCGAGAAATGATACTTTTAGTTTTTCCCGCGTTCCGACGTTATATTTCATTTTTCAACATCGGACTTGCACGGTCTTCCTGTTGAAGGTTTATTGTACCATAAAAAATATTTTCCCTCTCGATTTGCCTACAACGATTACTTAAGTTAGTAAACAATAGCGTGGGAATCGCGGCACTTGAGCAGCTATTACTCTAGGAGAGGGCACGTAGTTTGTTAATAACGTCATATGACACGGTCGATGAAATCGAGGTACAACGTTCCTCAAATCTGTCATCTGTGATAGTGTTGTAAGAGCTTTAGTATCATCTGACGTGCGCATTCGCACCTTTGTCTATAAATTTTCATATAACTATGCGTGTGTTAGCAGTTGTACAGTAATTTTAGTGCTTCGCGTTTTTTTTTCATTCTTAATAAATCTTATCATATATCATCATATTCATTTATTATTATTATTCTCTTCATTTATTTCATAAACATATTAATAACATTTTGAAATATACTTACAATAAAAAAAAAAAAAATATATTTAAAAATATAAAAAATTGTGTCCCACCGGTATCGGGTTCAGGGACCAACTTACCGGTGGTTAGGATTCCAGAGACAGAAACCTCCTCACTATGCGTGACGTATTGAGGAGGACTGCCTGTAACTCGACAGTCACAAGGTTATATTTAAGAGCAAGTTGCTGATGGACTATCCTGGCCACTTGGTTTTGTCTATGCAAGTACTCGCCGTTGGCAAGACGAGAACAACCAGAAATTATATGCCTGAGGGTTTCTCCGGGACGATGACACGCCCGACAAATGTCAATTGTGCCGTCCTTCAGGATATATCTCCGATAGTTATTCGTCATAACAACTTCGTCCGTAATTGCACAGACAAAACCTTCAGTTTCTCCGAAGAGGTCACCGAACCGTAGCCAGGATACTGATGCTATTATTATTTAAAAATTAAATATGACGGCCGGAACGCGGGAAAAACTGAAAGTATCGTATCTTGTAAGTTGTCTACGTCTAACTTTAAAATTAGAAAAAATACGGTCTTTCATTTACGGTTTTTCATTAATAACTTTTTTATTTGTTCAATTAAAAAATCAGTTTTTTTGAGGTATCAAAGATATTATTATTCCCCATCGATTCCAAAAACTCAAATATCGACCCATGCCCGTGACACATTTTATACACAATCAAAATTTTAAATTAACAGTTTTACAATAGGCTGCCATTTTGAAATTTCGCGATCTGACTTGACCTACAATGACAAACATAGTAACATATTCGATTTTTTTTTCCTTTTAATTTCTTTGCGTTTTTCATATTTTTCACTTATTTAAACAATGGAAAATAAATTCAAATTTATTTTAACAAATTTTTTTTTCTAGATATTTAATGAAAACCGAAAAAAAAGCCGATTTTTAAGTTATTTTGCAAAAATAAACAATGACGCGTATCTCCGTCGAAGTAGACACTTTAGGATGTTAGTTTACGTATTTTTCTTCAAATTTTAAGCCAAGTATCGTATTGTTATAAAAGACCACCACTTTCCTCGTTTTTAAATAAAACCTAACTTTTTTATATTTAACCTCAACTTAATAAAAAAAATAATAAGAAAGTTGAATATAATAACAAAGAAGTTCTTATAGTAGCAGAGAGAATAATCAAGATGTATGAGTGTGTTGAGCAATGTACGAATCAATAACATTAGATACTATCACCCAATCATTAGGTTCAATACAGTCACGCTCGGGAACGCTCGCGCTACAAATTGCCGCTGACACTGGTGTGAGTGACATTACTATACGTCATTTCCGACACGTTACGTACTTACTTACCATTAATCACTGGATCACATGTGTGCGATCACATCGACCATTTAATCTAATAGTTTCTGAACGATCGCTTATATCGTTTGTCAAACATAAATTACATTCAGAAAATTATGTCATACCATGATTCTGAACCAAGATAAGAGGACCAGGTGATATGGAGGATCAATGCCTGGTATTTTAAGTAAGGTAGGTAAGGCCTTTTGTGTACGTATTACAAAAGCTTCTGAACTCGCAAAAACGGTATTGGGTTTAGCTCGCAGGATTAGCTTACAACGATACGGCACCGCTAGTAGGTATAACTTTGCGAGTTATTGAAACGAATGCAGTTCTTATGTATTTTTATTGAAACGACTGCAGTCATTGTCTATTTATCATTTGGAAAATTTCCTATGAAAAACAGTTATAGTCGAGGCCATTGGCTGCTTGGGCGTAAGCAGCCAATGGCCTCGGCTATGACTGCTTTTTCGGCTCGGCTATAAAAGTTATCAGATCTTATGTAGAGCCAAGCTTCAAACTCTACACACCTTAACTCTACAAGCCCTAACTTCATATACTCTACACGTTAGGCAAAATATGTGATCTGTCCGTTTCGTTACTACAAGAACTGTTGTATAACAGAAAAGTAATGAACAGTGAATAAATTTTTCACACCTTATGCCCATGTGACGGTAGCAAAACGGCGAGACCACATTTTGACTAATGTGTAGAGTTTGTAAAGTTAGGGCGTGTAGAGTTTGAAGCTTGGCTCTACATGAGATCCAATAACTTTTTTGCAGTGCGAGCCATTTGGGCTTGGCAACACTTTACATGAAAATGTTTTTGGTGGGATACATTAGTCCGGCCACCGTTAATTATCAGGTGTGAATTAAATTCCTTGCTACATAAGTTTTGAAAGTGTCCAAAAGGTATAACACAATACAATAAGCCATTAAGAACGGAGAACAACAAATCACTTCCACAAAGTAATATCGCTAATAAAGTTGGACAGTTTTAGAGGCTTCAATTTCGATCGATTCTATAACACAATGTGATATATTTGTTAGCGGCACAGCAGCGCGAACATCGCCCGCGGCTTCTCTACAGCTATTTCTAATTAAGTGGTGAGGAAACAGCCGCCTCCACGATCTACCCTCTAGCCGACGGCCATTGCTGGTTGTTATATCAGGTACGTATTAATGAACCATAAACCTTCAAGGTGGACAAATGGAAATTAGTGCCTTCTGCGTTTTGTGGGAATACCTTAATCAACTGACTTGTGCTCTGAGCACAGTTTCTTTGAAATTGTATTTACAAATATTATTCTTACCTGTCTTTAAATATGGAGGTTCTGGAGTATGCTCGTCGTTATATGCAAAAATTATTTTTAAGTCATAATCGTTTAAACAAAACACTAACTACATTTGTAGATGAATAGGGCTGCGTCATGTTGTTTGTTCCTATGGTAGTGATAAACCAATGAACAATCTTTAACCATACACCATTATTGCGCATATTTCACAATACAAATGGCTTCTCCTGGGAATGAGTATAGATTATATGTCAATTCTTTAAACCTCTAAATTCTAACTATCAATATCATGGGTGTTATAGAGGGTCCTTGCGTTCATCACTATGTTTGAAGCGAGCCCCGAGCCCCGGGGGCACCAAGAAATCATAAAGCATGAAGCGTGCGTTTGATTTGTGAAAGCTTTCGATACCCCGAGGTCACGCGCTGTGAAGCCCCGCGTCACTCACTACCATTGACAATTAGATACCTGGGCTGATAAGCGCCCCGAGACGCATACACTTAATTTATTGTTCAGCAGACGTATAATCACAATTATTATACAAATGGTTCACAGCAAAACGTAATATGATAATCGTTTTGGTATAAGCATCGTGCTTGCTCTTGCGTGTTTGGTACATGCACAGGCGCAGCGCTTGTAAAACACCCAGCAACTGTATCAGCGCCTCAACGTTTGTGCCAGACAATAGTTTAATCCGGCGGATCCTGCATTTTTTGACGTCAAGCGCATCCGGTGCCATTTTACCGGATCCGGTCATCGGATCCGGAAAAAAACGACTCCAACGTCTGGAAGGACTTCCGCGCATTGTTACTTGTGCAGTCACTTCCACACCCTGCACTTGTCCAACTCTACGTTACGCAAGTCCACAACCGACAAGAATAGAAGCTGAAAGGGTCTTTGAAACCGCTGGCTATATTTGAAACTGTTTAAGAAGTCGATTGGCAAACGATGCTAGTAACATTTGTTTGTTACAATTTAAAATCATTATACCAAAAATAATTATTTAATGTCATTTAAGTAATGTTATCTTAAATAATTATTTAAGATAGTATAACATAATTATTGTGGTCTAAGGTGAACATGGTTGATTAAGTTATATTTAAGTAATATAAGTGACACTTGAATATCAAATCAAAACAAATCAAATTATTGCACTCCAGATGGTTTAAGGATGTTGAAACAATAATTCCAGTATATTATGAACCCTGTAGGGCACGCCTACATAGAAGAGAGGAGGAAGCGTTGTTAATTTAGTTTATTTTTATTTATTTAATTATATCACAGATGTATGTTAAATGTTGGGTATATATAGACTATTGACCTGTTGGTCTCGTGGTCAGTGATCCTGACCGCTAAGCCAGAGGTCATGGGTTCGATTCCCACCCAGGACAAACAATTATGTGATGAGCACGATCATTCGTTCCGTGTCTGGGTGCAATTCACCCATAATATGTATGTATTTAGAAACACATAAGTATGTTTATCAGCTGTCTGGTTTACCATAGTACAGGCTCTGCCCAGTTTGGTATCAGATGGCCGTGTGTGAGATGTGTAAAGTATAATTTTATATTATTATTATTATATTATATATATATATATATATATATATATATATATATATATATACTATATATATATTATATATATATATAATTTTTATATATTTTTTTCATATGAGACACATTATAATATTTATTGAAATAATAATATATATATTACAATTTTAATTATATTCTATATACAACTTACACATTAAAACTAATAAAAAAAGAAAATGAAATGTATACGGGCTATTTACATGCATGCGTCATAAAATTGCTCCACATCGTCGCCTACTGGCAATGTTCCCAGAAGGCTGGCAGCATTGCCACGTTGAATGGCAATGCTAATTCTCTGTACAAGAAAAAGGCCCACCTTCTGGTCACGAGAAGTGTCGATCAGTCGCTTAGCTAATTCCTTATAAACGGAACGAGCACTCGGACCCCATGACCCAAGCGTTTCGACCCCAAACGGCTCAAAAACATAGTTACCAACTAAATTATTCTATTTACGCCGTTTGAGGCTTTCTGCTGATGCAGCAGCAGCGCCAGCACAACCAGCTGTACTTGGAAGATGTGATGGCGCGAGGGTGTCAACGCAGGTTGCGTCCCACACCAAAGGCCTACCTATCTTCCATGGTAGTAACGACATACCATCTGGTCTCTTCCCATCGTCTCGTACCAGACCATTAGGTTCACGTACGGCTGGCACGCTGGCGGTGACAAGAACACGACGGATTATGTCATTAAGATTGGCATGTCGAGATATACGGCCTGCGCTTCTGCTACAAGAAAGGCCATGATGTCCGAGACTGTCGACAGCTTCTCCACAGTGACAAAGATGCGGAGAAACACAAGGAGCTCCTAAACGAAGGCAAGTGGCAAGGCGGAATGTGTTATCGTCCAACAACGTGCCTATGTTGGGCAATGGAAGTGCCTGAATCCATTGGCTTGATTCCTATTCTCCCACAGCCAATAAACGAGCGCGCTCTGCAACATTGGATGCGGTGTCAATTAAATAATTCCTTCTTAAGGTGCATAACGGCGCGTCCCATTGCCTCTGAGAGAATGGATTAAGAGGTAAAAGAGTATTGGGACAAGCTATCTGCCAAGCATTTATGGCATCGGTCTTGCAGGACACTTCAGAATTAACCAGTGTGTTTGTTAGAATTTTCCTGGTTAACTCTTCTGTGCCGAGGACCGAACACAAAAATGCTGGAAGGCTGACATCTGAAATTTTGCGAACGCCAAGACCATAAAAATGAACCGGTAAGGATGCTTGGAGCCAGCCTCGGTCGTTCAAAGCCACATTTAAAATTTTGATAAGGGTATTTTGAATAATTTTGTCAATTTTTTCTAAAAGTGTTAAATGTTTCCAAAGTTGCGATGATCGAAGGGCATGAGTAAATTTTGGTACGAAAAGACAAAAGCGGAGTATAGTAAAAGCCGAATGGATATTAATTTTAAGTAAACGATCCGAAAAATCACCAAAATTTTTAATTTTGTCTTCTATGAAAGATTGAAAACCATCTTCATCAAGAAGGCGAAGAGACGTTTTTTCTAAAACTTTAATGTTAGGTGCCAATGAATTGAATTTCTGTACAGTCGAGTGTCTGTCTGTTTTGTCACAAATAAAAATTTCGCAATTTGTATATACTCGTATATATATGTATATATATATATATACATATATATACACACACACACATATATATTATTTGATTATATTATATTATTTAAGTTCTTTATCGTTCATGTATTCCTTGATATTGTAATAGGCTTTGTTAATTAGCATTTGTTTTAATTTATAAAAAAAAAAAAAACACTATTTTCTGTTCATTTGTGTGTTTCTCTCCGCGTTTTGTAAAGAAGGTAATGTTGTTTCTTACAAATTTACATATTTCCAGAATCTAGATACATGGTAAGGTAAGTATTCTATATTTTTTGAAATAGGGTTGGCAACTTTCGGTTTGTTCTATGTTTGTTAGGATTCGGATTAATTTCTTTTGAAGAATAAAAAGAGAAGTTGTGTCAGTGCTATTTCCCCACATGTCATGATGATTACGTAGCTAAGCTACGCACATGCGTAGGCATAGTAGGCGGTCAATGCCGTTTGTAAGTCAGTGGTTTTTTTTTATTTTTCTGAGGGCATAGGTGAAGCTAGATATTTTGGATCGGATGTTTTTAATGTGGGTTTTCCAATTTAAATTCGTATCTATCGTTATACTTAACAGTGTGAAGTCTTTAACAGTGTCTATTTTTATGTTGTTTATTGAAAATTCAAGTTCTAATGGTATCTTCTAATATGGATAAAATGTCATTATCAGTATTCCAACTGCATACTTTTTGTTATTTACAATATTAATAGCTTCCTGTATATATTTATAAATAGCTAGGGCTCTCGAATGTTGTTTACGGAATCCGTTTTGACCCTCATCAAAGATTTTATATTTTTTACAGAAATGATATACACGGTAACACATGGCTTTTTCAAAGATCTTGGAAGCTGTGGGTAAAAGAGCTATGGGACGATAGTTGCTGGGATCTGTCTTAGATTTTTTCTTGTGTATTGGTTTGATTAAAGCTGCTTTTAGTAGATCAGGATAATAATTAATAATAATTTTACTGACGTCATGCATGAAGGATTCTGGAAAATCTTAACTTAATAGAGATTAATATTACTAATACGATTACACTAAGATTTAACTAATTACATTGAATCCTAGATTTTAATTGTTGGTTACAAGGACGAAAAAGTTTCTTCTTCTCTTCTTTAAAAGTTAATTGTCTGTCTAAACGGATTTTTTTATAAAATTTATGATAACTCCTTAAACCTTTTTTACAGTTCAAATTGCTACCAACCAAAAAAATGTTATGATATGCCAATTTCAAGCCGGTCGGATCAGGCCGGATCCGGTCGGATTGGGGAAAGGTACCGACCGGATTGAAATTGGTGCTGTATTGCAATCCTTAGCGGGAACATAGTGTGAGTAGCGGGGAGGCTGTAATACATTCCTGTGAGGTCCATGACGTACTCATGTTGGCCGGTGAATGGCGCTCAATCACAGGCGGCTAACGGCACTCCAATCAATAGAATTGTCCCTCATTAAACGGATGGTTGAGTCTGATCTGTGCCGCAACAGTAGGTACGCGCGACGCGACTGCAAAACACAGTCCAGTCAATTACATTGTAATTTCATCATTTCTCTGTGAAAGATTTAATTTCATTCAGTGAATAAGATAATCATTTTACTAATAAGTGACAAGCTCAATATTTATCTACCCCATATTCATATAGAAAGTGTAGAATTTTTTTTTTTTTTTAACAAATAGTTAAACCGACAAATAATAAAATGATTAATTATACCTACGTAGAGTTGGTTGTTTGGCGTCGACTCAAAATAAGTTTATAAAAATTTTATAGTTATTTATTTTTTGCTTTTTAGTTCTTTTCGTCGGTTTAACTTTTTGTTATAAAGATTTTTGTTTGATAATTTTTTTTCATCATCAGCTCAGCTATATGATGTGATGATTTCTGAACGCAAATACCTGATAAAGTAATGAAAAGTAAACAGAAACACTATTCGTTCCTACAATTTTCGAGAGTTTCTCTCAATTTTATCAGGATCCCATCATCAGATCCTGACTTCCTTGACATGGGACCACCCTTGAGGTATACCCTATCTAACAAGAAAAGAATAATCAAAATCGGTTCATAAATAACGGAGAGAGGGCTGAACATACATAAAAAAATATATATATATACACGGTCGAATTGAGAACCTCCTTTTTTTTTCGTCGGTTAAAAATAGAATTCACTTCACTTTTCACAGGCATTCATAGTTTATCTGTGATTGATACCTTTAACATTTACAACTTTCTGTAACACACTGTACACTGTACCTATGTGCGTAAACTTATTTCACCTTCTTCAGGAAGTCGAATTGTATCTATTGTAACTATTAAATAGTCTAGCCGTGATGGGTTACACCTATTGCATCTTATTGCAAAAGAATTGTGGCCTAATGAAGTTTCCTTTATAATATCTAGTTTTGCAATTAGGTAGATTCATTGCAATCTCGTATATTTAAAATAATGTGCTTAGACATATCAATGAACATTTATGAATAAAAATATTATTTCAGAATAGAATATTAAAACTTTTCAGCAACATCATGTAACTGGAATCAATTAAACGCTAAACATTTTTAAAAGGCCAATAACAACAATCAAAGAAACAATATCTCATCGTGGCTCGATCAACATCAACATTTGATCAGATCTGTCGATCAACCGGCGGACGTGTGTGAGAGCGCCCGGCCAGTGGCCACTTAATACATACTTTTATTTGTTTCAAACAACGATTACACGCGGCGTCCATTAATTAGTACTCGGGCATCAATCATTACAGCGATTGTAGCGCGCCCGCGCCGCGCAGGCACAGGTACCGACGAGAACGCTCTTGTCGTGCCGCGGCCCCACGTACCTACTGATAGCTGTAGATACTCAGCCATGTGTATACAGTAATCTTTTCTGACAGAACATGCATTATATTGGTCAACTTTAGTACTTATTTTGAACTGATGACGCCATAAAAGGCGTGTGATAAAACTTTTGTATGGAAGCGTTCAGTGTTCAGTGGTCTTCGCGACTGCATTCGCTGAATGTGCCTGTTCGTCGTGATTGTTGTTCGAGAGTTGAGCCCGTACATACTTTAGCTAAGAGACAATAGTTAATATTGCTTGAACAATAGAAGTTCAGGATATTGATGTCTGCTTGGCACGAGGCCAAAAGGCTTGGCTTCGTTGTAAATTGTTAACGAATATAACTTCATCATAGATTGAAGCAGAATATTGCTGTGAATAAGTCCATGTTTGGGATTTTTATATTTCTAGTAGGAACATCAGAATATCGAGAATCAGTCAAATAATAGTTCTTGACAACAAGTGTTCCACGAAAGCCTTCTTTTCGAATCATACTATTTCTTAAGAACTTTGTAAGAACTTCAAGAACTATTTATTCAATGCTGACAAAACCAAAAGAAAATGAGTACTGAAGTTGGTACCTACAATAAATATATGTTTTTAGCTTTAAATTGTCTCTTCCATATGAAGAGACAATTTAACGACGTGAAAAGTGTTAATAGCAGCCTCGGGCATGTCGACTGACTTTTTATATATTCGTATTTTGACACTTTACATATTTAGCTAATGTTTTTTGTTTGAGTCAAAATGATCTATCGATTTTAAGGCGATTTATGTATGACCGCCATTTTGCAACGGTTTAAATAAAGGAATAATAGGACATGAATAGTATAAAGTTTCTAATTCCAATGGTCCGATTATGATGCATTGAAGTAGGCCTGATCCAAAGTTATGAATAATATACACCTTGTGAGTAAATATAAAACTTTTACAGTTAAGCATAGAATAATAGTTTTCCAATGCCACTGAACCTATTGTTAGTTACGCGGAACTTCGGTTGTGCGACGTTTTCAAACCGAATATTCAGACGAAGTTCGGCTTCGGAGTAACCCACGATGGGCTCTTTTAACTATATATCTACCTTTAATTTCCATTCCTTTTTTCTTATTTCCCTTATATCACTTACATGAAAGTTAAGTTTCTGAATAGAGATATAGACGCCCCATCGTCAGGCATTTAGCAACTGGCAACATCTCACAAGAAATGTTCGATAAAGAGAAAATGTAACAATATGCAAAAGGATATTATTTTGTGTAGTCAAAACCTTTAATGTTCTTAGAAACGCCAAGTAATTACATTTCATTTGCTATCATATTTTATAGGTGGTACAAAACGCGAAGAGGGCGAGAGCGGCGCGGTCACCACTCTGCAATAAAGCTCGTCCAATCGCGCCTGTACGTGACGCTTTACGACTGCACTTTATTGTTCGTCCATTACGGGTGATTGACGTGCTTTACACGCCTCTACCACACTTTATACCGTCATTAGGCTCCACTAATAAAACCTAACCAATTCTTACTTAAGACATCTCTTGTTTTATAGATGGACGCTTAATTAGATAAAAATGATACGTATTAAAACAGATAATATCTACAATGGATCAGGATTCATTTGTTGGTTACAAAATGAGCTTTCAAATGTATTTAATGGAATTTCTGAGTAGACAACGCCATCGCGTGCTGGTGCCGCCTGTCTCCGATGTCCACGGAATGTTATCGTCTATAACCATGCCTACTACTTACACAACGATTAGCGTGCTTTCACTCACGATACATAGCAGACAAATATGCTAATGGTAATCATCATGCTAAGTAAATGTGTAAAAAAAGGGTTACATAATCGTATTTAGTTTAAACGGACGCAGGTTTAAACAAGGACACGGCAAGCGGTTATCTGTACCTATCAGCTCGCTATATCAGCATTTCTGATTTCTTTGTTACCCCCGATTGAGCTGGTGCCCATGCTTACCAGTAGCGACATAACACTATAGTAATATTACCTATTGTTTAAAAGACTCCTTTATGGTGGATGTACCTACTTTGTCTGTTGGAGAGATCTATGTATATTTCTGCCTGTTCTTATTCACAGTAATTGTGTCTGTCTCCTGGACTGTACCGCATCATTGTGATATAAGTGGGCGTTTGTTTGTGCCTCCGCGGTGACAGGTAACAAGCATGAGTGGTGAGGTATCATCACTCAACGCCGCGACATATCACTCGATGCGACACGCATCTTAAAGCCTTCACATAAAACCTCGAACAACTATTATATATGTGGTTATGAGAAAACTTCATAATGTGCTCTCAAGTTAATAGATGTCCTTGTGTCCACACTCTGTAATGTTACAAAACTGATGAGATGACGTCTCTATATTATGTATCTAATTCCGTATTACAAACATACACGTACACTGTTGCAGTCTTATCGAACAGGTGGTAAGTAGTGTCCATTATGCATGGTCTTGTTTGAGAAGGTACTTCTCCAGTTGGTTTTTTTTTATTTTACCGAAAATAGGCTGTGAAAAGAGGCGCTACCACTTACGTTGTCCATTATGCACCGCGAGGGGCATGTCTTGTCGAGCCAAGCCCTTAATACCACTATTAGAAGCCTCAACCTAAGCATATTCTTATTTAAAACCTTAGCAATATAAGAGCGATACTTACAAATACAGTTTTTTAGATTTTTCTATTGCTTACTGAAAATGATATAATTAATGCTTGCTATTTCTGGTCTACATCAATGACCTACCAAAATGCATAGAGGAATCATGTGTTATGTTTGCAGACGACATCTCCCTACTAGTTTCTTCTAAAACCAATTTGAATTTAAATGACAATATAAATACAATACTCACCAAAACAACAGATTGGATGACAGAACATAACTTAGAAATAAATTATTCAAAAACTAAAATAATACCTTTTCATCCATATCAAAAGAAACCATTAAATATAAACTTTAGTTTCAAAGGGCTTCAATTGGAAGTCGTTAAAGAATTTAACTTATTAGGATTAATTATAGATACTCATATAAATTGGAAAAAAAAGTTCGGTCAACATTTTCATATGCTCTACGCGAAATTAAGAAAACCACAGACCTTTCCACCGCTCTTGTCACATACTACGCATACGCTTACTCTTGCTTAAGCTATGGCATAATCCTTTGGGGAAATAGTACAGAGGCACACATTATCTT
Organism: Euplagia quadripunctaria; assembly: GCA_963859945.1. Taxonomy (NCBI): domain Eukaryota; kingdom Metazoa; phylum Arthropoda; class Insecta; order Lepidoptera; family Erebidae; genus Euplagia; species Euplagia quadripunctaria. Next base: position 21,997,915 of record OY982577.1, on the reverse strand, counting down.
CACCATACAAAAAAAATAATTAGAATATTAACTAATATAGAAGAAACAGACTCCTGTAAACCCCATTTTCAGAATCTCAAAATTCTTACTCTACCATGCATTTATATCTTGGAAATTTGTAAATTTGTTCGAAATCATCCGGAATACTATAGTAAAAGAGAAGATAAACAAACCAAATTTACACTTAGACATAGAAATAGGCTTAACCTCCCAACTTCCCAACTAACAATGCATTCTACAAGCCCCTTGGTTATGTCAATTAAAATATATAACAAATTACCAGAAGCAATTAAGAACGAAGAAAAACATAATATTTTTATTAATAAATTAAAACTTTTCCTGTTACAAAAAAGTTACTACACTATAAAAGAGTATATGGAAGAAAAAACCTACCTACTTAAATAGTATTAAATCTTCACATTATAAAGTATTACTTTAGTATGATAACATAGTCAAGCCTAACCTAAATCAAGTGCAATAAGTAAATAAATAAGTAAATAAATCAAATATGACATACTTTATAATAACTAAATAATTACCTTTATTAAATTATTTAATAATAAATACATAATACTATAATAATTACCCTATATAATAAATATATAACAACATAGCCAAATTCTATATAATCCCAGTGCAATAATAATAACAATCACTAAACATTTAATAAATAATAAATCAATGATGTATTATTACTACTATAAAACAGATCTCAAACGGCTACCATCTAATCTATAAATTATAACTAGATACTATAAACTTCAGATTTTTTTGTTAATGTTATTAAATGGCATAATAAAATAGAATAAGTAACACAAATATATAAATAAAACGAAGTAATTACCCAGCAAATATTATCAAAGCTATTAATATACCCAAAATATATAAATAATAATAAACTTACAGAACTTAACTTACTTAAATATACTTAAAGATTAAACAAATAATACAAAATAATATATCATATCAATACAACAAAAAATAACTCCCCTCTCTCTCTCTCTTCTGTGCAGTGCCCGACAGGGTCCATAATTGATACTTAGCTTAAGTTTTACCAACTGTATAATTTACATTATGGCAGCAATAAAGTATTGAGTATTGAGTATTCCAAACTCTCACAATATTCGCCTAACATATGTAACTAATATTTAAGTGCGAAAGTGAGTTTGTTTGTTACGCTTTCATACATCATTTCTTACCTTAGCAACTCAACCGATAATAGTGCAATTTTGCATTCACGCTATCAGGAGTACAGAAAAGGACATATCCTTTCATTCCAGAAAAAAATATTGTTAACGAGACTTAGATTAATAACTCTTACAATTAATTCGTGATATCTGCTAAAATAACTAAAAAGATTTACTTGTTCAATAAACAATTTATAGAATTGAAAGGAAGAAGATGTTGAATTCAGAACAAAATCATATGCCTCTTCTTAAAAAGTCTCGTCATAAAACACAATGCAGACAAAGTATTATTCGAACGTAACCCATTTCCCAACACCAAAATTAATAACAAATTGTAGATCATGTGATTTCTGCATCCAATTAGACATTGGATGTTATTACTAGATCAATAAAGAGTTGCTGAACGAGTTTCGTAGTCACGAAGGAGGGCATTGTATTAAAACCAAATTATAGGCTGCGTTAAGGCGCACGGGTACCTACCTACTGCACATATGAGTGTATTATTATATTTCATGGCTTGGACTGGCCGACCTGTGTACAAGCAAATATTAATGTGTTATTATTTTTTGTTCCTTTAATTTCACTTTAGAAATAATAATATTTTATTAATACACATAAATTTAATATATAAGGGGCTTGGATAATCAATTTCATCGAAGTGCTCGTTGATAAACGGAAGCGGTAATGCCTCTTTTTTAGCATTACGTGTGTGGCGTTCTGTCAAGACCGGTGACCCACATGTTGTGCTGTTCTCATACTCCGCTTCTCCTTTTTAGGGTTACGTGTGTAGCATTCTGCCAAGACCGGTGACCCACATGTTGTGCTGTTCTCATACTCCGCTTCTCCTTTTTAGGGTTACGTGTGTAGCATTCTGTCAAGACCGGTGACCCACATGTTGTGCTGTTCTCATACTCCGCTTCTCCTTTTTAGGGTTACGTGTGTAGCATTCTGCCAAGACCGGTGACCCACATGTTGTGCTGTTCTCATACTCCGCTTCTCCTCTTTAGGGTTACGTGTGTAGCATTCTGCCAAGACCGGTGACCCACATGTTGTGCTGTTCTCATACTCCGCTTCTCCTCTTTAGGGTTACGTGTGTAGCATTCTGCCAAGACCGGTGACCCACATGTTGTGCTGTTCTCATACTCCGCTTCTCCTCTTTAGGGTTACGTGTGTAGCATTCTGCCAAGACCGGTGACCCACATGTTGTGCTGTTCTCATACTCCGCTTCTCCTTTTTAGGGTTACGTGTGTAGCATTCTGCCAAGACCGGTGACCCACATGTTGTGCTGTTCTCATACTCCGCTTCTCCTCTTTAGGGTTACGTGTGTAGCATTCTGCCAAGACCGGTGACCCACATGTTGTGCTGTTCTCATACTCCGCTTCTCCTCTTTAGGGTTACGTGTGTAGCATTCTGCCAAGACCGGTGACCCACATGTTGTGCTGTTCTCATACTCCGCTTCTCCTTTTTAGGGTTACGTGTGTAGCATTCTGCCAAGACCGGTGACCCACATGTTGTGCTGTTCTCATACTCCGCTTCTCCTCTTTAGGGTTACGTGTGTAGCATTCTGCCAAGACCGGTGACCCACATGTTGTGCTGTTCTCATACTCCGCTTCTCCTCTTTAGGGTTACGTGTGTAGCATTCTGCCAAGACCGGTGACCCACATGTTGTGCTGTTCTCATACTCCGCTTCTCCTTTTTAGGGTTACGTGTGTAGCATTCTGCCAAGACCGGTGACCCACATGTTGTGCTGTTCTCATACTCCGCTTCTCCTCTTTAGGGTTACGTGTGTAGCATTCTGCCAAGACCGGTGACTCACATGTTGTGCTGTTCTCATACTCCGCTTCTCCTCTTTAGGGTTACGTGTGTAGCATTCTGCCAAGACCGGTGACCCACATGTTGTGCTGTTCTCATACTCCGCTTCTCCTCTTTAGGGTTACGTGTGTAGCATTCTGCCAAGACCGGTGACCCACATGTTGTGCTGTTCTCATACTCCGCTTCTCCTCTTTAGGGTTACGTGTGTAGCATTCTGCCAAGACCGGTGACCCACATGTCGTGCTGTTCTCATACTCCGCTTCTCCTCTTTAGGGTTACGTGTGTAGCATTCTGCCAAGACCGGTGACCCACATATTGTGCTGTTCTCATACTCCGCTTCTTCTTTTTACCCGACTTCAAAACAGGAGGTTCCTAATTCGGCTTAATTTTTTTAAATGTTTTTTACCACAGAACTTCGTCATTTATTAAACGATTTGACAAATTCTTCCTTTATTTGGGAGTGTATACTCTGCAAACATCGGCACCCAAAAAACCTCATCAACCGTGCCATGCACGACTATTGTGTAGAAGCTATAACGCCACAGACAGACACACACTTGAAATTTATAACACCCCTTTGCGTTGGAGCACGGAATACATAATATCCAGTCGGGGGTTAAAAGGACATGCATTTTTTTATGGTCTCAAATTTCATTTATAATTTAGTAATTTCTCCATGGGAGAATAGATAATAGAAATACATAATATGAAGAAAAAAATACATATTATAATGACCTCAGGTTGGCACTAGCTCAAACAAGTATTTTAAAATTTTATAATATAAGTATTAATAAGTAATATGTTAGAACATTTTACGAACTGCATTATATAAATGGCAAGATAATAGAAAGTAGTAATAAGACGAAAACAGTTCTAAAAAGTTTCTTTTTTTCACCAGACTGTGGCTCTCGTGTCGATTTGTGCTGCCTACCTATAGTTTGTGCACGTCCCCTATAGGAACTTACTTATTAATATAGACTTTACTTTTACGAAATATGGTAAAGTAGGTCTTCAGTACTTTGATAGTCCAGTTGCTGCCGCCAACACTCAACCTTTTTTTTTGATCTCATGCGACCAAGATTCTTAAAGTAAATGTTTCTACTTGGACTTTTGTGTTGCTTGCTACTTCGGTTAAATGATTGTCTTCTCACAAAGGAGGTCCTACATCTGTAATGGACTGACATAGGGCCAGTAGACCGTTAATGGTTTTACTAACGGGGAGGCATCTCTAAGGAATTTGGTGTGGCAATTTAAAATTCATAAACGTTTGGAAACGGGTACGTTACTAGTGCGAGGGTCGTATCGGTATCTGGTCACATCGCGTGCTGCAGGCGGCTGCACGGACGCACTCGCGCGCTATCCGATCATACCGTGTAATAGAAACCGCTCCGTTCAATACATTGCTTATTGCCTATTATGTGTGTTTGATATCGACGGCGAACGGCGTGATTAAACAATGATCACTATTTCGTACAAACACAATGTAATAGGTAAACACTAATTCTGATATCTGCTATTTCTGACTTTAGTACGCGTGTGTAATATTTGTTCAGTGGAAGAAACTTAGTGGGGCGTGCGATTTGCCATTAAATATTAGCTATGCAGGTCAAACTCCGCACGACTACACATTTTCAATTAGCTTCGGCAAATAACCAACATTATGACATATTAACAGGAAATGTACTAAAGACGTGCGTATAATTACAATCACTTTGGTCGATGCGCATCACGAGCTCCGCTATTATCCAGCAGTTTCACGACTGCGCATGCGCTGTAACGTTAGGAACATCGCTTGTAAAGTGGGCCCTAAGGACGTTTAATATCTAACATTTACCATAAAACAGGTTTTATTTGAATACAATGTCAACATTATTGCGTGTGAATAATGCAGTAGCGTGGTGCGTCCCGCGCACCTGAGCCCTGTATGCATAACCTCCGCCGCCGCGCCGCCGCGTCGATAGTCAGCTGCTGTTATCAGCGCAGGCGCGTAATGTCGCACCAACCTGCTCACTTAAACATTGTTTACATGCGTTATCTGGCCGGTAATTTTTTGTTGATTTATTTTATAAGAAATAAATATGTACTTACTTATTTAAAACAAGCTTTAGACTATAAAGCGGGGAATACACTGTTGTTGAATTCTTTTTAAACAGATAGTTGTTTAAAGGTAGAGTTCATTATAGGTATTTTGTTTTGATTTAGAATTTGGTTAGAGGTGCTGTGATAACAAAACTAACTTTCAGATCCTACCTTTCTATTCGTAGGTAATCTTCTCAGACTTTCCGCACTATGATAATACCAGACCAGTTATCTTTATTAAATAAGTACATCTGAACGTTCACATTCATTTAAAATTTATAAGTGAATAAAAATGACTTATATGTTTTGACTGGCGCATGGCGCCAGCGGCCATGTGGACCGGTTACAATACGACTGTAATTCTCAATTGACAATAACATAAGGTGTCGTATCCTGTACAACAGCACAAGGAATCATTGCAGATGTTTTAATCATATTTCTTTTTTTTCAATTTGAACTTGTTATACAATTTAAAAATTATAACACAGAATTCATTGAACTAGACTACATATAATCTGTAGAAGAACTGGAGCTATAAAATGTATCAAGGAAGTCATTTCATAACTTGTATTCGATTGGAACAAAAAGCGGTAAGTCCGTCGCTCGGCCGGTCGCGCCTCGTCCGTCGCGTCGTCCGCGCCCCGCGCCCTCAGCGGTCGATCATTGGGTGACGTCGCGTTACATGCCTCCGCGATGCGAGGAAACGATGCATTGTATTTGTGATGTAATCGATTATCAATATCATATATACTTGTTACGTGAGTTTGCTTGCGATATTCCATATTAAGAATAGAGGAAAGGCTAGGGCGAAAGGGCCTGCTCTTTTATTTATTTATTTTCGAATACTATAAGTCGTTCGCGATTTGTTTCAAAATTAAATATTCTTGGTATGATTCTCCAATTTCCAGAAAGACGATTTCCAACTGGAGCTTAAAATTTGTTAATTTATTTTCTCCCAACTGATTACACAATGTTTGTAAAATATTCTTAAATAGAGAGCATCATACAGACGTATCGACAGATGCGTGTATATGTAGAGTGAGTGCAGAGACAGTGACATTGAGCGTCCGTGTGAAACTGTGAGCGGCGCGCTCTACGCGCCATACATTAAACATGACGATAGTCGAATGCACACTGCTGATGTCACGCAATGATCGCGATACAGCGCTTTACAGGTGTACTTCGGAAATAAGCGGAAAATAGACATCAAACTACTGACTACCAGCTTCCCACCACGAGGTACTTTGTACCTTGGTAGCTTGAAGCCGTTTAGGAGCCAAGCAATATAATCGGCGGTCAGGCAATTTGGTAAACGTAATATTAAATAAGCAAATCTGTAAATTGCGTTAGCCACAACGCAAGTGTAGTGCAACGAAACGCAATAATTGACTATATCATTGACAAATGCGTGTACGTACGTACATTTGTAGCACACTATGCTGCAGGTATAACTTATCAGTCTGTTTATTGATTCAACTTGTTTGTTGAGTATTAATAAAGGTCTATTTCTACTCTTAATTATTTACTACTATAGAGAAAGTTATGAAAACTCGGTCTGATGAGAAAGTAGGATTACAATTTTCATGGTTCTTCGGGGTTTTGTGGGAAAAAAGACAACCTGCAGGAACATGATGGTTGCATTCCCAGAAAGCTACTTCTATGTTATTTAAGCATGGTTCCCTAGAGGAAGAAAGATATATCACAAAGAATAAAAAAACGTGTTGGTATGTTGGGTTTAACAAAGGGTAAGTGTTTATGCAATATTTTAAAGTTCAAATTGTACATATACTTTCAAGACTTTATTTTTATGTGTTGCCAGTGGACACACATAATTTTTTTTTAAACGTTTTATATTAGCTTGATATGTATCCATCTATCTATTTATCATGTAACGGAATCTTTGAACGTATTTTTCACAAACATCAAGACGTCCGATTAACTTGAAAATTTGGTCACGTATCAAGGACCGATGACAATACACGACAAAAAAATTGTACGCAATTTTTTTTACGATCAAATTAATTATTTTATTAACAACTTAATTCTTATTTTAAACTGATTAAATCATTTTAATTATAATGAACCAGTGAACTATATACCTCTTTAGAACAAATATTTTCCATTTCTTATGAAGATAACGGTATCTAATAATCTAATAATACAGGAAAAAAATATTGAAATATTCTCTTGTAAGTAAATTGGGAGCCTGTTGCAGTACACGGCTACGGGATCATAATTGCACAAGATTAATATAAATCTTATGCAAATCTACAACTCGTTTAAGCCAATTGGGAAGCTCCGCAAGCAAAATAGTTAACTTATATCATTATTGTCTAACTTGTACTGAATATCATCAGAGGGGCTGTTCGAACGCAGTGTCAGCACGCTTCAATGATGAATGACCCTTTAGGTCACAAAACTAATTCAGATCAGAACCACTAAGTGGCCAACCATGAGCAATACGTCAGCAGAAACCCAAGAAGATGTAATGATGATGATGATCAGCCAATGATGCTAACAGGCAGACAGTACGACTGACTTAGGAATTTCGTATTTACACAATGATAAAAAATTGCTCCGTTAATTTTATGTGAATACTGTCAATGTGTGTGTGTATACCCAGATTCTAGTTCCTACTAACGTAACAGTAATGGGATTTTTCACTGTTGAGGCCCCAACTTGTCTATGTTCTTTTAAACAGACAACTCCCGCATAAGGAATATTCCTGTGTAGCGAGGGGCTTCACAAACATTCAAACAACGGACACAAAGAACACCCAGGCTCCGGACTGGGTGTGGGATTTGAATCCACAACCCTTGGCCCGGCGTAGTGGCGACGTGACCACTTAAACCATTGCGCCATCCGCGCAGTCGATGTTCAATCCAAGACGTAGAAATAGATTATAATAAAATGTATTGTAATGTGACAATCTTGCGTCATTCATAGCTTGACTTGAACAGTAAAAAATAATTTAAACGTTACTGCATGTCGGGACAGTACTGACGATGGAATTCAGAAGCGTCAATCTCACGCAGCGTCCGATTTCTAGAAATAAATGAGACAATTTATATTCCATTGTTTATTATGTAATTAACGTTCCCGATACTGTCGTGTTATACTTTATAAGGTTTTTATCGCTGAGCCATCGCTGGCACGTAGGAGCCGGTGCGCCCCGCCCGCGCTTTGGCAGCGTGTGACAAGTGCGCGGCGCACATGCGCGGCGGGGGAGCGTGCGTGCGCATACATCAGGCGCGTTAATTGAATAACGGAATATTTATGCGCGCGGAGGAGATGGCGCGCACCGCGGACGGTGCGCCGCGCCCGTGCATACGCTTCACACCGCCGCCGCCGATAACACCGTTTATATTGCCATTCTCATACACGACACAATACGACACTTAAACGGATATAAATATTTTATGCGTCGAGATAGTGTCGCGGTAATTGAATACTTGTCATGTTTTTAATAGCGGCTCGTAAACGCCTCTTAGATTTGGTTCTTATTCATGACATGCGGTGCTAACGATCTGTCTGTGAAGTGATGCGCGCAGTGACACACCGCGCAAGCAGGCACATTGCGCATGCGCACACAATGCGCCATAGCGGAAAAGCGCCTTAAATCATAGTTAATAGTCAAAGTATTACAAGCCCACGTCGTTAACGTTAACTGCGGCCAGAAGTCAAGACGTGCTTCAAGTTATACAGTCCACAATAACTATATAATTGATGTTAAACACCACAACTGTTATCTTCCAAGTTAAAAGCGTCCGATTTTGCATTAATCCTCTCCCACGAGAGGAGTCACGGAGGACGTTATACCTAAGTACGTGTAAGAGACAACTTGCAAACAAGAACAAGTGCAGTACTTGTGCCAGTAGTGTAACAAAAATAAGAGGAAGAGAGTCCGATAGTACTGAGCTCATCGCACGGAGACATTTTAATTCGAGACGCGTTACACTGGTTACCGATAGGGGTGGCAATCCAATCTTATACTAGGAGATTTAATTGGAATTCATTTATAAATTACTAATCCCCGACAGTGAACCTAAACGTGCCTAACTGTATTTCTCTGGATTTAGACTTCTGTAATTCTTTGGTACTTTAATTGATGCAGAATTTGTGAAAACGAAATAAAATTTAAAATGATAGGTTCACATTGTTTTAAATATGGATGAACAACTGTGGGAACAGCTGCGACATACACTGCATGGGGCCTAACATGTCCACGATTGCGACAAAGTTAGAATTACATGTCCTGATACAGGTCCTGGTAAAACATTTAGCGATGTCAACTGGCAACATAGAAACACTAACAAGGAGGGTAACATAAGTAAATACATTATTGAACATGAATCAAATAAACCAAATATTTGCTTAATCTAGATGTTCATGTTTTAATTTGTAATGCGCTGTGATTTATGGTTAACTATATGAGTACCTCAGGCAAGTAGTAGCTGAACAAGCGACAAGTTGTCAGTTGTCAACCTTGTGACAGGTGCAGTGCCACTCGACACAGTGTGTACGCCCGCGCATCCACACAAACATCAAGTTATCTCTAACGGTGCCCGGCAGAGGGAGCTGTGGGCGCTCCACTTCACACACGTACAAATGTGAAAACACTCGAACACGACGAGGGTGCCTGAGGACCCACGAGGGCCTCACCAGTGCCGCAACGTGTTTGCTACAAACACAGAGCTAGTGTATGTAGTGCTTGAGCTGAGCAGATACATTGACGATAAACTGTAGGAGATAAATCATCGTCAGCGGACGGGAGCCCTTACTGCTTGGAAATTTCGTTAAAGCACATTTATTATGGTTAATACTTGTACAAAACCGCTGACTAATTACAATTAATCCGTATGGAAATCGTGAATTAATCAATGGAACTTCCGAATCTGGGGGCACGCCAAACTCTACAGACCGATACAGTATATTATTCCCTGATGATACTACCATTCTAACATAATGTAAAAATTTAGACCACTCCATAAACACTACACACCAGGCCCTAACAAACATTAGTAATTGGTTAGTCTTAATCATTTGAAAATAAATAGTAAAAAAAAAATAGTTTTTACGACATTTAACATTTAATGATAAAATTAAAGACAACATTGGGCCTGTCAACCTATTAAATTTAATAACAATGACATCGAAGAAGTAAATGAAATAAAGTATTTAGGCATAGTTATTGATATATTCTGTAACTGGAAGCCTCAGATGGACAACGTATGCAAAAAAAAAAAACATATTTGCATTGCGTAAAATTAAAACCTTAACTAATATTCAGATAGCTCTAATGGTTTTTCATAGCTATGTATGCTCTATTTTAAGATACGGTGTATTCCGTATTTCCGATGGGGAAATTCCAGTGATTCTTAAAGAGCTTTTATAGTTCAAAAGAAGTGCATCAGATCTAACTTCAATTTAAAATGGGCTGACTCTTGCCGACCCCTATTTATAAAACACAAGTTGTTAACACTTCCATGTCTACACATTTATAAAATGTGTAAATTTGTTAGGAGTAATTATTCGCTTTTCCAAAAGGGTGAAATGTCCCTTTCAAAAGAAAAACTGCACAAAAACCGCTACAAGTGCCACGGAATAGGCTGATTCTTTGTGATAAAAACTGTTACACGATGGCGATAAAAATATACAATAAACTACCTATACAATTCAGGGAATTAATGAATACATTTAATATGAAACTTTGTTTGGCCTACGTGACAGATGTTTTTATTCAATTGATGATTATTTCAATTTTAAGGGATAGTAAATTATTTAATTTAATTTTATGACTTACTTATTATAATGTAATTAAATTTTTCTCTACAATCGAAATATATATTTTTTAAATTATTCCACTACTATTTTATTTTCATAAAATATGACATCTCTATTTTAATATTGTAATAATTATAGTGTACTTAATTATTTTGTCATTATTTTATTTCATTCTCATTGATATTGTTTCTTAAATAAGTGAACTGAAAAGTTGAATGTGGTGAAACTACTTTTTTTTCTATCATATCTGTCAAATGTACTCGCAAATAAAGACTTCATTCATTCATTCATTCATTCACGATAGCGACCCCGCCAAGATGAGCCAAGCGAAGCGCAAGGGTACTCCCTACCTTTTCTTTTAACCCCCATAACTTGGGTTTTGATTATATCAGATATACAAAATTTTCAGGATATGAATCAATAGTCAATAGTGGATTTATTAAACGTGTAATGTTTCAATTGCATAGCTCGTATACTTTAGATTTTATTGATATCTAAAAAACTCTGATTTCGTCACTGACTCACTGATGATCATCAAAATTCTTAGGGTACTTTAGGAAGTCCTAGAAAGCTGAAACTTGGTATTTAAGCTAGTATTAGTACAAACTAGTAGCTACAAACAACAAAAAAATCTAAAACTTGGAACTTTTACCCCCCAATCACTTAAACTAGGGGATAGAAATTTGTAAACGACTTCCGCAAATTTTGATGCTAGAGATCTAAAAATTGCCGATATAGGGACTCCTTGTTATAAAAAATAATAAAATACATATTTCAGGATTTTTAGTAAACCACCCCCCGACTTTGAAATTAGGGGATGGAATTGAGCGCGCGCAAAGCGCCTAATGTGTACCCGCTGTGACTGATTATAAACAAACAACGAAAAAAATGAAAAAAAAAAATTGTCATAAGCAACTTACAAAAAAAAGTGAAATCCCACCAAAAACATTTTCATGTAAATGTTGCCAAGACAAAACCATATGGTTCGCACTGCAAAAAGTTATCAGATCTTATGTAGAGTCAAGCTTCTAACTCTACACGCCCTAACTCTATAAGCCCTAACTTCACAAACTTTATACCTGCGGTGGGATACCTATACTACTGCTTAGATTTTTTATTTTGGCCTTAAAGCAAAACCAAATTTATGCAAATATGATCTATTTAAACGAAGTCAAAGTAAAAATCAAACATCGGAATAAATAACTTAACAGACATAAACTAAAACTGCCATAACGTTCAAGGGATGGGCTTGCGATGGTAAAGCAGTGAATTAAATACAAATACATATTACGTTCAGCGCTCGCTGAATGTAATGCAGTGATTGCGAGCCGCCAAGACAGGTGCGGTGATTGCGTGCCGCAACTATCATTGTAAATATTATTACACTTTAAACAATTAAATCAATCAATAATACTAATAGAGATATAAATATAACAAACTAATTACCTATACACGGATGGCACAATGGCATGAATGGTTGCCTTGTGGGTTCAAATTCCATACGGGGCAAACATTTGTATGATCTACAAATAGTTGTCCCGAGTCTGGGAGTTCTTTGTGTGAGTTATTTGAATACCTGTAGAGTCCCCAGACACAGCCGGCACAAAAAATGGTATAAGGTGTTCAGAATATTAGAAAACTTTAAAACTGACAACGGAGACGGAAACGATTACATTCAATCTTGGGCCTAAATCCTAAACCTTCAGACTTACCAGTCCCTCACTGAAATTTCTGTAAGTTTTGACAATCTGAGAGCAGAGTTATTAAAGGTTGAATGAAAGTAAGGTTATGTTACAATCTTTAACTAAGAACTGATTCCTGAAGCGCAAAAGATGCTCTTTCAATGCTAATGTTTATTATATTGAGTAGAAAATGTTTGAAGTCATTTGATGTGAACATCAATGACTTGAAGTCACGGGTAGGTAGAAGGTATGGAGTTATGGAAAAGATGTCTAGAATAAAAATAAAACATTTTATTATTGTAATTTACTCATCTTCTATTATAATGAAAATTACGTCTAGAAATTGTGCAGGTGGAACAATTTGATCTTAGTACCTAGCCCGGTTAAGATACCATATAATACACATTATATGAGCGCAGCAGAATACAGTTCATCTACCTATAATACAATTACAGTAATACATAAGAATAGCTTTCTTTCCTCTACGAGAGCTGTCGACTGAAATATGAATAAAATAAGTTTTTCGACTTATACGTCTAGATTGTATGCAAACCCTAAGTAGCCAGGAAGTACTGGCAGCCGAAACATCTCGAAGAAGGCTACTGCTGACCTCCCTGCACACTTTTATAATAAAACCATAATTTCCTCTAATATGTTCACCATCATAGGAACGTGCCTGCACTATCGGAGAGCTGTAGAAAATCGTTAAGATTATCATTGTGTACTGTGATAGTTTCAAAGTTAGCTCCACGCTTATTATAATTATTTCTAATAATAAAATCGGCTAATTCATTTTCTACATTCATATACCTATCTATTTCTTGTATTATTTCTACAGCGTCTACATGATCAACTACAAGAGTGAAACTTATTTAAAAGGGCAGCAGCCGCCTCAAAATCTTTCATAAAACTTTTATTGGCTACGTTGAAATAATTTTGTTGAAATAATTTAAAATCACGTTTGAATCTGCCGTTTACAACTTTAACCCGACGGCATATGGTGACTGCTTTTGATTTATTTGCCTCACTAGTTCATAGCTGTGTTTCACCTTCCTCCAGCGAAGCAGGTATGTATGTCCTTTAATCCGCATTAGTGCAACAAAGGTAATGAGTCACGAGAGCCTCTATCTAATATAAATGCTTCACTTTGACGGAAATATTCGCGTACAGTTCTTCCATTTGAAAATTCTTTTTCATAATGTCAAAACAACACAAAACGCATCGTAAAACACGAAACAAGTGAGCAGAGCAAGCAAGAGCAGTAGCAGTCGGCAACTGTCTAGTGTCAATGTCAGTCAGCTGTCATACCAGTTACACTCAAAATATAAGACTGATTTTAATTTATATAAAATCGATAGTCATAATATCGGTTTTTCAGTAAATTATTGATATTTTATTTTATTATAGTAAAATTAGACTGTAATTAAATGCACTATATTGCATATAAGTATCATATAGTGCATTTGATTACTTTGATTTAATAACCTAGTGAAAAGGTTTTTATGTTTGTAATTGTGTAATCGATTACTCAAAATCGATAATCTCACGAAAATAATCTTCCTCATACTTCTCCGCTTCCTGCAGGAGAATTGAGGTGATTTTTCATATTCTAAGATAAAAAAACCGGACAAGTGCGAGTCTGACTCGCACACCGAGGGTTCCGTAAACTTGTATGTAGATAGAACGTCCATCTCGGGTATCGATTCTCAAAAACATTAGCCCGTCTTTTTCGAAAGACAAACTTAACTTTGCGGTTGCGATGTACGACAAAGTTAACAATCCAACCGCAAAATATAAGTTTGTAATCACAAAAACTATTTTTTTATGTGATATAACAACAAATTAACAACTCGCAATTTTTCCTTTATCTGTGCTATAAAACATTGCTTCATGCCAAATTTCAAGATTCTAGGTCGACTGGAAGTACTCTTTAGATTTTGATTCCCTTGCGAGTAGTTGCGAGTTTGAAAATATACGGCTTAAATTGCTGTTTCTTTTGATTGCGTTGACATAGAAGTTTGTTTTTGTTACAGCTTAAAGGCATTATAGACTTGAGTATTTGATATAAATTTCAATTTAATACCTCTACGCGTTCATGAGGAAAGGGGTAGTAAGTGTAAAATTATTAAAAATATTTTTATTATATGATGTAACTAAAAATTTACGGTTTTCGCAATTTTTCCTTTATTTGTGCTATAAGACGTTGCTTCGTACTAAATTTCAAGATTCTGAGTTCCCCCTGTAAGTTTTGATTCCCTTGTGAGTGTCGAAAATTTGCTTAAATTTGCGGCATAAACGGCTGTATCTTTGATTGCTTTGGCTTAGAAGTTTGATTTTTTCACAGCTCTAAGAGACAGTAGACTTGAGTATTTAATATAAATTCCAGCTTGATACATCTACGCGTTCCTGAGAAAAAGGGTCTTGACAGACAGACAGACCTTCGGACGGACGGACAACAAAGTGATCCTATAAGGGTTCCGTTTTTTCCTTTCGAGGTACGGAACCCTAAAAATATGACTAATTTTTTAGATCATATCTCATCTTATTACATTTGGGCCCACCGTTTTCCATCTCCTACGCGGAGGTGATTAAACTCAAACAATTTACAACCGGGCACGTTGGGAATTAAAAATGGAAAAATTGGGAACATATTGAAAGGGAAAGGTAGGCAAGAAGGGAAGGCCACGGTTATTGGTAAAGATATTGCTTATATGAGATGGATTGGGGAGTAGCAACAATCTAACAGCGGCTCGAGAAGGTCGCGGTCCCGGATTGCTGCAGAGATAATATATATCACAATGAGTCGTGTTTGTCCTGTTTAATGTGAGATTTTGTTTGCTTTCATAGATATAATAGACATACCAATGTGAGCACGGATCAATACAGATCTATTCTATTTGTAATGCATTATGCTCCAACGGCGAGACTACATGATAGTATTTGTACGCAAGTAATTTCAATATGCGTTTAGATTTTTATGAGAATGCTAAATTAAAATAAATAATTGGAACGTAACATTGTCGTAGTAATTCGTTTACTTAACGAGACGCAAATTTATTTAATATGATAATAGCTCCAATTAACAGTACAATTTCAACGACTATGTTGGTATACAATCTAGTGATATGGTGAGCGGGGTCGGTAGAAATATTAATTATGGCGATCTCAGCGCTGTATAAGAGCGTTGCTTCATTAGCAATAAACAACGCGTCGTGCGGCCGCGCAGCGCTTCATCAACCGTTACCACAACTAATACTAACTCACTGTATCTACTAATAGCGCAACACAAATATAACCTGACACTTTAATATACAAGTACCATTTCTTTTTATATATAAATAGATAGTGGTTTAATGATGCCTCTGAATATTCAGTAAATCAGTACCTTCTATTGGGGGAAAAGGAAGGAAGGAAGATACTAGCGTGAGTCAGTCACTACCAACGTTGTTGACAATAGGTCCACAATAGTAGCGTGTCATGAGGATTCAAACGACATATAAAATATCGCTAACATTCTTTTGCAATCAGTAACAGCTTGTTCCATGTTATAAATTTTCATAGTGTCGTTAGGTCGCTAGAGGCTGACGAGTTGTAAGTAATAAGCTTGGCTAATATAATATCCAGTTGCCGATATGTTAACCCACCTAGGTGATCAAAGCTCAAGTGCATCACCCTTAATACTAACAAATAAAAAAATACTTTTCCCATGAAAATTTTTATACAGCAATTCATTATAAAGCACTTCAGTGGCATAAAAATATTGTATACTTTTTTAATCCCCTTCATTCATTTAGCATACAAAAATTAATTTGAATGGAATAATGTTTGGTGATTTGGCTTGGAAGCTATGTCTACAGTTACAGACGGATGCTCGTGAGAGGAGGCCTTATCCAGTTAAACGGGCTGTACCTAGTGTTGGGCTGCGTGCAGCGCTCGGGCGAATTAATCGCACTTAAAGGGTTAACGAGAGTAGTTAAAATGAATACGATCCTTTGTCAGGCGATTGTGTTCCAGCGTTAGGTGCTAATGAACAATTTAAAGTGGTAGCTCATCTTCTAGCAGCACACGATTAATTAAAGTACTCACAAGTATGACATTAAATAAACAAACATAAAAGCTTTACAACTTTGACTGGCCTGTTGGTTTATTGGTTAGTCACCCTGACTGCTGAGCCAGAGGTCGCGGTTTCGATTCCCACCTGGGACAAATAATAGTGTAATGAGCTCTCGATATTTTTTTTCTGTGTGTGGGTGTAATTTATCTATAATAGGTGTGTATATATGTAGAAATATATTAGCATGTTTATCAGCAGTCTGGTAGTCATAGAACAGGCTCTGCCTAGTTTGGGATCAGACGGCCGTGTGAGAGATGTGTCAAGTTATTATAGTTACTATTATTATAGTTTTCAGTACGTATATTATGAGATGAGCCATCTCCTTTATAATATGATGGGTTTTAACTTCACACTATACCCTACTACTTTCTGTGATTTTGAAGAAGAAAATAGAGGAGGAAGTATTCCGCCTAGAAGACCGTTAGTACTGAGATCACATTAATTGGAGTGATCTTATCGATACGAACTTGCTACCGTAGTACACCCTCGTTCAGAACAAACACCTTTGAGCCTAAAATACTTAACATTGTAAAAGTTAGCGAGGTGACAATCTAACCGTTATGTTGAATCGATGTACTAAGATAAATGGCATTGATCGTCCCATCTTAGGACTTAATGTTAAAGCCAATTTCCTCGAGAACATCAATACGCTACGGTGAAATAATTAATCACATCAGTTATTCATTGCCACTATAAATATGCCTCGGATAGTTTATAGCAGGAGTAGAGACACTCAACATTAGCACCACGCACATCCAACATAACGACGGTACATTAGCAGGGGTCCCTGCACAGCTACAGGTGCAAATACCTCGGCTCTATCGTGACCGTCTCTATTAACGAACTCAATTAGCCGCCGACGGAACGACTCTACATTCAACATAGAGATTTATTCCCCGTGTGTACAGTACATGCAAATAGAGCCGATACTCTATCTAGAGATTAAATTATGCACGCAGGTAGTTAGTGGTGAAGTACGGTTTTACTGAATATTCTCGTGGCGGTGAACGTCAGCTGCCTCACTAACTCTGTACAGGTACCTACTGAAGCAACTAATTACATTGAGTGGCCAAGGGATCATATTCGAGGTAAACGTCAATTCAATTCTATAAATTCAGTGTCTCATATTTGGAGGGGTAACGAAGTGACTTGTTCGAGTATTTGTGGGACTGAAATCGAGCCAGAGCACTACAAACTTGAAGCCACGCTTAATCCAAGCATTGAGCTTAGATATGCCTTTTTATGAAAAAGAAACACTCCATCATACTTACTGATATAAATGTGTGTGTGTCTTAGCTCCGAAAATTGTAATACATTTGAATTTAAAAATAATAATAGTACTAAGATTCCGGTTATTGGTGCTGTTGGTCGAGCGAAGCTCAGTACCAATCTCTGTCCACTACCTCCGAATTAATCAAGAGACCGTGAAGGCTCCCGCCTCCCTAGTGAGTAAGTTACCCAGAGGTTTTCTTCATCTCAGCCCTAAAGAGTTCGTGTGAGAAGTGAACTCACAAGCTTAGATCTTTTTCGTTGCAGACTCCTGTCAGAATAGTTGAGTCAAAAACAATGATATACCTTTATTTGAAAAGGTGATATTTGGCTAAAATATATTTTTATTACCATAAAAATACCTATGAGTTCGCAAATAAAGGTAAAGAAGAGGCAGTAGTCTAGGTAAACTAGCAATTCATCTTCTTTTAGGTTTTATTTTGAAATGACGCCTTTGTGCAATTTATTAGCTCTAAACCAAATGATTTCCTGGTTCTCGTTGTAGTGTTGTGATATGTTTCTGTTCAAGACTGCACTTGCTCGGAAGTTTCTCATTTACATTTCCTTTTTAATTGACTGTTAACATGATGGATACTTTATAAAAGAACATTTCGAAATAAGATGGCTTAATTGTCTCCAGTCAGTGATCCGTGAATAGCCGTATTCAGCCTAGAGGCGAGACCGTCTCGGGTCTTGGTAAAGTAGTGTTCCTTATTGCTTTTCGTTGCTTATGATCAACGTCGTCGTCCTATAGGATGGATATTAACAATCACTTCACTTTCAAGTTTACACTACCTGAAGATCAGCTTGTGTTGGTAATACTTTACCAAATACAAACTAGCAAGACTACTTTACTTAGCTGTGATTTAGGGAAGTCAGGAGGATTCATTTCTGTTTTTCCCAAATGGAAAATAAATTAATTCTCCTCCTTCTGGTCTCCTCTGGACTTCCTACTGGTTTTATTTGAAAAAATAAAGAAACACGGAACAGATAAATATTTTTCGAAGAATAAACATGACATGCTTTGCTTCTTACGTTAGTTCTGTATCTCAAGTTGTGGTGTTTTTGCGCTGCTCCCTACTCCAAGTTCGACCCGTTACATACATATGTAAGTCATAATATTCATTCTAAAGCTTATAATACAATAGACATCACGGATGGCGCAATGGTTTAAGTGGTCACCTCGCCACTACGCCGCGCCGAGTATTTTGGGTTCAAATCCACACGGGACAAAAAATTGTGTAATCCATAAATAGTTGTCCCGAGTCTGGGTGTTCTTTGTGTCCGTTGTTTGAATGTTTGTGAAGCCCCCGCGATACAGGAATATTCTACTCCGACATTGGTGAAATTAAAAAGATTTATATTAAGATTTACGTGCTGTAGACGTCTATGCCAGCTATAATAGCGAGGTGCAAAGAAACCATAGGTTATTATAATCAGACTTAGTTAGACTAGACTAGCTTAGAATTTAAGCAACTCCACGAGAGCGAGGACCTTTGTCTAGCGGAACCTATATCTGTACAGTAATACTAACTAATAACTATGATTAAAGTGGCAATCGGCATAATTACCAGTGGTTGTAAAACAAAGGCATGTCGGTATGGCCGGGCAGGCCGACGTCTACACGTAATGTAATAATATATAACAATGACCGCGGTGAGATATAAAAGTGAAAGCGATATTAATTGGTAGGTAATTGCGCGGGAGCGACTCCACACACTTATTGTCAGGCACTAGTGATGTGCCACCTGCAAGAACATTTTAAAGGATTAGACTTTCATACCAATTTTTAGTCTCAAATTCAAATTCAAAAAGAAAAATACTTCACGCAGACAATGGAAGGCGAAGGGCCCTGGCAATAGACACAAATTGCAGAAAGATATTTTTTTGGTTGATTTATTTTTTGGTAATATCATTATTACGTCATCAACTTACAGTGAGTAATGTGCAACCGACATTTTCAATACACATTCGATGTAGAAATGAAAAAATACAATCTTGAAAAAACAGACACATTAAATGTAAATTTCATCCCACTGCAAAATATAGCTTATATGTGTAATTTGAAGACGGCTAAACCTTTGTATCAGCTTATATGTAATTATAATTTGTAATAACAATTACATGTGTAAATACATGTACATATGTACCTATATATGCGATATAGCGATCTGTTTGAAACTATTACTGTGATAATATTTAAGTAGTAAGTCCGATGATGGAAAGTTATTTTTCTCATCAAGCCTTGACCGGGTGTATCACAGAGAGCCCTCATATTAACATCGGACCACTTTGCTAGCATGCATATTTAAATAATAATCATAAATTAAAAATTTAAAATACCCCCGACTCGAAAATCCCTTCAACGATTACAAATGAGCCAATGATCCTTGAACGGCTGAACAGATTTTCTTGAATAATGTCTAAGAACACTCTCGATTAAGTCACCTTTCAAAGAAAAAGGTAGGCAGTCATGGGACTGCCGACAGAAGTGAAAACATAACTTCACAATGTATTTGCATATACATACACACACACACACATCTGTATATATAATTAGGTTAAAAAAATTAAAATACACAAAGAACGATATCTCTCTCTCTCCCTCCCCCTCTCTCCCTTCCTCCCTCCCTCCCTATCACTCTCTCTCCCTCCCTCTCCATGTCTCGCTGACGCTGTACATGTAATTATAAGAAACTCGCCTCCGTCTTAAGAATTTTCGATCTCGTCATTAAAATATTTTTTAAATATATGACACTCGGACACATTTTCAATACATTTTCGATCAGGGTCACGTGTCCTGACTCGAGTTTGACATTTTTTACCCATCTTTAGCGGCGTTAGGCAGTGCCCAACACCGCTAAAGAAGTTTTCACTTCAAAAAACGTACTTAAATCGGTTCATCCGACACACACATTTACACAAATACACAGACTCACAAACACACAGATACGTCAAACTTATAACACCCCCCTTTTTGTGTAGAGGGTTAAAAAGGGACCCTTATAAGATCACTTTGTTGTCCGTCTGTCAAGACCCTTTTTCTCAGGAAACCGTGAACGCATCAAGTTGAAATTAATCCTACGGCCATTTAAGCCTTAGATTTGATCAAATTTAAACATTTCGTAAGTAAATCAAAACCTATAGGGTACTTCTCATTGACTTAGAATCATGAAATTTGGTAAGAAGCAAGGTTTCACAGTACAAGTTAAGGAAAAAATCCGGAAGTCGTTAATTTGTTGTTTCAAGGAACCGCATAAGTATTTGATGATAATTTCAACTTGATGTTTCTACAAGTTCCTGAGAAAAAGGGTCTTCACAGACAGACGGACAACAAAATGATATTTCAGAGTTCCTTTTTTCCGTTTGAGGAACGGAATATTCGTTGGAATATATAACAAATACATAACACAATTAATAAACATACCTTGACGGGATTTACTGTCCATGAGAACTCTTTTCTTAATCGAGTCATTATGTGTATAGTGTGTTCACTCACTTTTTAAACGACTTTAAAAAAGAAACGATTTGAATTTGACGTTATTTTCGAACTAACATACCAACGAATATTTCGTTCCTCAAAAGAAAAAAAGGAACCCTAAAGGATCATTATGTTGTCCGTCTGTCTGTGAAGACCCTTTTTTTCAGGAACTTGTAGAAGCATCAAACGTAATAAATAGAAGCAACATACCAATGGCGTTACTCACTTGTTTGAACCTGAAAGAAATAACCGAGCTTTGTAATTAATATAACTCTAAACCACCACACAAATAAAAACAAACACTTATAAAATGAATCAGATAAATAAATGTATCTCGACTTGATATTATTCATATCCGCTTCACTTGCTTATCTCCCATCGAGTTGTCGCAACAACTTTGTTAATGTGTCTGTTACAACACAAACACACACACATAATGCGATCCACTTGTTTGTGTGTACGTACACACAAACAACTGGATCGCATTGTGCAAATGTCAAAACTACAGCCTTAAAAAGCAACTCGTGTTTAAATTAAACATATAAAAGTTCATCATGATATATCGCATGTAATCAAGCATTAGATCGTTGCGGCGAAACGAGATTTGAGATTATAATCAACAGCCGGCCATTTACGGGGCAGTGCAATTTGCGGACTACATCGGTTCACTGTTTTGTGGTGTATCGGCATCCTGCCGGAAAGGTTGTCTTTTTACCGCTCTCAGTTTGTGGTATTTTACTTCATATTCAGATGCATTTATCGACAGTATTTACCACAACCCTATTGGTGTAGTGGTGTAGTCACGCTACCGCTGCACCGGCGCCGCTCGGCACTGCGCACCCGAACCTAATAACATAATTGCAGGCTATCGACGCAAGCGCAGTGCAGCCGACCAGCCAGCACACCTATTACTCTTATACCACTCACATATTTGTTATGTGTAATCAAAACTCGAGCCGTGCCGGGCCGTGGAAATGAAGCCAGTACTCGACGGCCTAATTCGTCCGTTTGATTTTTGAAATATCATTCTATCTTCTTATGATTATCCTAACGACAATGTCGCTAGAAACTGAGTAAAGTATAACTTTCTAGTTCTCGTCAGCAAATAAAAAGAATAGGTTAAATAAGAATAACTGTACAGTTATTTAGTAGATAAGTGAACGGACACTCGAGACTGTTGACAAGCTGATGGAAGAAAGGATCGTGAAGGCCACTCTGATGATAGTCACCTAATATTGATTCTTCACATTACACATTAACAGCTTCATAGATAGAAATACGAAAAATTACAAAGCTTCAAAGACGAAATCGTTCCGTGTTTGCCGTTTCCTTAATGTTGGGTGATTCAAAACTAGTCAATGTTTTTGTTGAATTGTTGTTTCTCTCCGTGTAGTGACGTCATCAAATAAAACTTGATTCAGAACGCCAACTCAGCTCTTTTTGTCCTACACCAAACATCTCAATTCAAACTGTCAATCAGCCATATTATTTCTATAATCTCAAATGTGAACGTCAACATCTGATTAAACAAACACAAAGGTGCACAATCAACATTTAACCGTCGAGTACACTCGAGTGCCTATCTATCAACAAGTTTTATTCGTTATTTAATTGTGAGCGTGGAGTGTCAAACAGCGTAGCGTTAGTTAAACGCGTCGTGTTAATACGTGCATTAACATTCGTATTTGAGTATCAGAGGGCACATTCCGACCCGTGCCTCTGCTGACCCCCAACAAGATATGCCACCTAATCTCATTATCGTGTATCAAGTTCGATCAGTAAGCAATAACACTATATTATTGACAACAACAGTTAGTCCGGCCACTTTGAGCCAGTTCAACCAACTCCGTGCGTAATCGTCATTAATAGTGATCATCTGGGAGCAGTCGCCCGCGCATAAATCAGCTCCTCCCCGTCCCCCACGCTGGCTGCGCGCTGGTCAGCCGCTCGTTGCCCACGGGCCACGGCAATTTATTGATAGGTGTTAATGACTTCGGCAGATTATACCGGTAATTGTCTAAATTTGAATTTGTAACATTTATACTGGCGGCATTCAAATTGATGATTAGAAGAGGCATATATATACATAAATATATAATAATATTTCCATTACAACTACACTTCATATGTAATTGATTATTTCGTTAAAATAAACAAAATATTTTAATAATCCTCATAACAATTACGAAATGGACCTTTAACAGCCCTAAATTATCGTAATAGGGTTGTCCGCTATGAAGGTGTCTGTGCCGATGCGCACGCAACTAGCTTGGCTTGCTACGGCTCATCGAATTAATGTCAAATACTATAATACAAACGTCTTAACTATGGTCCCCCCAAGGGGAATATTAAAGATAGGGCAATGAATAATTTTGTTAGAGATGTATCGTTTTGAATCTTCTTGTCCATATTTTTACGATAATTATTATAATTTATTTTTAATGAATTGGTAGTGTAACTAGTTATTAGTCGTTGTAGATCCTTAGATTTAGTACGGTTCAATATGGTAACACCAATTTGCAGATGTATTCTTTGCAACTAGACGTATAAAACACACGACGCCCCCTTTAAAAAAAATAAGCATGTGAAATAACAAACGAAGATATTATAGAAGATTTAGAATCATAAAGAGCTTTCATTAAAATATTTATTGTTATGAAAAGACAATAGACGACCCTCACCATCATCTATTCGAAATCACAAAGTAGAATACTACACTTTACTGTAAGGTCTTTTGAAAATAGTACCAAAGGAATGACGGAGCGAATGAAACATGAGAACATCTCTAGAGAATCCTAAGACGCACTACATTCCCAACGAGTATTGAACATCGTGAGACAACTATTTCAATTACCGTTGGATTGATGGTCGCCCGCAGCCGTACAATATCATATGATACATCTTACACCTCCCTCGTACTCAATACCTCAATTTTCCCCACGTGTCACCATATTTAATATATACTTTTTGTATGGATGAATGGAAGAAAGACTTAATAACGTGTCAGTGATTATGTCAAACGATTAACATCGCTTCCAAAAATTATACATTTAAATATGCGTTTAGATATTCCCAAATGACTCGTAACTTTCTGGGTATAAGTATAATAATAATAAATGTAATATAGTTGGGTATTTGTTGGGATAGTAGAAATTGTTTACAAAAAACTAAATAAGTTTGTTTAAATAAAAGATACAAATGTGTCGTTATAAATATGGTAGAAAAATAAACTTATGGGTCTCGACTCTTCACCGCGCCGCCGTTGGCGTTGGTCGGGCCGGTGCGCGGTGTGCCTCCACTTTAAGCTCTATTTATGAACTTAGGCATATTAATGACCCTGGCCGACCCTACAACGAACACTCGAATGATTATGATAATCTATACTGTTGTAAATTTGTCCAAATATTATGTTTTTAATGAATTTTGGTAGCTAAAATTAAATTGGTATTTAGAGTGGTGATCTCGGAATGGCATTACTTGACGTTTACACACATGTTTACGGTATTTATGATAAATATTTTCATAATATACGTCATTATTTTAAAAGAATTTTATGTTGGTAGTAATAAGTAATAAATAAGTCAGTAATATAAGACTACCTTTAATCATAGTTAAGGCCGGAAATGTGTAATTTATCGCGCCAGAGTCGAACATGTGATCGATTTTCATCGAGTAACTGTTCGATAGGCAGTTAAGGATTATAAATAAATGATTATGTTTCTTGTTTCTATCTGTGTCAATAATTATGAACGAAAAGTGAACTTGTTGATTAAGCGGCCAGATCGATATTTTACACCCACAAAACTTTTTAATTAATTTTTTTATAAAATTGATGACTGATTAAGCCTTAAACCTCTGACTATTAAAACTCGCGCAATATTGTAAATAATCGTATTTTTATTTATGGTAATTTTCTTATTCCAGTTTTGAATTCCGTAATTTATTTTAAATTCCATAAGTACTTGGTACTACGTATATGAAAACTTGAATTGTTCAAAAATAAATGATTTATCTAACCAAATTATTTTTTTATGGGTTAGGGGGCAAACTAGCAGACGGATCACCTGATGGTAACCGACTACCGCCGCCCATGGACACCTGCAATTTAAGAGTCACAAGTGCGTTGCTGGCCCTTAAGGTAGGAGTAGGGGAAGGGGAGGAAGTAGGGAAAACGGAGAGTGCAGGTAGGGAGAGTAGAGGGGGAGAGGGAAGGGTTAGGGCCTCCGATAACCTCACTCACTCGGCAAAACTGCTTCACTGCCGGTTTTCTTTGAGGCCGTGGTATCACTCCGGTCGAGCCGGCCCATACGTGACGAAGCATGGCTCTCCCACAGTTATAATTAGTGATCCATGCCTGGATTCCTTTACCAAAGATATGGCAAATAATTATAGACTATAGAAGTTAGGGCGCTCGGAGAAGTTCGAGGGCTCGATGAAGTTCGAGGGCTCAGAGAAGTTAGAGGGCTCGGAGAAGTTAGAGGACTCGGAGAAGTTAGAGGGCTCCGAGAAGTTAGAGGGCTCGGAAAAGTTAGAGGACTCGGCGAAGTTAGAGGGCTCGGAGCAGTTAGAGGGCTCGGAGAAGTTAGAATGCTCGGAGAAGTTAGAGGGCTCGAAGAAGTTAAAGTGCTCTGAGAAGTTAGACTGCCCGGAGAAGTGACAGGGCTTGGAGAAGTTAGAGGGCTCAGAGGAGTTAGAGGGTTCGGAGAAGTTCGAGGGCTCGTGGAAGTTAAAGGGCTAGACAACAGCCAGTTCGTAGGCTTGCCCCCTAGTACGTGAGTGATGTTATAGTTGGCAAAATGTGAGTGTTGAATCACCTCTGCCTACTACATACATATATATACAAAGATACAATAGTGAGTATGTGTGTGTATATGTATGTAAATTACGGCCTCCTCCTCCTCGTGTGACCAAGTCTGTGAAAACCCTGCAACTTTGTCTTGTGATGACAAAGTGGTGAATTCAATATTTAAACGTTTTCTTTAGAATGGCTCTATACAAGAGTGTTCCAATTACAGTGTGCATAAACTGCAAACAAATCCTACACCACAATCGATCTAGAGCAGGTACCTACACCTTACAGGAACGATTAACATACCTACCAGTGTACGATTTATATCTATATAAATCCAACGTAGTAGGCGAACTTTATCATTTCCTAGCTAGTTTGACCTTTCGGTGCGTTCAGTTTGAATGGACTCAGGTTACCTCATTACTAATAAAATGATAACTAAAGGGTTAATTTAATTTTGGACGTAGCTGTTTGTGGTCAGTTATTTATACATTATTACAAGAATACACGCAGTGATTCTTGGCTACCTGGATATGCGCGGGTGTCACCGCGAGGCGTCATTAGTGAGCATGACTTGCGCGCACCGTCCGCCGGCCGCCGCCACGCCGCGCTGCGCTGCGATTGCGCCGCGTGAGAACCGTCTCAACTACAGGGGTAATTTGATGAATAATCCGATTAAGTTTTTGTCACTTTCTATCAATAATAACGTGTGACGGACCCCGAGACTTGTGATCATCCTGACGAGGCTTAACTGATGACGTCACGAACAAAATAATTATAAAATAAAAATATAGGATTTAATTTATTTGGTACCGTCTTCGAAGCATGCATGGTATGTTTGTCGATGTTAAAGTTAATCCTGATTAATTTTCATACAACATGTTTTATCCGATTATAATTATTTATTGCCAAGTGACGTGTTCATATCGGGTTCGATGAAACGTTTAATGTGCGATTGTCACAAGAGCTTTCATAATAATATGATATTATAATATTAAATGAGTGGACAGACGGAGATATTTCACTAGGCAACAGTAATGTATGGCGAATGTCAAAATCGGGATATTCTTGTTGCAAAATAATTTAATGGATTTATTACCTATTAAACTTTACCCATTAATGAACTTAATGATATATCAAATGGTATACACATATGGACACATTTTCCTCCTCCATATGTTAGATACATAGCAGCCTTATGAATATTGGTCTTATGAGGCATCTTTACCACTAACGACTGTATCCAATTTCTCACCGACTATATTTACAAGTTTATAACAAAGAGTAGTGTATATTATGAGGGTAGGGCACGTATGCCCGAGACGAGCAGTGCTGATTTAAGTTAATATGTTTCCTCATTTCACGTCACGTACTATACACAGATATTCCCCCCTTGAGAAAACTTAGCGTCGTATTTTTAGTCACCTTGCTTCTGAGGAGCGACGGTTGCTTCAAAATGCGCGAACTGGAGACGCGGCGAGACGGTTGAGAATTGTCGCCACTCGAATGACAGGAGACAACGATGTATCCGATGGTGAGCTGGCGTTCTTAGAAGGTATCGCTCGTGGGGCCATGCCGGATAGTTACTGATTTACGTGTATCTATGTGTTTATGTATATTTTGTAGACTTTATAGTCTTCAGGCAAAAACCAGATCCGGGACTCACCTCGTAGTCGTCGGGGCGTCGCCGTCGGGGCGTGTCAGAGAAACGCCTGAAAAGGACAGCTACCTTTCATCAAAAGTACTGGTCCCGAGAACGAACGAAAAAGAACTTTAACTTAACGATCAGAAACTTGTAATTATATAAGTTGTGATATATTGCAGAAATAATTAACTAATATTTATTATCTTTATTTATTAAGATTTAAAAAGAATTTTGTTAGAAGTACTCATTTCTATTTAATTAGATATTATTATCTATGCTTGTGTTCATTTTGATCTCAATAAAAGTTGATTAATATATTGTATAATTTTTATTTTTACCGTACAATGGAAGTACAAATGTACTTCACACACTGTACGAAGCTACCCCGCGTGTGGGGTGCTTCCAAACGTTTTCCATATTTTGAAAAAAAAGGTCATAGATTGGTCATGTTGCTTTGTATCAAATTCGAATTACGCTATTATTAAAACTAGATATATGGCCTGTTGGGCTAGTGGTTAGTGATCCTGATTGCTAAGCCAGAGGTCGTGGGTTCGATTCCCACCCAGGATAAATAATGGTTTGATGAGCATTGATCATTTGTTCAGTGTCTGGGTATAATTTATCTATAATATGTATGTATTTAGAAATATATAAGTATGTTTATCAGCAATTTGGTTACCATAGTACAAGCTCTGCCTAGTTTGGGATCGGGCGGCCGTGTGTGAGATGTGTAAATTTATTATTATTCTCTTCATTTACTTAAATATACATATAAATTATATTTTTCAATACATTCAGGTTACATAAAAAATAAATTTAAAATTTTTAAAAATAGTGCGCCACTGGTATCGGGTACAGGGACCTAGCTACCGGTACTTAGGGTTCCAGAGAGAAACCTCCTCACTATGCGTGCCGTATCGAGGATGACTACCTTCTGCATCAGGGTCTTAATCCAGCTGCCTAACGCGAGCCTCTGGAGATGTTGGTCGAGGCTCTTAGCAATTAACCTATGGGCCGAAATGACTATCGGACAACTATTGCTGAATCCACATCCCACATGTCAATAATCTCGTTGGCTAAGTCCAAATATTTAATTTCTTTATCTTTTTCGTTTTTTTTTTAAATTGTCGTCATGGGGAATGGACGAATGGTAATGTCAACAATCATTGCTCGGCGCTCTAACTGGTCTATCAACACTATATCAGGATTATTGGTAACAATAGTCCTGACAGTGATGATAGATCGAGAACTGGTTCGGGCACATACCTGTAGTACGGTAACTCGACAGCCGCAAGGTTATATTAAGAGCAAGTTGCTGATGGACTATCCTGACCACGTAGTTACGTCTATGCAAGTACTCACCGTTGGCAAGACGAGAACAACCAGAAATTATAATATATGTCTGCGGGTTTTCCCGGGACGATGACACGCCCGACAAATGTCATTTGTGCCGTCCTTCAAGATATATCTGCGATAGTCATTCGCCATAACAACTTCATCTGTGATTGCACAGACAAAACCTATAGTTTCTACGAAGAGGTCACCGAACCGTAGCCAGGATACTGATGCTAATAAATCTACATCGGGCCTGTTTAGGACCCGATAAAAACGTCCATGCATCTGCTTGCCCTTCTATATTTCCTTACGATCTGTAATATTGAATACTGCAGGTTTGCGGCAGTTCTCTTTTGCTAGAGCAAGCGGAGTGAGTCCGTTGTCAACTGCCACCACATCCCGATGCACATCCACAATAACGGAGAGGAAGTAATCTCTAAGTTTGCATACCTCGCGATAATGGAGGGTCTTGGCATTTAAAAAACCACGACCCCCACATTTCCGCGGGATATACAATCTCCTGACCGATGAACGTGGATGGTGCATTCGGTTTGCGGTAAGCAGTGTACGAACTCTTCTATCCAGGGCATCTAGTTCAGTCTGAGTCCATCTAAGTATGCCAAAGGATAGGTTAAGACTGGTATGGTATTAAGGTAGGTTAGGACTGGTATAACTCAATCATTATAGACCTTATTATCATACAAAATACTTTTCAATACTTTTTTCAGGTGGCCCAAGAAGCGTTCCTGTAACGATTGCTTCATAGTCAATTCATTTACACTTAACGCCTGTGCTATACCTAGATACTTGTAAGTTTCGTTGGCGGAAAGACATCTAAGGTGTGTGGAATCTGAGAGTTCCATTCCCTCCGATTCCACAATCCTGCCTCTTTTTACATGCATGACTGCACATTTATCCACACCAAATTCCATCCTGATACAATTACTAAAGGTTTCAGTTACCTGAAGTAATTTTATCAATTGGAAATTATTGCAGGCAAACAGTCTCAAATCATCCATGAAAAGGAGATGGAATATAACCTGACCTACTTTCCGCAAACGATAGTCTAGTTTGCCCCATACATATCTTCAAGAAAATGCATAGAGTTGTATTTACCTTGTACAACTTCATCACTCTCAAGAGCCACGTATGCGATACAGAGTCATAGGCTTTTTTGTAATTTATCCAACATGTTTATTATTATTATAGTCAATACAGCTGCATTCAAATTATATTGTAATTACTCTTAGGTTTTCTTTAACTGGGTTTGAAGTAAAAAGTGTACGAATCCTACCCACTCTCCCCTATACAAACTTTTTTGTTGATCCTGTGTCATACGTAAACCTGAGGTCTTGGATTGGCTTCAAATAATTTCTTCCCAGATTCATAGACATTCTCAGTAGTAGCACGACCTCTGAATTGCTGTCCATTTATCTAAAATGTAGGTGTGTAATGATAATGACAGAAGTGAGAGGCCCAGAAACAGCTGCGATCCTCTGTAGAGTGATCATTTTTCTTCAATTAATAACTCCAGTTTAAATAAACTCGATAGGTTTAGAAAGAGATCACAACGTGCAAGTTGACTTTGAAGTACCTACCTATAGTATAAATTATAAGAAAGGGCATTTATGTACCTGCGGGGGTAGTAATACAAAAGAACTGTATAAAACATGTTACTTTGTTTCGGTATTTCCATCGGCCACGTTCCAACTCGCGCCAGTTTCTCGGTAATGAGTGGTAATAACCATAACAGAGCAGTACCTTAAAGAACTGTTAAATGTACAATCTAAGCGCCAACGCGCACTTCGTAATAATTGAAGTGCCACATTATGTTTGAAGCATTAACTTATTAATAGACTAAAGTACCATCTACGTGACCCATGAGTGGTGGGGCTCAGGTTGTTTATAATACTAAAGTAAAAAACAAAACACACAAGATTCGCCTGTTGACATGTGTCCCTATACATGTAAAAACTCGCGTCTGAACAACGAAAATGTCCCTTAAACGTGGACACTGCAGACGACTTCAACCTTTAAGTTCAGGATAAATGGTCTCAGACGATAGCATTTCTGTTTTACAACGAAATTGTCATCTGATTAGGGGGTAAGCACTAGGTAAATCCTCTACTATACTTACTATTAGAAACAATTTGTGAAAAGCAAATTTCACGGTCCCATGATAAAGGCCCGAAGTACAAGACTACAAGGGAACTCATCTAATAAATTACTGATAATCGATTACTTTAGCTTTATAATTATGGCTTTATAGTTTAGCGATTGTCGTACAATAAGGTTTGTTATTCCTAAACAGTACACTTTACATTGCCTAGTGCAAGCTTACCTTTAAATCCACTAGTACTGTACGTTGAGAGTTACATTACGCAGTTGACTCACAAATATCGCACCGCGGCCCGCTATCTGCGGCACTGTGGGAACGCACTAGTTGCATGCCCCACCTGCGCCTGCCCGCACCGCCCGAATTATGCGCCCGCTATCTCAATCTTGCATCTATTTATCAATAAATGTATTAAAGACGTGGTCATACCAATAGCGGGAAACTGTAAGTGATTTTCGTACTATGTGTTAGGTCATAACTTCATGATATTTTATTTGGAATAACAATAATTAATATGGAGGAAAAATCAATGAAATAAATAAAAAAATCAGATCAGGTCTTCAGTTTTGAGTACTATTATTTGAATACATTAATTACTATTTGAATTACTTAAGCTACTAATTAAAAATAGCAAATATTATAGTGAACACTGTTCAGGTTTTGCCAATGCAAAAAAAAACTGAAGTTAAACGGTTTTGTTATAAACAAAACATAATAATAATTAGCATGAATATAGAGTAGATATTAGGGAATATAAACATCATTCTGTGCTGAGAGGCTAGCTTAGCTTATTCCTCATTCAATAAAATACAACTTCCACATTTGGGAAATATTTCTGCATTTGTTCTATGTATGTACATCCATACTCGGAAAACTATGTCCGAATCACACAAATAATTCTACTTCGAGGTGATAGAAGCCGCCGTGACAGTCAGTGATTGAGTCGTCGATGATGCTGTCGTCCATTTTATGTGTCTGAAAAAAATGTGATTTTATAAAGATATTGACCAAGAGAGATCATGAGGGTAATAACTCTATGGACTGATAGAACCGAGACCATGAAAAGATGATGTAGGTCATGACATCACACCCAATCAAAGGATCGTTGACTTTAGTTAATTTTATATTTCATGAAATGAACTCGGTTGACACATTTATTAATCACTTTATGTACGTTGTATATGCGCACGCTCGTATTAATCGTGTGATGAATTGCCTGCGGATTCGTTATTGTTAATAAGTGACGATGGTCATTCTGAGTTCTTTGTGAATGACTGGAGGTATTCAAAAGTTCTGTATGTATGTACTCTAATATCATAAAATAAACTACAAATATATGTTATTTTTGTCATAAACCGAAGTAGATTAGGATTAACAAGGTAGACCAAGCAAGTAGACCAAATGTTATATCGTAATATGTATTTTATTTCTATGGATGACAAAAAAGGCACATTTAAAAATAGAACAGTTAAAAAGAACTGATTCGATATCGTAATGACAACAATATCCGAATGATCCCTCATATTTAAATCACATAATATAGAACAATACTATTGTTCAGCGGGCCGTTTTTTCCATCTTTGTTGCATACAGAGAACAAACCTCAGAGCGCCATGGCTGTCGCGGTGTGACCGCGGCCCGACCTCCGCTACAGTTGCAAAACAAGCGCAAACGCACCGGATCGCTGACTGAATTAGCGTATCATCTCCGACTCGCTCACTGTAACACCAATTTTGCAATTGAATAATTTTGGAAACAATTGAATTAATTTAATACTTCTTAAATACATATACGTACTTACAATTGAAGCAATGAAGTCGATATGAAAACGTAATATATCCATTTATGAGAACTCTCAAAAATATTCAGAATTATATTAATTGCATTTGTTACAGTTTTTAAATAAGACGAGTGACTACTTGCTAAAAACGATAGAATTGATAGAATACCGGAGGCATTCAAATTCTGTTTGTATTTTCATGGTGCAAGTTTGTTGTCCATAATTAATTCCTCTATTGATCTGGTGCACCAGAATGATTTCTTTATTATTACTGTTAGTCTTCAAAATAGCACCAATGTTTATCCATGATTTAAAAAATGGGTAAACATTGTGTACGTATTAAAAAATGCTAGTAAGTATTTAAATTACTCACTAAATTATGTCACAATTAATGTGATTGATAATGTCAGGTTTAGTAGCCAATACATGGCTAGTTCAATGTCAATGTTGTGTTGTTTAATGGAACCAATCCCTCTTGACTATTCTAGGGGAGAAAAGGTCATGATAATAAAATTTGTCAAACATATAAAAGGATTGAGGACTTATCTTTTGTCAAATATGTACAAATACTGACCAAGTTGTTCAAATCAATGTAATAAAATGAACTATACTTAAATTCATTTATAGGACATTAAATTCTACATAATATATTCTACATTTCCATGTACCTTTTACTTATATATACAAGTATTTTCTTTCTGTTGCTTTCTATTGCAGAAGGAAAAAAGTTTTTCACTTTGTTTATTTCTCAATATGAAAGACAATCAAAGCAATTTAGCAAGTTTTCTTTGTTCGAATTTCCCATAGCAATTCCCGTGTATCTTTTTTATACTCCAATGAGACATTACCCGACTATAAGTATAGAATTCTATGGTATACTAAGTGGGAAATATAATACAAATGCGCTACTGCACTGCCTGTACTACACCAATAAACTTACAACCCAAGAGGTACTAGATCTAAATCTGGACTTTATCGCTGTATTATTTACTAGAAATACATATATTCCCTTTCTGAAGTCGATTCTTGATGCGACGTTGAACAGGTGGGCTCATGAGTGCTGAGTCATTGCTTTCGCTTACCTTCATAAAGTCAAGTCTGCTAACAAATCGAGAGACACACGCTCTTTGTCGCTACTCGCTACATTTGTTCTGGTACTTTTGCGCTCAGGTTTTTTGTAACTTTTGATTATTCATCAATTTGGAGATTCAAGATTCGATCATTATTAATGTTAAACAGATTTAAAATATTCAATTACAGGAAGTATTTAAACTAGTTACATCTTTAGAGGACCTGGATATTGAACTATTACAAGCTTTTATTTAGTTTTTTTCAAAAACATTTAATCCAATTTCCAGTAGTAATTGTAGATTTTAATATAACCGATATGACTAATTGTAGAATAAACTACAAATTATTGATCGCTAGAGTCTCGATTATTATGCCTTGGCTCCATGCGCTATTGGCAACAAAATCGCAGCACCGGAAGTCATAAATACCCAGCTGCTGAGCACTGACGAGCGACTGCGAGTGGAGAGCGCGTTGGATTCGTCCTGCCAAGCCGTCTCTTTGTCGAGAGCAAACGGCTTCGGATGGACTGAGGAGTTATTTAGAGCTTTTGTACACTATACTGATGAATGTTACCTTCAGGACACGAACACAGAACTAATGGCAAGCGTTAATGTTTTTATTGTAGAGTTAGAACTCTAGTGTCATGCCATATTTTTAACAAATTTAAATAGATGGACATGTACTCTTTATTGTACACAGAGCCTACTGCTCTGCTATGCTTACAATATTTTCTTAAATCTAAATACTTACTAGCTAATACTATGTACATTTGGCGACCTTATCGCAGTTTGTGATCTCTTCCAGGCAACCATTGGATAGATAGAGAAACAGGCACGGAAAGAGGGGCTGCAGTGTATATTGAGCCTATGTAATAATGAATAAATAATATATAAGTACTAATTAGGGATACTAACTATAAATATTAATAGTTTGCAAATGAATATGATGATAGGTACACAAATATACACATATACATACACACGCATATATACATATATGCATACTCATACTCAGACATAAACAATACATAACAAACATGAAGGTACATAATAAATACATAATACTACCAAGTATTGCACAATTCACAGAGAAATATAGTGATCCTTCACTTGTTTCTTAAAATTTGTCAACGTTTGTGCACGTCTGATGGCCAGAGGCAATTCATTCCACAGACGGACAGCCTTGACTTTGAAAAATTTGTCTTAAAATTTAGTGAGAAGATTCTCAGACGACCTCAGGAACCTATTAAATATGTCTTATTATATTTTAATAGGATGTTCTAATTACATTTTACAATTTCCACAAATCATGTCTTGAAGCGTGCCTGCGTCTCACGTTACATATTACATTTTAGATACATATAGTCGTAATTTGTGACGGTATTTAATTGTTTACGTTGTTCACCTAATATACCGCTTTTCTTTTCATTCTAGTTATTATTTTCATGTGATTAGCATTCAGAGGCGAAGGGTCTTCAGCCTTCGAAACCTTGGCGCATAGGAACAAACAAATAAAAAACTTTTGATATTAATATCATATGAAGCATTTATTTATTGAGATCAATAAAAACAGGGCATTAATTTTATTATTGATGTCATCCAAGAGTTACCAGAATATGAAAAAAATGCAAGAGAGTAAGTATATAGGAATGCTTCATAAAACTGTATTTTTGTAAAGCAATATCTGTATAGAACGGGGCAGTCGACCACAACATTACAATCGTTCAACGAACATGCGCAGGCCGCATTAGTGGTCACACTGCTCACCGTGGCCTGATGTTGTACAGTGCCCGCTGGTACCGTGTGGTCGGGACATCACCACATCACGAACAATGTTCTGATGGGTTAAGGAAAGGGCTGATTTTATTTGATAGTCTTTAATTTACACAGAAGTACTTCAATACTAATACAGGGTATTTGTGGTTTTATAACAACAGAGTTCTTGCGACGCAGCGGTTATATTTTCATTTGTTAAAAGAAGAGGTTTTAATCGGAATGCTTAAGGACGCATTTGACGGATGACGTTAACGGTAGAGATTTGATAAAAGTATATAGTAGCTCTTTAATTTTATTGCGATAAAAACTATTAGGTCTTTACATATGATATTGGTGTATAATCGAACTAACCATTTTGATCTTAAATATCTGGCGTTTGGGTAGGAATTCCAAAATCAAATTAATTACAAATTTAGTCTTGAGTATTTACACAGAGCAAGTGCTGTACCTATGGATGGTTTTACCTATGGACAACTTTGATTCTGACGAAACTAGCAACCCTAATTTTTTTATATAAACGCAGCCGTAAAGTCTGGTCCATGGTTGACAGATTTAACGTATCGCCATCTTATTTTTAATATCATTTATGTTTGTGCCGGACAGTAAAAGAATTTTGACCAAAAAAGTAAGTTTTAAGACGTTTGTAGATCAAATTTTACAGCAAAAATACAACAGCTATAAAGGTTAACTATGTTTGCTTTATTATTTTTGTAGTTTAATTATCATTTTATGCGTTTAGTCGGTTTCGTAAGTCCGTTTAATAGACAAATTAGACTCCATTTTATTTTTCATGTTCGAATTTGTACCTGTGGACATAAAAATGAGTGTACCTGTGGACTGTCCACATGTACACACATACTGTCATTTCACCTGTGTGATTGTAATTAGTTGCTTTTAGTGTGTTTTTAGTGTCACGCAGTAAAATTGGTGTAAAAAGAAAACAATATGTATTGTGCCGATACCTTTACTGCTGCAGTAAATGTTAGTTTTGTTCAAGAAACTGGCATGAGTCTACTGCCCGTTGACGGTCACATTTCAATGCAGAACAACCCAGATACAATGGGTCAAAAATGATATTCTAAATGATTCATTGAAAAGGGCTGAAAAGAAAAAAAAGTTAAACTAAAAATGGAGAAGGAGAAAAAGTCAAAAGGAACTAATAAAACTATCACTGGTTCCTCAAATCAAGTGTATCCCACAGTCACACACAGAAAATTTTTAATCTGATGAAGAGAGTGGTTTCGTTTGTATGGCTTGCTTCGTTTTAGCAAATGACAGCGATAGTGATGAATTGCTCAAAACTTGTATGAAGAGTGTCATAAGGAGTACAAATATGAATAACTTAGTATTTTTATATTTGTTTACTGTGACTTTAGAGGTTTATTATTGTTTTGCTAGTTATAAATTGTAGCCCGTCCATAGGTTCGACACAGTCCACAGGTGCAATTACTTCTGTACACAGGTACAACACACTGTCGTACCTATGGACAAAAGTGGTGTTAAAAGAAAGTTGATTTTCTACGTATAAATATAAGTGTTATCAAAATTTAAATTTAAGTTTAATAAAGGTTGATTATTACATAAAACTTAGTATATACTTTTAATAAATAAAACTTAACCATTTCTGAGAAAAAAATGTTTCATTAAAAAATC
Source organism: Euplagia quadripunctaria (assembly GCA_963859945.1). NCBI lineage: Eukaryota > Metazoa > Arthropoda > Insecta > Lepidoptera > Erebidae > Euplagia > Euplagia quadripunctaria. Next base: position 21,960,343 of record OY982577.1, on the reverse strand, counting down.
CTCAAACTGTCCATATGTTCCGCACTTGCCCATATGTTTCGAATTTGGTGAAAAGTTTGTTTTCGCGCCATTTGATTTTTCTGTGACATCGTTTTGTTCACAATATGGAAAACTTAAAATATCGCGATATTTATGAATACGAGTTCCGCTGTGGCACTAGCGCTGCTGAAACAGCTCGAAAGATTAATGATGTGTATATGGGGAGGCTAATGTAATAGAAAACGCGGTACGTTTTTGGTTCCAACGTCTTCGTTCTGGACATTTTAACCTACAGAACAAACCTCGTGGACTGCCGGAGAACCTAGTTGACAATGAAGCGGCGGTAGCGTAATGGCTAAGGCGTCGGACTTGCGATCAAGTGGTTCTGGGTTCGAACCCTACCCAGTGCACTACCGATGTGAAGCCACTCCTAACACATGCTTTTAGCTTAGCTGGAGGGACAATTTTTCAGTATGGGAATTAATGAACGTCCTATAAAATGGTGAAAGTGCATAGATAACAAAGGTACGTACTTTGGTTACTATAGAAGTTTATAAAAAAATATGTAATAATAATATTTATTAAAATTGTTAGAATCTACACTTATTAGTACGAAACAAACAAACTTGCCATAGGTGGGTTAGGTAAGGTTATCATACGTTTTAAAGTTTCGTGGAAAAATGTTACGTAACCTTTCTTAAATTCTGATTCTTAAGCGAATACCTGAGCTCTGAGACAATCCTTCTATAGACACATACGTAGTTAAAGCAGAATATATCTTGCTCACAAACTACCTGCCGTATGATACTGAAAGAAAGAAAGAAAAATATTTTATTTATATCTTCAACAAGGTAAACACAATGAAACATACTTAATAATAGGTATTGAATATCAAATAGGGTACCTACGCCAGCTATTGTCGCATTGTCGCAGATCGCTCTGCAACGCTGGCACTTTAATATTATCTTTCCAGTATTGTGACTCGGCGCTGTCTTTGAAATAATTACCTTCAGCTGCGCGGTACGTAAACACGCTTATTTTAATTTCATCTACCTACTTGAGTGTTGTATTTTTTATAAGTAGATTTAAGAGTTTCTTTCTAGTTTTGTGATTGTAAATATTATAATAAGTATATTTTTTATTGAAAAATTGAAATTTGTTGTGAATGAAATAGGAAGTGTTTGATAAAATTACGTGTTGTGTTTTTTAATTGGTAGATTTAATAAAAAAAGCACCCTTATTTTAAGACTGAAAAATATTTACGCCTCGACTGAGACGTACGAAAAGCTTTATTGGTAAATTTAGTAGCATTAAAAATCAATTGCCATAATATGCCATACTGCTTACAAAAGCATCACACCGTTCGTTCGTCACTGCGGCGCGAGTGTTTACCGAACTTGAGACGCGTAGGTATGCCTCGCTTTCCGACCGTTTGTATGAAGATAGAATACTGTATAGATAATATTACCGTGACGCTGGTATTCTCGCAGGCCCCAATTATATTAATTGCACATTGAAAAAACAATTAAACATACTTGGATAGCAATAAACATCTAAGAGTATCTTATTATATACATATTATAAATTAAAAATTTATATATAAACATACCTAAAAAATATTAATAAATTTTATATAAATAATCATATACTGTATACCTTTTACTTTACATAAATACTTTTATTTTACACAAATTAAACAAAACAAATTTAATAATTATAACAATGTTAGTGTATATCTGAAGCCATGTCTTTCGATAATATGGGTACCATAAAAGTAAGTAATATATTACCTAAGATGATATTTCTTGTTGGAGCAGTAAAATTTCCCTATACCTACAGTGGAATGTACGTAGGTAATGTAATTTACGAAATGCATCTCATACTAAATTTTTATTCAATTTCCACTAAAACTCGACAGGTGTTATGATCTATATTATTTTTGGATTGTACCGTATTATGATTATCTAAATAAAATACCAATATGTACATACTTTTTGATCTGCTACCGATTGTATTCTGTACAAAAGTCATAAAAAACAAAGACATACAACAAGACCAAGCTCACATTGCCGGTTTATAACATATTTTTACAATTTGATATAGCACGTCTGTTATAATGTAACTATTATTTAACCTGTGATGGTACGCTAGGTACTCAAACAGGCGCGAAAATTTCATACTCGATGAGACACGCCGCGCCGCCGCGCTGCCACGCCGCTAGAATGTACCGACTGAGAACATGTGCGAACCACACTTGAACTACACGTTACTAGGACATTAATGTTACATTTTGAGATATCGGAACGGATACAAATAGAAGATATTATCAGAGAATCATTTGAACATTAGTTAGTAGAAGTTTTTAAAATCAAAATATTACCTACTACTGCTATTCATTTTGTGAAATACTCAACTCGTGTCTGTATAGTTACATTAAAGCTAAGCTTATAGCCCTATGTAGGGACTGAGTATATGGCCGTTCTTAGACTCCATTCTGCTAGCCAGAATGTATTGCTGTGACCGGGGGGTATCTTGGTACTAGGACTTCAGGCTCGCTAGCGAGAGGAGAATAATTGAAACTCAATCTAGCTCGTAACGCTATAATCAATCATCAAGTTTATCACATTTAACATTAATAACGGAATTGTATAAATATCTTGATCACATTATTCCTTGGCCAACCGTTCTGTCATCCACGGTCGCTCACATCCGACCTTCTCCTATTCTGTCAATTATATAATTCAAATATCTATTTCTATATAACACAGTACAGAGACTCACCTGCCAGAAACATTGTAAAACATAATAACAATTTTCCGCCCCAGGAGTCACAGTCATACCAACAATTCGTTCACCGAAAATATTAGTTCTTTATAGAGACAAATAGTCACAGCCCATCTTTACATTGGTTGCCATTAAATTAACGAACCCAAAAAGCAGATTCTGTGATCATGTCCAAATTACTGTTTGATTTCATGAGATATACATACATATAGCACAGCATATCGATTTAAAAAAATATGTTGTAGTCGAAATCGTTTCAATGCACAACACTAGTTAGAAACTGTTTTTTTTTTGCGATAATAATCAATAACTTTCCATTGAATTATAAAGTAAATATTAGATGTCCGCCCGACATACAAGTAAATCTATCTCCCGGACATCTGAACACTTGCATCTGAGGCAGTGCTATTTCACTCCAGACTCTACCGGCCGCCACCTCCGGACCACTGCGCCTGCGCACCCGCCAACACGTAAATCAGAAACGCGTGAAGCACCCATGAAATAACACAACTTATCTTGTTCTGAAACAACAACATAAAATAAACCTTGCGCTGTAAATTATAAGGCTAAAAGTACATTGAGGGGTACCATAATAAAATGTATTATTGACAATAGTAATGAAAGGTGTAATACGATCAAGTACAGTGGAGTATCGCTCAGTGTGAGGCAGTGATGTATACGCGGCTTGGTGTGTGATGGGTGCGCTCACGGCTGCGCACTGTAGCACTGATTTACTACTAAGAACACAAATAAGATAATAGTTACTGCTAGGAATTATGCAAAGCTGTGAATGTTGAACGGTAATATGTGTTTGTATCGCTACACAAGGAAGTGTAGTGTTTATTATACAGTTATATATATTATGTATGAAGCACTCTCATATTCTAGAAGGGTAACTGCGTCTTGTTTTCAACAAAAAGGTAGTACAGGTATTGGGTTACAGTAAGTAGCCCACGAACTTCGTAGGAAAAAAAAATTGAAGTGACCTTGGCCAGCCAAAAAAAATTTTGTAAATATTCCAAATGTGAAGTTCTTTCACGAACTTAATCTTGAATGAATTTCCACTTATAAACTTTAGTAGGGCGCCGTTCTGAAGCACTGAAATATTGCCGTAATACCTTAACAGACTTGATGAGGTTTAATTTATAGGTTGATCGCCTTCATTCTGTTGTGTGAGGTTTGACAGTGGAATTTTGAAACACCACCTTTATTTAGTCCACCTGAGCCAGGCTTCGTGAGAAATGACTTGTTATGATCAGCACGTCGGTGCGAACCGAACAGATCACACATCGTTTCTGTTTTAACATCTCATAAACGATGTGCATACTTGCCAGTACTCGCGTCGATATAACACTGTTGAACCGTTATTTAACCTTTGACCCTCTGCTCTTCAAGTTCTCGACAACAAACACGCGCAACAATATTCAGGCACTTAATAAACTGCAACAAAATATTCTGCACAAATTGCGTGTTTAGTGCGTTTTGTATGCGCGGGCGCATGTCGTGCATTACCATAAACACTTAGCCGATGGTTCTTGGAAGCGTTCGGGCGTGTCCAGCGCGGCTCGGACCCGGAGTCGGACCGACAGAGCTAAATGCGCGGGCGCAGCCTGGATATCTTAATATATTCATATTCATAGACATTTAAACTAGACATTGAATATGCCTCGTGGTGTTGTCAAAAGATTGTGTGAGAGTGTATTTAATTACTGAAGGTTACAAGTATAGTGTTTGAGTAGATTCAGGTAACAGAAATAGAACCATCGATCTTCCAATGTTGCTCCTATTATAAGCGTTTCTTTCTTTAACTCGACTATTCATTGTAGTAATTATAATTATGACTATTTAGATGAACGTCTGTTTTTTATAAATTGAATTTGTATATCTAAAACAGTTGTTGTGCGGTTGAGTACCTGTAAGCGGATACGCCTACGCCTAGTATATATGACAGGTAGTCACTCGGGCTCTGTCACATTTTAACTTTGTAGTTATTTGGATGTTGGTAAAACATAGCAACTTTGTCAAGACATTGATTCATCAAGGACAAAAAAGTCAAATGGCGTATAAAACAGAAAATACAGACTTAAAACACTGTAATACACATTTTTTTCTATTTTATTTTTTTATTTTATTTTTAAACTATTAGGGTTAACAACAGTCCATAACATTAAATATAACAATCAAATTTCTACAAATAAGGGGAAACCAATTAATGTTAACCACATAAATACAATTTAAAAAACATTATAAACAGGTCCAGATCTTGTTACAGCAGAAATGTGAATAAAAATATAGAAGTTGCAGCAAAAACATGACATATAAAAAACCAATAAATTACAATTCAAAAGAACAAGTGTGTGTGTGTGTGTGTGCGTGTACGTGTGTGTGCGTGCGTGCATGTGTGTGTGCGTGCGTGTGTGTGTGCGTGTGTGCGTGTGTGTGTGCGTGCGTGCGTGTGTGTGTGCGTGTGTGCGTGCCTTCGTGCGTGTGTGTGTGTATGTACTGCAATATACTACACAGAGTTGGATCTCACATACACGGTACACCCATTCTTCTCTTCGCCACCTGTAGTTTAAGTTTAACCTAATCACACTTTAGCTTGAGTGTTCACTATCATGTTCGTTATATGTGTCTTTAATCCAATTTTACTAGTCGAGAATAAATCTATATCTTTGAATTCGTTGTTATAGGTTGATACTATTCTGGAGAGAACAGAGTTCTTGGCATAATTTGTAGAATGTAAGGGCGTAACTAAGAGCTTAGTATGTCTTGTTCGTCTTCGGGGTACATTGAAGTAGATATTTGTAAGTAATTCAGGACAATCAAGTCGATTTCGTACAATATCGTACAGAAAACATACATCTAGCATTCGCCGGCGTTCTTCTAATGTCAGAAGATTATGTTCACGACAACTGTCCAGGTAAGAGGAGGGGTTTTGTTGAGTTTTAAAATTAAGATGCGTAGTGAATTTTTTTTGTATTGATTCTATACGATTAGTGTATATTTTATAACAAGGATTCCATATAGGACACGCATATTCTAGTATGCTACGTACATATGCAAAGTAAACAACTTTTAAACTTAGTGAGCATTTAAACGGTTTGCATGTCCTTAAGACGAAGCCTAAGTTACGGTAAGCCCTTTGTACTACCTTTTCAACATGGTCAGATAAAAGCATCTGGGAATCAAAGTATACCCCAAGATCGCGCACCAGATTGACCCTCTCTATTACAATGTTATTAAAATTGTATGCAAAATTAATGGGTTGCCTTTTTCGAGTGAAACTGATAATTTGACATTTACTGATACTAATAGAGATTCTGTTTCGTGTATAATATTCTTGAAGTGCATTTAAATCCTGCTGAAGTTTTACGCAGTCATCAACTGTGTGTATAGGTGCATAAATTTTTTTATCATCCGCGTACATTATGTGTTTAGCGAATTTAAAACAGTTAGAGATGTCATATATATATACATTATAAAAGAGGGGACCAAGATGCGAGCCCTGGGGCACACCGGAAGGGATTGAGATATAATCTGATCTATAACCACTCATGACGACAGCCTGCGAACGATTCAATAAGTATGATCGTACCCAACGCAATAAGTCCCCATGTATACCTAGTTCCTGCAATTTGCGAAGTAATATGTCATGATCCACGCGATCAAAAGCCTTTTCAAAATCAGTGTAAATGACGTCCACCTGACCACCCCCCTCCATCTGAGTTAATATGTAGTTGGAAAACAATGCTAAGTTCGTGGCAGTGGAGCGTCCTCTAAGAAATCCGTGCTGGTAATCGGGTATACCTTGTGATAGTACCGGATAGATTTGATTATAAACAAGTTTTTCAAAAATTTTACTAATCGTATTTAATATGGATATTGGTCGGTAATTTTCAATAGATGAACGTGACCCCTTTTTATGGATAGGGATAATTTGAGCATTTTTCCATATTGATGGAAAAATACATTCTTTTAAGGATCTACGAAACAGGTGAGATAGTGGCAAAGCTAAGGATTTTGCGCATGAAGTTAAAAAAATTGGTGGAACACTATCAGAGCCTGCCCCTTTGTTTTTATCTAATGAGGCTAACAAATTATATACTAAATCTTCATTTACTTCTATCTGTGATAATGTATCTTGATTTGGGTATTTAATAGTAGGTAAATCTGAGGTATTGTTAGTATCGTTCATTGGAATTATGAAAACACTTTCAAAAAATTTATTAAATGCGGAACTAATTGAGTGCCCCTCACTGTATTCTACATTGTTTAGTTTAAACTTCTTAGGATAGCATGAGCAACCTTTTTTAGATTTTACATACGTCCAAAAGTATTTTGGGTTGCGCCGGATTATGTTTTGGCTATTTATTATAAATTGGTTAAAGCAAGTGGTTTGCACAAGTTGTGCCCTAGAACGCAAGAGAGAGAATTCGTCATAATCGCGCGGGTTGCCCCTTTTCATCCATTTTTGATGCATTTTGTGTTTTTCCTTAATTATTCTTATTAATGCTGGGCTGTACCATATAGGATAATAACATTTGGATTTTGGGTTATAAATTGGGACATACAACATAAAACAATCGTTTAATGTAGAATAAAAAATATCGACAGCTTCTTCAATTGTACTTACATTAAGTTTTTTTGGCCAGTCGATGTTTGTAAGATATTCATTTATTTTTATGTAGTCACATTTATAAAAATTGAACCGTGGATCATGACGTTCTTTGAGGGGTACAATTTGAAGATCTAACAAATTAACATAAAAAGGTGGGTGGGCGTCATCTACCCTCACAATAGGCTGTGAGCATTCGTTAATTGACAAAGGCAAGTTGCAAAAACTTAAATCTAACGTGTTCCCCCATCTATTAGTTAAATAATTGTATTGTACTAATCCATAAAAGCTAAACTCGTCCATTAATGAGGTGGCTGCATCAAGTGTTTGAGAAGTGCTACTGCGATCATAATAATAATTGTTATTACACCACTTAATGCAAGGTAGGTTAAAATCACCTATTACTAAATAATTGTCATATGGATATTTAGCCATTAATTGCGATACATTACTTTGAAAACATAACACGCGATTAGATAAGTCTAAATCTGGCGGAATGTAGGTTAAGATTATGTGCAAGTCGACTAACGAGCCCAGCGAGCGCGCAGGTATAGTTATACAAATAGTTTCGACGTTAGAGGATGGCCATTCATTACATAAATATGCATCTACTTCACGCTTGATAAGAATTAGCAGGCCACCGCCAGACTTTTTACTAGTTGCAGACAAATCCCGATCCGATCGGTAGACCTCATACCTATTATCACAAAGCTCGCTGTCCAAAATATCATCTTGTAGCCAAGTTTCCGTTAATATTATTATATCATAGTCATTACTCAAAATGTTATTACAAAGATCTAAGCACTTGGTCCGTAAGCCACGTACGTTCTGATAATATATTGTATTATTTCTATTTGTAACCATTTTTTTAGTTAGGTATTAAATATTCTGTTACATTCGGTTATAAATATATTAAAAAAAAATATATATAAATATATATATATATATATATATGCACACAATATCAAATATCAACGTTAACATTACATTTAACATTAAACATAATATTAAAAAAAAGATCCATAATTGCGGTGGTTACATTTCAAATCTTAAGTATTATTAAGTGATAATGTAGGCTACGGATCGAGTGAGTTACAACATAATATCGCAGGTAAGTATTTACGACCGAGCGGCTTGTGAATGTGTTTGCGGTTAGGAGAATTAATATCAGGTAAAAAGTAGGCACACGTACATATAGAAATCGAGTAAGTGTGGTGTATGAATCATTGAGAATCACTTGGTGGCGATATGCAGTTATATTGTATGTGAAAAAATGCATGATTATGGATTGATATATAAGTTTATGTACTATATTGCAATAGTGAGTAATGTAAATATTTTTATTGTGCAAGTGTAGTGTAGTATGTGATTGTGTTGACTGTGTTATGAAAAAAAAAGAGTAGAAAACAAATGATGTCGCTTTGCAATTTGAATTATAAAAGTGAGAAACCAGAAACAAAGTTAATAATAGTAGTCACTTGATTTTCGATAGATCATCTTGGTGGTTGATAGTGAATGACGGTGACGTATTGTTTTTTCGTACATGTATTTTGCAATTACGTATCCATACATATTCGTAATTAGCGGCGCGCTTGGCTTCCTTTGTTTTTCTGAGAAGGTCCTTATAAAATGATGTTATATGTTCATTTATATAAATAACCGATTCTTCGCAATCAAGACAAATTTCACTAGTTGTTAAAGATTTTTTCTTGCGCATGGCTGAGATTAGGCTATCCTTTGTGATAAGAGATTTGAATTTCACAATAATACTTTTGACTCGGCCTGTGACACGTGTTGGAACTCGGTGAATGTGAACGATTTCATCGTCTGGTATCTGTGTCTTGAGCGATGATGCAATAGTTTGTAGATATTTGGTTAAGTTTTCGTTATTTTTTTCTGGGATTCCGGTAATTTCCAAATTATTTAGGCGCTCGCGTTGTTCCCGAATATTCTGTTCCATTTGGAGGGTAGTTAATTGTCGCTTAATAATTGTGAGCTCAGATTCCAAACTAGTTATTTTGTCCGTCTTGTTCGTAATTATATTTACACGGGATTTCAAATCATCTTGTTCTTTACTGTGGAAGTCCAAGGAATCGGTCAGAGATGACAAATCCTTCCGAAACTGATTATGTTCGCTAATGATATCATTATTTGCAATCTTTATGGATTCCAACTGGTTCTTGATATCCGTTACATCTGACCTCATCTGCTGAAATTCCGCTTTTTGTGAACTTTTGAATTCATGCAGGAAACTCATCATGTCCTTACGTAGCTCGGCTATAGCTTCCTTGACCTCAACATCGGCATCAGGTTGTTTACGTTTTCGAGTTGATACAAAGTTATCTTTTACAGGTAGCTCATACTTTGATAAGTCTGGTTGAGAACTTGTAAGACTTGGTGCTCCGGCTGCTTTTGTAGGTGACCTTCTGACGCTCATCGTGTGGTGATCGCTGTGCAAAACGGTCGGTTAGCAAGCCGGTGTATATATATTACGATTATAAACACTGGACACTATGCTCACTGCACTTAAGTTTATTTTTGACTGACAACTGTTTTTAATAGATAACAGAAAAGTTATGAGAGTAATATGCACACGTCTGCTGCGGACAAACGATCGGGGCGTATGAATTCTAAAATTCTGAAATTCTAGAAATATGTATACTATATATGTATACTTCCAGTGGATATAGTAAACTCCATGTTCACCCACCAAAACTTGCAGCCATGAGTAACTATAATGATCTTTCAGCCAAACGTATCAACCAAACCAAACCAGCCAACAGAAGTCCTCATGCGATTCTGCCGTTACAACACCGTTGCCGTTACACGTCTTGTGGTCTTTTGGCTGAGAATATTAGGAAAAAATGCCAAAACAAAATTATTTCCTTTTTTGCCTGTAAACTATTAAAAATAGTTCTACGCTGGTTTTTTTACCTGGATTTTGGAGTCATGATCCGTTTTGCTCATTTTATTGAAATAGAACGATAAACACAGGCAACACTTTTGCCGCGTTCCAATAAACAAGAAACGACTCGTTTTGCTTGCGGATGGTAAAATTTTGATTGACAATTCAATGAAAATACACCGTCCGTAAGCAAAACGAATCGTTTCTTTTTTATTGGAACGCGGCATTAATTGGACTAGCTTAGCAGCTAATGGTGTCAATTCTGTTGTATTACTCTCTTGACTATAATTGAATAAATTTTCTTCATACAAAATGTAAACCTTGTAAACTTTGAAACAAGGTCTTATTTCAAATTTAAACAAGAAGGCAACATATGTCGCTATCGAAATAAGCAATTTATTTGTCGATTGAAGTCGACACGCTTAAATAAACATTAATACCACGTAGCGAGGGCCGCTATCCGTTGAATGCCATCTCTTTTGCACTGTGTTTTTAGTAAGCTTCTTCGTAGGTGTCGATTAAAATAACGTCATCTTAGTTCGTTTTGAACAAGTTTTTATACGGCAATTATACGGCATTTGAATAAATCTCGCGGCGCGGAAATAAAGTTGAGTATATGTTGACAGGTTTTAGTGAAATTTAGTGGCGCTGAGAAGTAGATGCCAGTAACAAATAGACCTTGTCACGAAGAAGACAAGGTTGATTTCATATGAAGAAATTAAGTCAGGTTTTAGTTTAGTCGAGTGTACAATAGAATCGGGACCAATATCGGTTATTCCCTTACGTATCCTGGAACACGAAAGTTTAACAGTTACTAAATACTCTTACTGAAAGTTGTAAATATCTCTTTTTTCATACACACTGTATATCACTTAATTTGAATGTTCCTATAATAGCATCATATATAATAGCTATCCATGAATAAAGAAGTCCCGAAATAAGGGCACGGATGGCTTTATTTCCATATCCCAATGTTTGTATTGATTAATTGATTCTCTAAAAATATTTGACAAATTCAAATGCCAACACCATGAATATCCCTAATTCAAAGCTACTTTAGAAATAAAAATATAACCAATAAGTGAAGTAATATACACATGACCGCTGTGAAATAAACATATGGGATATTAAAATGGCTGCGACGGACGTTTCGATGTTGTCCAATTATTTCACGGCGATTATTGAATTTACGGCGGGTGACCCTGCGGCGCTCGCGCATGTACCCGTTTCTTACAATATCTTGTCATATAGGAATGCGGTCGTGTTATGGAGGGCCACAGGTGACGGCGGAGGTTATCGCGGGTCCTCCTCACTACGGCTAAAATACACTATTTGTTATGTGACACTTTTTAAGTGGTGGATATCGAACACTTGTACCGACATTGGACAAAATTAATATGTGAGCCATTAAATATCTGTTTATTGTTCAAAACAACTATATTTTATTGAAGAAATAAAGTGCGGCATTCGACACAATGACGTCTTTAACCCCGGGTCTGGCTTTCCTTATCGGTCATCCATTTGGTATTATTGATTTATTTTAAAGGATATGATAACTTCTAGTGTACTTGAGTTCTGGGATATGTCAGTGTTACAACGTATCACCTGCTAATTAACTGACCAAAAGACTAGGTGCAAATATAATGAGTTCAGATATACAGTAGGTACTAGTATCCTAAAAGCTGCTTACAAATATATGCTGTACCCATTTTCCTCGATAGTAAGAGCGTACCAGTACCCATAAATACTCCTAGACAAGTGACCCCATACGTGATACCTACCTCTTCTACCTGTCACTTGTCTTTCTCGTTTCTTCTTCATGGAGCCCGGCTCACAAGCAGAAGTACAACATATCAGTAGTACTTTTATAGGGTGACAGTGTCCTATCTTGTGCAAGAGATCTATCTCTCTAATAGACAGATGGAGATCTGTCTATTTGTTTAAAATCTGGTAATTTCAGAAGAGAAAATCTCAAATTTTTCTTCACCATTTGTTATCTTTAGCACTTTAATATTAGTACCTCCCAGACTAGTCACTTGGGTACCTGCTCTGGCTATGGGTAAAGTACGATACTGATTTAAACGATAGAGCACATGAACTCAAGGCGGCGTAATTTCACGCCGATGATATTGTCCCGTGCAATATCATTACCTCCACCTTTGACTTTCGCGACGAAAGACCACGCTCTTAGTTAATGTCATCATTTCGTCACACATCCTTGACACAAACACACATCATCTTGACATCTACAAGACCCCTCACACAAGCCAATATACCACAAGAACATGTAGGTCCAGTTCCATATAGGGCTCTTTATTATACCTGGTTATTACCCGTCATTACGTCCAAGTACCATTTTATGTGATTTCATTATGTCAGCTTGTTTCGTGAGACAATCGAAATATGTGGCTTGACTGTAAATACATATAAGTAAATGGTATCAACGGTTCTAGAGTTATGCGTCCGCTAACAAATAAATTCTAGTGTTGGATTTTTATACACAATTAAGTGTAGTTTCTAATTTAAAATCAACATCTCATTTCATTAAAAACTTCTGATGATTAAACGAACAGAACTCAGCCGCCTTCTTAAGGCACTGTAACATACAAATTTAGGAAAAAGGTACAAAAAGTACAGCCGAATGAATGCATCCGTTAATACCATAAGTTTTACAAAAAGATATTAAGCCACAGACCGTTTGCACGGTGTCGATAATAATAACAATAAACACACATTATTACACAAGGCGCCATCATCCCAAATCGCTCGGTGTCACTAACGACCGAGGAACTGTACCGGCGGACTGTGCGCTATATAATTTTGGTACTTTAATGGTGTCGCTACATTTAGTGGTCGATAAACGGCCGCCATTCGTGAACCGGTCACAACACCTTATGTGTAAACAGTGTTTTACAGTTGTGATAAACACATCACATATTAATAAATGCTCCCATAAACGTTGTTGGTTTTGCCAAAAGATTAAAAGCGAGTCTGACTCGCGCACCGAGGGTTCCGTTAGCAAATAAACTTGTATGTAGATGTACGTCCATCTCGGGAATAAATTTTCATTGTTTCTAAAAAACAAAACGCAGTTCTAAAAATACTCTCCCATGCATCGATTTACGACAGTGTTAACTTTTAACCGCAAAATATAAGTTGTTAAGTGAGGAACAAACAGCTGAAAACAGTAGAAGTAACATCACGTGTCACAACAAGTGAATTTTTGTAGAGCGCATACAAAAAAAGTGCAGATTCGATTTTCAGTGAGTTCGTTTACTTAAATTTCTGTTAAACTTATTCGCCATATTTTTTTGTTGTTGAATAGTCACAAGTTGAACTGAAGTTCTGTTTGCGAAGTCAATGAACTAAGTACGTATGTTGGGCTGGTCCACCAAAATATTTCATACCATATTAACTGAATTATAAATAGATAAAAAGACCATAAATATATCGGTTATTCTATTTACTTACCTCCTCTATATTCACGAGCTAGACAGCCAACCACTACGTATCTCATTACCTTTCTTTTTCCTTAAATAAGTAAGATGATGAATGATATGATGAAGATGATAAAAATGCTTGGCAAAATACCGGTCCTGCTCCACAGTCACACTGTCAATGAGATAGATGAATTTTATGACGCATGCATGTAAGTAGCCCATATACAGTTCTTTTTCTTTTTTTATTAGTTTTAATGTGTAAGTTGTATATTATTTAGATAATTATGTTATTACCTACTTTTTATTTTTAACCATAAGTATACTTACATTGTATTATTTTCTATTAAATTATGAGATAAATAGATTATATATTCATATTTTGATCATTATTGACATTGTAAATTTTAAAGAACATTGGTGTTATTTTATACACTGTTGACATTGTAATTATGATACGCTTTTTATTCCTTGTTATTAACAAATAATAAATAATTGAATTGTACATGTGAGAACTGTCTAGTCACAAGTATTATGTTAATTTTCTATGTTAACTAGCAGCTCTGTGATGTTCTTTTCCATTTTAAAACAATATTAATTTATGTTACATTGTCCTCACATTAAATTGCGCTTATAAGCAATGTAATAAATAATTTTGTAAAAAAAAAACATGTTGGAAAAGAGTGTCCTTGGAGTTTCTTGCCTGTTCTTCTCCATAGGATCTACGTTTTGGAACAGGCAACTAGCTTCACGACCGACTTATATTGACTGACTCCTCCTGACAATGCAAAAATACCTACAATGGGTTTACTTGAAATAAATAATTTTGATTTTGATTTTGAGAGTGCAAGAGGGTGAGAGAGGGGGAAGAGAGGGAGAGGGAAGGGTTAGGGCCTCCGGTAATCTCACTCGCTCGGCGAAAAACAATGCAAGCATTGCTTCCCTGCTGGTTTTCTGTGAGGCTGTGATATCACTCCGGTTGAGCCAGCCCATACATGCCAAAGCATGGCTCTCCCACGGAAAAATTATAAAGTACCGTAGTAAACTTCGCACGGGTAACAGAGACATCTTCAACAATCATCAACATATTTCAATCAACTTACACAAAATCTTAACAAATTATACACTTAAACCTTTCTCATGAATCACTCTATTAGTGAAAACCGCATGAAAATCCATTCAGTAGTTTTTTTTTTTTTTATATTATAGGGGGCAAACGAGCAGGCGGGTCACCTGATGGTAAGTGACTATGTCGCCCGTGGACACCTGCAACTCAAGAGTCACAAGTGCGTTGCCGGCCTTTGAGATAGGAGTACGCTCTTTTCTTGAAGATTTGAAGGTCGTATCGGTCCGGAAATACCGCAGGCGACAATTTATTCCAGAGATTGGTTGTGCCAGGCAAAAAATTTCTCGAGAACCGCACCGATTGCCAATTATCCAGGTGATGGGGATGAAAGTTTTGTCAGTTTATCACGAACAGACAGACAGACGCGGGGGGGACTTTGTATTATAATATGTAGTGATAGTGAAGTACCTATAAAATAGATCACACAAACAACAAATAGGTAGAAGTATTTACTTTAAAATTTAAGCTGGCCAGGGATCGACTAATCGTGGCAACCATTCAGTGGGCTGCTTGTTAGTTCGATGCTTACTTACGAGCTGCGTCACGTCATCCGTCCGTATCCAAGCTATCGAGTTAAACCTAGGCTAGATACTAATCTAGTCTAGGTTTATTAGTTCACAAAAATACAGTAATAGGCATATAACTTATTGGTAATTAAATATTCAGATTAATTAAACGTTTATAAAAAGACAACCCTAACGTCGCCGCGTCGTCAGAACAGATAAGAGTTACTCATACAAACAGATGTAACTTCCAGGTGAATTTAACTGTAGGAAATTAGCGCTGTGCGAACTGAATTGCGACTTTATTGTATCGGGACAAGAGTCGCTATTTGTTTAAATGATTTGGCGGAGTGAGACTTCTATACTGATACTCTGTATTCGGTGACTTAAGGTGCTCTGGATTTTATTATACGACATACTAATACATATATATTACAAATCTTTCTTGAAAGCGGTGAGCATCTCCTTTATTTATCAATTTGTGTTCAAAAATATGTTAAAATATTGACTAAATAAATAAATATTGTTGGTAACATGACTGTTACCGACCCCCAGTGTTATTATTGGCGTGTATCCCCTTACCGAATTACTAAACAGTGCCAGATAGTCGCAGAGATAGATAGATATAATATCAAAGTACAAACAGTTTGACGTCTTTAATGAGACTGTTTAAGGCCATCCCGATAATTCAAATAGGGCTGTTAACCGTTTGTGTTCAGTAGCTCGGCTCGGCGCGGCTAATCTTTAGTGGATCTGAACGCGCCCTATTATATGTCAGAGGTGCCTTTATACAGCGCCAGAGCTTCTACTCTCCCGTACAGCGAACAATAGCGCCAACAGTTGTAAGCTTAACTAAGATTTATTTGGACAACACACATTTTACTTAACTATAAATATGACAAAACGGTTGATAAATGCATAGATAAGCTTTTAACGCTACACTAAATCTATCAATAACTAAATATGGAAGGATGTACTAGAAATTGAGATCGGTATCTTGATGTATGGGACGGACGGACGGGCGGACATATCAGCCGATTGTTTTAGCGTACAAGTCGGAATCAATTACGGCAGACGGACGGACGGGGGTCACGAGCCGACGCACGGTGGAGACGCCCGATCTTAGCCGAAGATACCGCGGGATGTTTGCGATTTATATATAAGGTCCGTTGATGGACGATACGACGTATCGAGTAATAAGTCTGATGGTGATCGGTGGAGCCGCGCAGTGTCCGGTGTTGCCTTACAAGTGGCCAACATAACCGTATGTTAGAATAAATCACCACATCACTGTATACACGGAGTAACACGTGCACAGATTTTAGCTGTAACTAACATCACAGCACATTACATCACACTTAAAGTCTGGATTTCCTTGGATAGTTATGTACTGAATTTTATGTACTCTATTTTACGATTCTATGTACTCACTAGTTAAATATTGGTCTGTAAACATTGTACTAACTGTGCAGTCACAATATAGAATATAAAAGGCTAAGTTTAATTCTTTTTATGCTTTCAAGGTGATGAACAAACACACTTTGTCGGCAAGGCACCATCGGTAGTAGTATTAAATGTTTGTAATGTAAACTTCCAAAACCTATAAAGGTTTAGAAACAACGGTTACGCTCACGCTTGTAGGTCATCTTTGGAAACCCTGTACCAAATATTACACAGCCACCGAGGGGGAAACTTCGATTGGACCGTAAATAGAATCGTGTCCAGTATTCCTAAATTAAATTTAAAATTTGAAGCCTAGCAATACCTCACTTCGGAGCAACGGCTGTTGCTTCATCAGTGATAATGTCAGTTCGGTTCCATCCTACTGTCATTTGGACAGGTACGCCAGCATGCCAGCCAGGGTACTTTGGAATTTTCAATCTGAAGAGTGTTTTGAAAGGAAGTTTATCGACAGCAAAGTGTTTTGTAGAATTAGTTGAAAATCCTTCTACAGCTGGTTCTTGAAGTTTACCTTCACACTTTTTCACCTCAAACCAATCTACACATACATAATTAAGCTGAAAAGTTTTGTTGAACGCTCTAATCTCAAACCACCTCGGATTTCAAAAGTTATTTTTGAAGGTTATTTAACATCATGCTACGATCTTTAGAAGCGGAGCAGTAGTCTTAAACACCTGTAAATCCGCATGAAATGATTAATGCATGCATATTTCTTTTATATATCGCTAACAATAAATGCAAAAAATTTGTGCTACACAAAGAGACTTTTAATATTACTCTAGGTCATGTTTCTCTAACAATTTACTTTTCAGGTGGTTATTTTGCCCAATGCCTCTGTGCCAGCGCAAGCGCCACACTGCCAACAGACGCCGTTATCACCTTTGATTATTTAAAAGTAAAATGAAGAAGATGCTCCCATTGTACTGCGAAGTAACAATGGATAATAATGTTAAAATTTAATTTAATCACTATATGTGTTATGTAGCTGTAGCTACACCTCACTTACTATGCATATAATTAATAGTAACTTTGTAGGTATTAATGATATCAAAAAAAACGAAAGCGATTTGTCTCGTTTGTTGGTTGTAAATTCGCGTCACATAGAGCGGCTGTAAGTTTTATTGGCAGATTCTGTTCTTAATCAATGGCAGTAGCTATTGCATTGTGAGTCTGGCAGAAACTAAAAATACTAAAGCGCAAATTTTGACATTGAAATTTTTTACATAATTTTACTAAAAAAATAAAAGTAGTTAATGAATAGTACGCACAGCTTGGGAATAAACCAGTCTCAAAATATATCAATTGAGAGTAACAAAACGAGTAACTAACTAAAGATACACTTTGTTCTAAATTCAAATTCATTGTCATAAGAATACTGAAACTATCATATGTTAAGGTTTATTACAATAAATGAAGGCGTGTTATGTATGCATTTATAATATCTTTACCGTAATGTAGATACTATTATCTCTCGGCTCGGCCTTCCCGGCGACAGTTCGAGGTTCAGCTGCAGGTAAACTATTGCTTACACCCCTCCAATTCATCCGCATCGCTACATATTATAAAACAAAGTCCCCCTCCGCGTCTGTCTGTCTGTCTGTCTGTCTGTTCGCGATAAACGGAAAAACTACTAAACGGATTTTCATGCGGTTTTCACCAATGGATAGAGTGATTCAAGAGGAAGGTTTATATGTAGTATACATGCATATTATTGTAGAGAAAAGTCGAGAAATTCAAAGATTTGTAATGTCATGTCGTAATATTGTGCGCTTACATTGCAAACGCTGGCTAAACCTTACGAGATAGATCAAATTAATGTACTACGGAATTGTATATCTTAAAAAGATCAATAAAAAAGTCCGCGATGGTATATCTCCTAAGGATAACCCACAGTAACCATTTTATCTTTTACATATTACAAAAAAATTATGGGTTATTTATCAAACTATTTTAAACAATACAGTATTATTCCTTTTCCAATTAAATACATTAGATACGTTGTGCATTTCATGTAGATCAAAATTGCCCTTTACAGCATATAATAAAAATGAATATCTTAGAAGATATTAGAGATTTAAAAAGCGGGTGCACAGCGGCTGGCGGGGTGAACCGATTTTGATTATTCTTTTTTGTCAGATAGGGTACCTCAAGGGTGGTCCCATGTCAAGGAAGTCAGGATCTGATAATGGGATCCTGATAAAATTGAGAGAAACCCTCGAAAATTGTAGGAACGAATAGTGTTTCTGCTTACTTTTCATTACTTTATGAGGTTTTTGCGTTTAGATTCATTATCATATCTATGTAGCTGAGCTAATTATGAAAAAAATGATATTATAAAAATCTTCACTACATATCACTACATATTATAAAACAAAGCCCCCGCCGCGTCTGTGTCTGTTCGCGATAAACTGAAAAACTACTGAACAGATTTTCATGCGGTTTTCACTAATAGACAGAGTGATTCATGAGGAAGGTTTAGGTGTATAATTTGTACCCGTGCGAAGCCGGGGGGCGGGTTGCTAGTATGTAATATATTTTTCCTTCCATTGCCTTCCCGTATTTAGTATCTTTCCGTTTCAATGTTTCCATCTTTAATTCCCAAAGTGCCTGGTTGAGGGCAATAGGCTTGACCCTTATTACTTGAGTGGAGCCAAATTATAGTTGGCAAAAGGTGGATATTTATTATACATCTGCCTACCTCTTCGATAATATAGGCGTGGTATTTTTCATTATATAGGTATGGTATGCACGATTCAGCAGATTTCTGCTCCTAAAGGAGCCGCTTAACTGGAAATGTGTCCAACCTACAAGAAAGTATGGTTGTATTTCTGATAAGTAAGGTCATCACACCTCCTTGTGCGAGGGTTGTTCGTATCTCAACTACACACCTGGTGTTGCGAGTAATTCGAGTAGTTGTTAGTGAGTGTTGCGAAATTAAGGCCTGGCAACCATTTTACATTAGGTGATCTGTGTGCTTGTCAGACACTATTAAAAAACACCATTCTGCATATAATAATATAACCCTTTGAAAGATTTATATCGTTTTATCGCAGAATAAGTTTGTATAACCTTTCTGAAGAATACTGCATTTTATTCCCTGCTAATGTTAAACTAAAGTTATGCACATATATGAACTTACGTTGCTTGTCCTTTTAAAGCGTCCTTAAAAGCGAATAGTTAGCAATAGCAGGAATAAAAAAGCGAGACACAATTACAGGGCGAACAGCGCAGCCTTTGGCGATCGGTCACAGTTCAAGAACGCTACTCTTTCTATACCGTAGGTAGCACCGACGGAGACGCCCGGTAACGTCAGCAGCATCCTCTGCAAAAGAATGGAAAACAAATTATGATCAAAATTTTCATACACATTGTAAGAGATGCAGTAAAGGACATTGGGTATCTTTTATCCTCCATCGATAATACTCTATCGTTCAGACTACACATAGACCTGATTATTTCGAGACTACGAAAAGTCGTCTTCGTTTTCAAAAATCTTAGACATGTGGCTGAGCAGGGTGTGATGAGGCGGGTTTACCTAGCACTGGGACAATCGGTAATACAATATTACATAACAGTTTGGGGAGGGGTTTACAAAGCAACCTTGAAACCCCTAGAAATAACTCAAAGGACCATACTCAAGGTCAGTACGTTTCGCCCATACCGGTATCCGACGTATAATTTATATCAGCCCTGCGAGGTTCTCACGGTTCGGCAATTGTTTATATTGCTCACGGTACTAAAGCAACATTCTCTTCTGGGTTTCCAACACTCTACTGAAACAAGAAGATGTGAAGCTATTCCCAATCTTGGTAGGCCATTTTTCAGACATGCGTACGTGAATAAATATTTTTGCTTCCTTGGACCCTATCTGTACACCAAAATTAATAAAATTATTAATATACATCATTTAAATAAATCAAAATGCAAAGATAGGATATTTGAATACATCTATAATTTATCATATGAAGAAACAGAAAATCTGTTAAATGTACCAGGGTAATAAAAAAAAAAAAAAAGGGTAATCTTTCTACTCGCCCTCTCACACTCACACATTCACATCCGCACTCCACGCACAGAGAGGACAGTATGAATTTTTAATCTATTTGTTATATATTTTCATCAAAAACCGTATATTGTAAATGTAAATGACATATAGTGTAGCCTGTATCATTAATAGGATTAGCGCTGGTGCCTGGAATACAGATATCCCATCTAGTCCAGACACAGATGCCTTAACTTAAATGTTTCTTTTAGCATCCAATGTATTAAAACCTAAGTACTATGTAAGAACACTCTTTATGGATATTAAATTATTATTATTATTCTCTTTATTTATCGTACAACTTATTAATTACATTTTTAAATACCTATAAAACAAAAATATATTTAAAAATATAAAAAATAGTATACCAGCGACATCGGCTACAGGGACCAAGACACCGCTGGTTAGGGCTCCAAAGACAGGAACCTCCTCACTATACGGGCCGTGTCGAGTAGAACTGCCTTCTGCATCAATCCCTTGATCCAGCCGTCTAACGCGAGCCTCTTAAGGTGTTGATCGAGGCTTTTGGCTATCAATCCATGCGCAGATATGACGATCCGAACAATGATCGCCGAATCGACATTCCACATATCGACAATCTCGTGAGACAAATTCAAATATTTGATTTGTTTTTCTTTTTCAACTTTCCACGAGGTTCTCGTCATGAGGAACAGCGATATCGACAATCATTGCGCGGCGCTTTGATCGATCTATCACCACTATGTCAGGTTTATTAACAACAATAGTTCTGTCAGTGATGATAGATCGATCTCAATACAATGAGGCTCGACCATTTTCGAGAACTGGGTCGGGCACATACTTGTAATATGGCACCTCTGAATGCACAAGATTGTATCTAAGGGCAAGTTGTTGATGCACAATCCTGGCCACTTGGTTGTGTCTGTGGAAATATTCACCGTTAGCAAGACGAGAACAACCAGAAATAATATGCCTGATAGATTCACCAGGACGGTGGCATGCCCGACAGATGTCCACCGTACCATCTTTCAGGATATATTTCCGATAGTTATTTGTCATAACAACTTTGTCCATAATTGCAAAGACAAAACCCTCGGTTTCTCCGAAGAGATCACCGAACCGTAGCCAAGATATGGACGCTTTTAAGTCTATATCAGGCCCACTTAGGGCCCGACAAAAACGACCATGAAGTGCTTTGCCCTTCCATACCTCCCTCATCATTAGTACTAAGTATTATAGGCTTGCGCCAGTTCTCTTTAGCCAAAGCGATCGGAGTGAGTCCGTTGTCCACTGCGACTACATTACAATGTACTCCCACATTAGTATGCAGAAAATATTCTCTAAGGTTGTATATCTCGCGATTGTGTAAAGTCTTAATGTTTAAAAGTCCACGACCCCCAAACTTTCGCGGGATATACAACCTCATTACTGATGAACGTGGGTGGTGCATTCGGAATGCAGTCAGCAGTGTACGGACTCTCCTGTCAAGGGCTTCTAATTCAGTCTGAGTCCATCTAAGTATACCAAAGGAATACAGCAAAACCGCTATGACCCAACCGTTGCAGGCACGAATCTTGTTACCCCCTGATAAAAGACTTTTTAGTACTTTTTTCAGGTGGCCAAAAAAACGCTCCTGCAGCGCTTGTTTCCCATTCGATTCAGGTATTCTCAATGATTGTGATATACCTAGATATTTGTAGGTTTCGTTGGCAGACAGAGATCTGAGTTTTGTTGAATCTGAAAGTTCGACTCCTTCAGATTCTACTATCACACCTTTCTTTACATGCATGACTGCACACTTGTCCACACCAAATTCTATCTTGATAGAGTTACTAAAGTTTTCAGTCACATTCAGTAACGCTATCAATTGCAAATTAGTGGGGGCTAGTAGTTTCAGATCATCCATATATAGAAGGTGAGATATAACTAGATCATCTTTCTGCAACCTATAGCCTAGCCCTGAACCCTCTAACAGAGTACTGAGAGAGTTCAAAGGCAAAACCACAAGGGACTCAGACTATCACCTTGAAATATGCCTCGCTCAATCTTTATTGGTACATCGCTTGCCGCAATCTGCCGACATCCTGGATAGCGAAGTACCGTCCTCCATTGCCTCATACATGACTTCAAGAAAGTGCAAAGAGTTGTATAAATTTTTATTATTATTCTCTTTATTCATCTTTTACCATATAAATTACATTTTTAAATATGTACATAAAAAATATATATTTAAAAATATAAAAAATTGTACACCACCGACATCGGGTACAGGGACCAAGATACCGGTGGTTAGGGCTCCAAAGACAGGAACCTCCTCACTATACGGGCCGTGTCGAGAAGAACTGCCTTCTGCATCAGTCCCTTGATCCAACTGTCTAACGCGAGCCTCTTAAGGTATTGATCGAGGCTCTTGGCTATTAATCCATGAGCAGATATGACAATCGCAATAATGATCGCCGATTCGACATTCCAAATATTTGATTTGTTTGTCTTTTTCGACTTACCCGAGATTCTCGTCATGAGGAACAGCGATATTGATGATCATTGCACGGCGCTCTAATCGGTCTATCACCACTATATCAGGTTTATTTGCAACAATAGTTCTGTCAGTGATGATAGATCGATCCCAATACAATGTGGCTCGACCATTTTCGAGAACTGGGTCGGGCACATACCTGTAATATGGCACCTCTGAATTCACAAGGTTGTATTTAAGGGCTAGATGTTGATGTACAATCCTGGCCACTAGATTGTGTCTGTGCAAATATTCACCATTGGCAAGACAAAAACAACCAGAAATAATATGCCTGATAGATTCACCGGGACGGTGGCATTATTATTATTATCCCGAAAATAAGAACTGTTCCCGAGAGATACCACAGTTGATTGACAAAACCTATATATACGCGAGCAAAACCGCGCGCAACAGCTAGTTCACAATATCAAATCAAATCAAATCAAAATCATTTATTTCAATTAAACCCATTATAGGTATTTTTGAATTGTCAGGAGTGGCAGTCAGTCAGACTGAGTCAATCATGAATCTAGTTGTCTGTTCCAATACGTAGATCCTGTGGAGAAGAACGGGCAAGAAACTCCAAGGACACTCTTTTTCAACATGTTTTTTACAAGCCTTTGGTAACATTGCTTATAAGCGCAAATTAAATGTGAGGACAATGTAACGTATCGTTTTAAACTATAAACAGTCACGCAAAGTATTTCTATGTGTAAGTAATAGCAGTTCGGGGATGACCAGCCCCAACCAACGGCACTCGTTCACGAGCACATGTTTAAGACAAAGACGAGCACTTGGAACAAATTTCGAACAAATCGTTAGAGCCACCACACACACAGACAGACCATTCGTCTGTCAGCCTGAAGATTTAGATGAACAGTACTGCATGAAAAGGTTTAATATAATTTTTATTTGGACATTCCCTTCTACACCCAGAATTAGTTTTGCTAAAAGGGGTACACGATTGTTTATTTTACCATAATGGTTGCTACTGATATTAATAACTTCGTATTATACTACGGTAAAATGTTACCTTCAGACGATTTGTGTTAACGTTCAATTGGAAAGAGTTGAGAATGGTTTAAAAATATGTTTTAATAAGTACCTATGGCTTTCTGTGCAATTGGTTTCCATTTGCTGTCCGTACCGGTGAGCTGTGGTCGTATACTCCGAGGTCAACCGCTCAACGTGCGATGGACTCTTTTGTTCGCCAGCCTGACCTTCAGGGCTGCAACGCAGCCTGTTCCACTGTTACAGATTGTGAGCTCTCTCACTATTGTATTGTCAGGATGATATCAACGTAAACGTTATTTTAATAGAACTTTATGAAGCACAAGGTTTAAATGTTATTGTGAGGCATGTTTTAACAGATAACTTTTGTGTGAGAGGAAATTTTCGTGGGAAACATGTAGGCACATAGTTTCATTATGGGCACAAGATGATGATAATTTATGAGTGATTAGTTACATTAGAATAAAATCTAAAGTGATTGGTATTCATTAACTAACTTTTAAACTTTCGCGTTCCATGATATACTTAATTATGTATTTATAGGTTTTTTTTATATACAGCGTGGAATTCAGTGATAAAAACATGCCACCTCACTTTTAGGCAGGCGCGTCAGGCAATTCAGAGATATGTAACACCTATTGCAGTGGCGTAATAATAGGGTGGCAGAGCGAGCAAAATGCTGCGGGCCCACGGACTGAGGGGGCCCCTGGACAGGAGGCACTAATTGCAAAATGTATGTATTTAAAAATATATTTATTTTGTATTTAATAAATATAAGTTGTCTAATTTAATAAACTTAATAAAATAGACGAGTTATATAAATGATTTATGTCATATTTTAAGACATCTGCAAGAAAATAACGGCCAAATGCAAGTCAGACTCACACAATGAATTAGCCACGAGCCTCAGATGGTAAAGTTACGCCACTGACCTATTTCGTGATTGGTATTCATTAATTCATCTTACATCTGTATTATTGGGATGGCTGACTATGGTGACAGTAGTGTAGCTCCTGACACTGACGAGGCAGGTTGCCTGTACTCCTTGTTAAAGGGGTTTTCACTCGTCATTCCATCGTCATATTAAATGATGATGAAAAAAGAAATGAAATAACGATAAAGATGATTTTAGTATGTGTACTTTATTAAATATTAGAAAAACCATTATGTATTATATTCTACTGGGTTTAGGATATCGAGGACTGATGCACTTACTTACTTAGCTTTTAAAGAGAAGTCCTGCCGTCCGTGATGTTGCTTGTTTCTTCCTTACTTTCATTTAATATGAAAGTACAAAGTTCTGAAAACTGTATTTTACAAGCTCGCAATAAGTTCATACCTCAGAAATCTAAATATAGAATTTCTGTGGTTCATACCCAATGATATGAAATAAGTTTGAAAATATAAGTATAATAATTACACATTTAGCAAACTCTTCGCCGTGCTGCGCTAAACATAGCGTCGACATATTTTAGCGACTTTACGGTACTGTCTTTTCTACACAACACAAACAATACAAATTATGTAAATATGTCCCCTCACACAATTATGTTGGCCGCTTTATTCGAATATCTTTCGATGAGCAATATCTCAACTGTCACCATTCAGTTTGTTGCACACTAAGCAAAGTGTTTTTGACAAATAGTTTGATTGTAAAGTCTCAACCAGTTTGCCGCAAATTATATATAATAAGGTATAAGAAGCTAAATGAATTAATACCAAAGTTAAAGATTAATAAGTATGCAATTATAAATTAATTAATACTTTTTTAATGAACGACATTTCAATGTGGCCTTTAATATGTTATTTGTAAATAATGTTATGAAACATAAACTAAAAATTAAAAAAATCATACTCTAAATTCGATCTTGAATATTAATATTGAAAAAAAAGTAATTTAAGTGCTACATTTTTAAATGTTCCGATAAAAAGGAAAAGTAAATATATAATATACAGTACAATAGGATATATGAGTAGTTTTTTTTATACTTTATTCCTTGCTATTTACTATAAATTACTGTTCAAGTTGATGTTGTTGTTGTGATGATGTGTCAATTGCAAAACATAATCGCAACCAGTTTGCTACAAATCGTTTGCTCAGTATGAACAAAAACATGTATGATAATTTATTCTAATACGAACAACGCCGGGCCGCGACAATAGTTTCAATGAGTTAAACGGCTGTAACATGATAGTTACAAGGTGTGAATGGACAGACAAACAATGTAATGATATAGTTAACGTGTGAGCGTGTAGTCGACGCTGATGGAGTACCAGATAAAGTTACTTGACCCATTTGTGTGCTCATAGGCCCTTGGCTCTATCGGTAATTGCTAGTTTCTGTATAAGCGGTAGTGTATATGTGGAACATGCTGACCTAAACCTAAACATTGTGGGACTGGGAGCACCTGGGAAAGGCTGGGTTTTAGCTTGGTTTAACAGACTGGTGAATTTGCAGACTCAAAAAGTTTTAATAAATAATTTTATATATGTTCTCATGTGAATGGAGCTTCAGAGCTCATCCTTCATTTTGAACTGTTCAAAACTAACATAGTTTAAGTATTATGAAAAGTGGCGCCAGGTAAAGTATTATAAAATATATTTTAACTTTATTTTGGTTGATTATTTGGGCTTCTGCTTCTGGCTAATGTTTGATCGAGTCAGTGATCGATTTTACATTTCAGGCAGCTTCGTGTCTTCTCGTTTCCCTCTGATTACAAACGGTAACCCTGACCGGTAACGGATAGTGACGATGGTTCTTGAACGCTACGAGGAAGAAAATTACTGCATGAAATTACCCGACGGCCTGTTAGTTGCGGGAATAGTAGCCCATCAGTCGGTAGCCTATTGTGTTAGCATGCAGAAAATGGAGGCCAGGACTTGCCAGGTCTCGGTGGCTTATTCGTCGCACCTTCTCTTCCGTTTTATAATGCCTCTTCCGGTGATACGGCGAAAGGGTGAAAGCACTAACAAAATTTGTAAAAAGTGACTTAATACAATGTAGTATCTATAAACTAATAATAAAAATCGTAACCATGCAACAATATGTTGTTAACTTTATAGGTGGTAAACGATTTAAAAAATGTCATAACTACGTTAACTATAAAAGTTGGGATCGAGCGGAACCATTTCTGCCAAAGGCTCGTAAAACTTGCTCCTTTTATTAACAATCTCGTCTTAGTTCAAACACGCATAAAATATAATAGCGCTAGACCAAAATAAATGTTATTCCAAATTAAATCAATAAAAGTTCGAGAGCTGACGACGATAAATTATAATCGACTTATTATTATACGTATATGTGTGTGCGTTTGCGCAGCCCGCCCGTGTAAAATATAGTCAATTTTTATGAGATATCGAGAGTCGAGTTGTGCCGAGCGAGGCCGAGCAAAAACGAGCGGGGATCAGTAATAAACCGCACCACTATAAAATGTTATGGCGTTTTAAATTGAAAGCCGGTTACGGCCTGACTCAGTGCGTAAATATGCAGTAATACAAATAAACCCGGGGAGGAGACGATGGCAAGAAGTCGATTTGATTTCGAAAATAAAGAGTGTCGTTTAGAGGGTCAGGCTGCAGTCACACTGGGACCTAATAAACGGTGATCGCTATTACTATAAATTTTAAGTTTTTATTCATATAACTCTTTTTTTTCAAGTAAACTTGCGAAATAAAGATTTTTTTTCTTGCACAGATTGTTATTCCTCTAGATGCACTTACAAAAATAACTACTTTATTTTTAAAAGTTCTAATTCTGAGTAAGAATGTATAATAATTATGTGAAATAGGTAAGAGATATGACAGTGACCTGTGATGACAAACTTTGCACACTCATCAAGGACCGATGACAATGCAATAATTTAAATAGTTTGTTCAATTATCCTGAGCAGGATAGGGAGAGAGGGAGCCTGAGAAACGGGCCAAATTACCCACTCCCGTCACAGGGAGGTAGTTACAAACTTAATAAATTATCCTTGAAAAAAATTTAAAACCATTTAATGATAAATTGAACTAAAAAGTTTGGATTTTTAATTTTTTTTAAATTATTATTTATTAATACAGACATCTTATTTTGACAAATATGAGTATATTATAATTCCCCACGTATTATTTCTTGCGTTTGTCGTGGTCTGAAAGAACTTACATGTTTGTGATACACATAGATTTTTAACCGCATATTGTGTGTGTCAAACTGACCTTCTGCGTATATCCTCAGATAGTGTCACGGCGAGATTCACTCGTCTTGTATTTCCGGCAGTCGCTGACAATTAATACAGTTTCTGAGAACTCACCATACACATAGTCTGTTTGATGTTATCGTATATGTTTGGACTAATTCGTTAGTTTTGGTTAATGGCATGCGGTGTTGCCACCGTTGAGATATCGCTATTAAGAGATTAACAGATAGTATAACTATTTTAATGGCTGTACTTATGAATCACAAGCCGTTTTACAAAATATAGTCCAGTTTCTACGTTGCTTAAGTATGCGTCAAAAACGAGCAAAAAAAAGGTTTTATTATTTCGTGTCTGATTACAGTTAATCACGACACTCTTAAAATATACAGAAACTTCTTAAATGTCTGAGAGTGTTGCCAGGCGGACATAATAACCACATAATGACTGCTAGTCTATATTTTAGAAATCGGTCATTATTTCCCTAAAGAAATATTACATTTTTATGGTTCTTACCTTAAAGAACATTTATATTAAAAAATCAGGTTTCAGCGTGTTACCTTACCATCGCGTCCACTGAAATACAACACTCTTGACTTTGTGTCGGTATTCTCAAAACTTATGTAACATTTTTGTACCATATTGCAGTGTTCAACCCTTAAGTCCGCCCATGAAACAGCAGTTAAGCTCCGAGATACCTACTCTTGTAATTACTTTTCTGCTACTTTTAAATACATTTGGGTTTAGTTTGCGTTGGAAGCGTCCCAGCGGCAATTAGAGACGGTGTCTTGGAATTATCTGTCGTTTAGATCTGTGTGTGTCTGTTCGCGGTAAGAGGATTAGCTGCGCGCGGGCGGTGGCGGTGTGACACAAAGTGATGTTGGCCGACCGACGCCGCTATAAATTATGTCAGTGTATGTGTCTTTAAGTACGCAAGCCGAGTCATATAGTAGTAGCTTTGTACCGCGGGTTTGCTCCTATTGCGATAGATGGTCACTCAACAGTAACATATTTAGAGTGAAGGACTGAATCCTTCTACATCTTTACAGAACAACACGCACAGTGTACTTGAAAATTACTATTTAAGTTTAAGTAAATAATAGCTGCCTAAACTCTTGAAGTTCTAAAATATTCTAAATGATTAGATATTAATTTTTTATTTTTAGTTTGTTATTTTGGTGTCCGACTGCAATGTCGAGTGGCCTTGTTGACATTGACGTGGTTGACACTTCAAGCTACAGCTTCAGAGCTTGCCGATGCTCACTTATGCCGACATATTTTATTGAGACAAGGCAGTATATAAAGTACCTACGTTTTGCGTGAAAGACTAACAAACATCCATACATCCACACATCCATACGTCCTCACAAACTTTCACGTTTATAATATTAGTAGGATGTTTTTTACAGTTGTATAATGAAATAAAGGAAATGTGCGATCACACCGATTAGTTGTAATATTATTGTGTTGTGTGCATTAAGAAAATCAAAAGAAAGTCGTAGCTGCGTCTGTTCAGAGAAAGGGTGGTTAAAGCGCTGCTAGATAAGCGATAAGCGGCTGCTACTACATAATGCAGTACCTATTGCTTTGTCGCGCCTGTAACATGCACTTGCCTTTCATACTGCTTGCTTTTCATATTGTTTTGTTTTCACCCGACTGTCGAAGGTGATTAATGTAATTCGAGACGTACACTCATGTATCCCCGATGAGGTCGGCAGAGGCGTGTTGCACATTTTGCCCACTGTAATTTGATCCCAATCACGTAACGTTGCATAAACCTATTGCTGTCAACCGGGCACTTTGGAAACCAACGATTGTGTAATTGGGAGTAGGAATATTGAAAGGGACAGGTAGGTAAGAAGGGAAGGTAGTGGACAGAAAGGGATAATGCTTATACGGATGGGTTGACGAGTGTAAGCGACAGCTCGAGCCGGTCAGCACCCTTTTCTTTTTTTTTTTCGGTCAGTCCCCTAGGTTATGTCTTCTGTATGTATATATGTATGTTTAAGTTTTTCACAATCTCCATTTCCACGTAATAAGATGTTCTTAGATTCGTCCCAGATGTGAAAATGACACAGAGATAATATTTCGTTTTTAGTAAGTATTTTTAACGCACTCGGGTTTTTTGTTTTATTGCATAATTATCTTGACAGAGAATAGGTTTCTTTGTTTTATTATTTTTTAAACTTATAATATAAAGCTGACGGTTCCTTAAAATAATGTATTCTAATTCCAGAACAGTATTCTTCTGGAAGTCTAACTTCTGAAGTCGGGTGACTTTGATTTGAACAAAAATCACGTATGTGCACGCTGTTAGTTAATATTTTTACATGTAAATAATCAAATGTTTAACATTTGCTTTTATAAACAAATCGACATACATTTTACAAAAGATAATAGATATTTAAAAGCATCGCAGAGATTATCGACTCCAGCCAATCTATCAATTAGTGGCTAGATTAGCTTCGATACAAAAACTAAATATTTCCAATGTATAATTAATGGCCTGAGTCGTACCTAACGTTGTGTGAAAGGATTAAGTTCGTACGTACACGTGATTGGTGGGTGAACTTAACCGCCAAATTGTTATACTATGTTGGACTGTATCTATTGGCTTATGTTGTGTCGTTACGGTCGATTGGCACGACACCTGACACACCCCTGGGTTTAGCTACGTTTTGTTATTGCTCAGTAATCTCAGTATTTCTCGCTACCAATTATAAGTTTTGTGTCAGTTTTTTAACCTCTGATGTTATTTCTTTGTTCTTATACTTTGTGCTCTCTATTCTAAAGTATTTTGTTGGTTTGCGGAATAATATTATATTATTTATACTAGTATTATATGTAATATCGTTGGATTTATCTAGTTTATTTCATGCACAGTCTGCGGACCGGGCGAGTTCTGTTCGTGCCAAAAGTACTATATAAAATATTAATTTATTTTTCTTATAAGATATTAAGTATTCATTTTTTTCATTCAGTGGTATTAGAGTGGCCATCAATGTATTTCTTGAGATATTTAATTATCAAATTAGTATAATAGTTGATTAGTAAATATAACAAGGGTCCACTGCGCCAGTTCTGTGCAGATTTAAAACATTTCGCAACTCATTGTTGCGGTAGACGTGACAACACGCCGGACTCGAACGTTGCTCAGTAACAGGGAGGCTGTTTAGAGAGCAGCGGACAAAGAGCGGTTGTGGTGCGGCGTACCCACTGCGCATGCGCCGATCTCAATTATAGATAGCGGCGACTACATCGACGACCAACCCGCGACGTACAGTCACACACAGAACACTTACTGTACACATAATGGTATAGTGTGGGTTTTTATATTATTATTTATAATGTGATATAACAATATTCGGGCATAGTTTAGCATAAATAATTGTATATATTCTTTAAATTTCATAAACGAACGACAAATCGTAACACCAGGCGTTGTGTGTTTGTAAATGAAACAAATAACTGTATCATTTATAAAAACACTTAAACCATTTCGCCATCCGTGCAGTCAAGTACCGTAAGATACTTGACTGCACGGATGGCGCAATGGTTTAAGTTGTCACCTCGCCACTAAGCCGCGCCGAGTGTTGTGGGTTCAAATCCCGCACGGGACAAAAATTTCTGTGATCCACAAATAATTGTTCTGAGTCTGGGTGTTCTTTGTGTCCGTTGTTTAAATATTTGTGAAGCCTCCCGTTAAACAAAAACATTCATAATGCGGAAGTTGTCTTTTTAAAAAGCAAAAAGAAAAGAAAGTTATTAACTTTTTTTTTGTTAAATAATTTTCTTACTTATTGTGAGCCCTTTTGGTCAAAGTAATCCGATGAAGCAGCCAAATTATTTGTTGTTTCTTTGTGAGTGTCACATTGTCTATTTTTATTTATTTATTTCATAGGTCTTAAGTACAAGTAGATTTTACAATTTCCCACAAAACCGTGTAATCGGTTTGCCTGTGGGTGCCGAGCCTCTATAAATCCATGTACTACTTATCACTATAATTATTATCTTTACTATTGTTACATAGGTGATATTTATTAGGCATAACACAGATTAGACACTTATTTACAGTCAAACAGGAATGACTGCTGGCAGCGTGTCATTCAGAAATGCTGAAGTAATACTCCCTTAACTTTCTTTTAAACGTGGCGTTGTTTTTCTCCTGCCTCCTGCTTCTGCTGCCTGCTTCCGCTAAGTTGTTGAGCAAATACGCCAGTCTTTTTGTAATTGTTCTATCTCCATAGTAATTTCTTATTCTAGGAACAATAAATTTACAGTTGATCATTGACCTTGTATTATGTTTATTTGTAATCCGTGAAAGATCACGGTCCCCACTGTCACGATGTTTACATAGGTAGATATATTTTTGTTTTAAGGTAACAGGTAGTATTTTACATATTTTAAATAATTTCCCATAGTTGTCTTTATAACTATTTTTAATTTTTTTCGTTGACTAGTAGTTTAAGGAATCTTTTTTGAAGTTCTTCTATTTTCTTTAAGTTGGTTTTAAATGTTAGTCCATAGCCGCCGAGACCGCAATCTATCACGGATCCAACAATGACAAATATATGCATCTCAATGTGCCAATAGGAACTCTAAAACTTAAAGGATAAAATTTGTTTAAAAGTACTCTTAATTTGCTACATACGCCTTCTATATGTTAAGACCATGAAAAGTTTTCGTCTAATTTCATTCCTAGGTAGGTTACCTCTTTCAATTGGCTTATAATTACAATAAAGTAAATTATTATGATGGTAGCCTATGTATTCGTGTGTGTACAAGTGTATATGTTGTACTTGAGAATGAATAAATGGCGAATGTATGATTAATTATTTAGTTTTGTCTGCATTCAAAACTATACAATTATCGTGAGATCATTTAACAATTGAGTGTATGTCTTCCTGTACTAGACGGCAGGTCTGAGCCATATCGGTTCCGGCTCGCAGTATACAAAAGTCATCTGCGTACATATACATGTATGCCTAGCATCGTTTCTATTACATTTAAACAATTTGTTTTCGGACCTTTTAAATGTAATATAAATCCCAACATTTGTGTGCTCGGTGGTACTTTGTATAGTTGCGCGGACGAACCCCACAGCGAAGCCGTGACCCCCAGTATTTGGGAGCGCAGACTCACTACGACCTGGCTCTGTAGCCAACACTGCTCTACCGCTGCACCTACTGCCTACCTGCTACATACCAATACCTAACTCCGATACTCAGAATCACCCTGTGTTATGTAAACCTGTAGAAGGGTATACAAAATTTACGAATTTGGAATAGCTTTGGTCCTCCACTAAATAATGAATAAAGGCAAAGTACCAACAATCGTTCGTGTGTTGCCTCCTTACCGTATGACAAACATCTAGAGCGCGTTAAATTTAATTTAATTTTTGTGTGTATTAGAACACCTCGCCTGGTCTTCCCCCGCCAACACCTGGAAGTTCCTTGAAACTCTTGATATTGGTAAACAGCGACCTTCTAATCTACAGAAGATAGTTGCTTTGGATGAAATAAATCGTCATTTAGCCACATCCGCTTGTCTAGATCACCAAACCAAATATTTATTTATTTATTTAAAACTTTATGCACATTTGTACAAAGGCGGACTTAATGCCCAGGGCATTCTCTACCAGTCAACCTCGGGGTGATGTACAACTGGTATAAGGTAGGTGCAAAGATACATTTGAAATTATTCATAATACAAACTAATATTTACATTAGTTACATGTCCAAATTTCTAAATATCATTACGACATAATATAAGTACACAGTTTCATATACTTATACACAAACATACATAAGTACTTTTATTATATACAGATTACATATGTATTTCATACTTGCGAAGATTGAAAATGAATCGAATGCAGTTATTGAGAAGACGATCTAGCTTGTTGAGAAGGTCTGCATTCAGGTCGAAATAACACACATCACCATAGTCGATTATAGGTACGATTAGGGACTGCATTAAGGAGGTTTTTGTTTTGGTGGGAAGGAAATTCTTCAAGCGGTATAAAGTTCGGAGAGCGCCAGTGACTCGCTGACTCACGTGAGTAACTTGGGCTCGCCAATTTCGTACAATTAATTACTTGGCGGGTCTAAATTGTCCTAATATAAACTCTTTTCACTTTTCTCAAGTTGCGCAGGATGAGATGAAAAAAAAAATACTTTCTATGAAGTCTAACGCGTGCGGGTATGATCAAATCAGCAGACGCACGGTCACAACTATCCTTGATCAACTGTTACCAGCAATTTCCCACATTATTTATTTCTCTTTAGATTCCGAAATTTTCCCTTCTTTTTGGCGTAAAGCCTATATCGTTTCTAAGTGCTAGAATCCAGTGTGCATAAACAGTTATCTGATTTCTCTTTACTTTAAGTCAGTAATGTGTACAAAACAATCCCTACACAATTGTACGTTTGACCATAGAAAAGAGTTCAACGCGTGCTGTTAGTGCCGTCATAAAAACTAACGTAGATCATTGTAGTGTTATTTACACATTGATTACATGAGCAATAACCTACTAAAATAATTTGTGCATCGGTTTGGGAAGCAACATCATTTAGGTAGACCTTAATGTACCCTAATTCATAATCTTACTGCAATATTTCGTATTATATTTGTATTTTGTGAAGGTTTAAAAATCAGGGTTTTATAATTAGTTAATAATGCGAAAAGGAAGCTCTTAGGTATGTAGTTATGGTAGTTTATAGACCCACTTGGTCAGTAGTGTATGTCTGTGTGTCACTAATTTTCTGATGAATGGAGCTCCAAATTAACACATAACAAACTACAACAAATCTTCCCGTTTTACTAAAAAAATATGTTTCTACTACTAAAGTGCTAAACAAACATACTGCTAATGGTAATAAGTTATTATGAAGTCTCTTACAGTTCTGTCTCTCTTCAAAACAGTTCCTGAAGGATCGAAAAAATCCTCAACAAAAAAAGAACAAAAATTAGAAAATCGTAATTCCCGTAGGTGAGGCCATCCCTTAACCCTCCCAGTACCCAATCGTCTAATAACGAAAGGCCCATTATACCGAGAATCGTAGTAACAAATCAAATGAAGGTGTAGAACGTGTCGGTCGCGCGGCGGAGTCGGGTGGTCTGTTAACGTGGCGTTTAATCAAATCACCGCCTCTCCCACGGCGGGCCGTTCGTCACGCAGAGTCACGTCGCGTCACGCCGCGTCACGCTCGGGGACGGCCCGCTCCGTCACGGGCCCGTGTCGTCGATAAACGGCACATTACACGCTACAAATGAGCTGGCAACACGAACGGAAGCCTTCCACGAACGCTCTCTACGTGGAGATGTAGAGGCAAGTGGCGTGACCACCGCTAATGTG
The DNA here is from genome assembly GCA_963859945.1 of Euplagia quadripunctaria. NCBI lineage: Eukaryota > Metazoa > Arthropoda > Insecta > Lepidoptera > Erebidae > Euplagia > Euplagia quadripunctaria. The sequence continues at coordinate 21,924,454 of OY982577.1, read as the reverse complement.
CAGAAAGAAACACGACTCGGGATGTGAACCGGCGCCCTTTGGAACGAGATACGCAACAGCCTACCGCAGTTGCATACGATATTGGACGAACATTTTAATTTAAATGTGTGACACCAAGACAACAAGAAAATTGTTTTTTTAAAAGGGAAAACACGCCTGCACATCTATGCTTGTAAAACTGGAAAATAGTCGATAGATTGATATGAATATTTTGAAAAGGAAAAAAATTATGTGAAAACAAGAACTACGAAGGTTGAGTCGCAGAGAAGCGTGGCAGGCCTAATTAGTTATTAATATTTTCAGCAATCTCACTAACAATATGAATTGATAGCCCCCTACTTTTCAAGTGGGGTTTGAGGCCACAACCGAATGACTGTAAGCCCGATCCCTAAACCAAAAACACAGTAGCAATTTAAAAGCAGAGTCTGTGCGACTCGCTGGCACCTGCCGAGTGACATAGCACACATCACATCTATGACGATTACTATTACTTACGAAGTAACTATTATCTTATCTGTGCTATTACCTACTACTAAAGCATGTTTTCTAATTATTTAGTAAATAATTTAAAAACACTTTTGAGTCTCATTTAGAAAGGTAAAACTAATTAATACGCAAATCTCGTGGATACTTGTTGGGGCGGAAGTGACGTTCTAACATTGAAGTAGTTCTCGTCGACTGACACACTGACCGCCATTCTGTACTTACACGCATTAACATACTGTTTTCACTACACATTTATTTACTCATGGGTACTTTCGCTTTTATAATATTAAGTATAGATTAATTTATGCTGATTTAAGTTTATGTATTATTATTAATTACACTAGTCAACACAAAAATAAATATCATAAATAGTATGTAGCACGTTTTGTCTCCGCACCCTCCGCGGCTTTTCCCAACTAATTTGGAGTCGGCTTTCAGTCTAATTACGATACGGCCGAACTTTGATATTTTACGTGAAGCGACTGCCATCAGATCTCCACAACCCAAGTACTAGGCGATATCGACGTTCTGTAGCTAGACCAGGTTGTCGCACTATTTAGGGCTCCAACTACCCGTAACGAATGCCACCGATTCACCCAAGACCGACGGTTTAACGTGCTCTCCGAGCCACGGAGGGGTCTCAATGTGTAAAGAATGGTCACCCATCCTAGACTGACCTGGCTAGTATTACTTACACCTACTCGGTTACCACTTAGCCACGAGCTACTCACTCCTATTACCAGAAAAATGTTAGTTTCCTTATATTACGTCTAAAACTAGCGGAATTTTGGAATACTTTTGAATTTACTTGGTAGATGTAAAATTTAAGCATTTATTATTCCACTAAAGCTGTAAAAAATGTTAATGACCTACTTAGTTACTTATCCATCACATCGGTGAACAAAAAAAATACTAAGGGTGCATTTATAGCATATATTTAATAAACTTTACTTTAAAAAATGTTTTAAAAGCACAACAAACAAATATTGATAAATCGTAAAATTGTGACGTCATAGAAATGTTTTATTTGACTTCCTACAATATAAATCTATTCATTGAACTATTAGATCTAGCTCATTGAACACGAATCACATGAAATTACTTACGATGTAAAATAATAATTGTTGCGTTATTTATTTTGGATGCCCATTTCAGCCAATTAGTTTTTTACTTTATAGGCAGCACATTTATTTATTCTGAGAATGTGCACAGATTGCAGACAGTATCTACCTATTACTTTAGTTCAGGCCAAGAAACCAATCATTAGGGTAGTTTCCTACGGTTTAAATAATTAATTTAACAGCTCTTATAAAATTAAGTGCAATAAAGGACTAAACATTGAATATTCAACACTCAACTTCAATATTCAACATTCAAAAGTGAATGATTTGACGTCACAAGTTGTTATCTATACTAATATTATAAATTGTATCGCATATTGAACGCGCTAATCCCAGGAACTACTGGTTCCATTTGAAAAAGTCTTTTACTGTTAGATAGCCTATTTATCGAGGATATAACATCACGCTACGACCGATAGGAGCGGAGCATCAATGAACAATGTTGCTCAAACGGGGCAAATTTACAAACGCAGGCGAAGTTGCGCGGGTCAGCTAGTCTCATATATTATAAGTTACTACAGAACGTGCCGTTTTGAACTTCAGTAATCAGAAACAATATATCGTTTGTATGGTGAACCCTGCATACTTCTAAACATATTTTAACTTAAAACCACCCAGGGTTTGTTATCACTTCTGACCCACGACATTATCACCTAATTCAATTAACTTTCCAATTTCATTTACCATTAAGACGTATCAATTAAGTGCGCCCACGCAGCCAACCCCGCCATATAATTACATTACCTTTATTGGTCAGGAACCTTTACCGTGGGGCCTGTTACGTACACGGGTCGAGTGGTTAATTACCTATCAAAGCTCTTCATTTAAAACAACATAACTCTCCATATTATACCTGCACTCGCGTTTTATGCTTGTAGACGACCTAGGCCTTTATCGCTGACGGGCCTGTTGTTCTAGTGGTCTACGTCGGGGGTTGGATTCCTACCCAGGACAAATAATGATGTGATGAGCACGATCACTTGTTCTGTGTCTGGGTGTAATTTATCTATAATTTGTATGTATTTAGTAATATATATTATGTATAAGCATGTTTATCAGCAGTCTGGTTACCATAGTACAGGCTCTGCCTAGTTAAGGATGAGATGGCCGTGTGTGGGGTGTTTCAAGTAAGTTATTGCTAGTATACGCAATAGGCCTACACTGCTGGTGTAACTTGGTAGTAACGATATGTTTAAGATGCAGAGCGCTCTGACGACCTACGTGGCGCGGCTATTGTCTAATATTTATCACCTATTTTTTTTTTTAATTTAAATATGTATTTATATTAGACTGTTTGAATTTTGTTAAGTTATTTGTATGTCTTGATGGCAAAACATAGCGCAATAAGATCTATTTATAAGCCCACATTGATTGTATCTACCTATGTTTTACAAATAAATGATTTGATTGATTGATTGATTGATTGAAGTTTTCACAAATGTGGCACGTTATGTCAAATCGAGCGCTTAGAACTGAATAAGTTGATTACGTTAACTCCATTATAATAATAACTTTTTAAGTAGTAACCACAGTCTGTGCAGTTACTACTTAAAAACTTATTTTATTAGTATAGTACTTAATAACTTTAGTATCATATAAAAAGATATTCTTAAAAGGAAAACTATAAAATAATAATGATAATAAAACATTAAAAACTGATGCCTATGACTAATTAAAGTTGAGTTATGAGTATAATAAGAAATATATATTATCGTAAAATGTTAAGTAACTTTTAAACTTTCACAACTTAAATGGTGGTGAACTTGCTAGTGGCCATAAAAAATTTGCTCAAAGCTTAGCTCTTTACACGTCATGAAACTATAGGCGGCGGTAGCTCACGGCGAAGGCGTCGTACTTGTGATCGAGTGGGTGCAAATTCCAATTGTATTGATGTGAACCTAATCTTAATACTTGTACAAGCATTTCGTGAAAAAAAATAAGAATGGGTTGAAATAATTATTGCTTTTTTTTTACAAAACTTACTATTAGACTTTAACAAAAAAAAACAGATAAGTGAGTTCGAGGGTTCCGTAAGCAAATAAAGTCGTATGTAGATAGGTCGTCCATCTCTGGAATCGATCCTTGAAAGTCAAACTTAACTTTGCAGTTCCATAAATACTGGCCCATACATACATGATGTACGACAAAGTCAATTTTTATTTCTAGCCGCAAAATATTAATTTGTAATCGCAAACACAATTTTTAATGTGATATAACAAAAAAAAAATAAAGACTTTCGGGTTTTTTTCCTTTACTGCTTGTGGTGAAACCTTGCTTATTATCAAATTTCATGATTCTAGGCCAATGGGAAGTACTCTGTAGGTTTTAATTTACCTCTGAAAAGTTAAAATATAAGGCTTAAATGTCCGTAATTTTTGATTATGTTGATTTAGAAGCTTAATTTTATTTACAACAAAATGAAATGAAATCAAATTATTTATTTGCCAAAAAATGTTGGTACAGTAAAGGTCTTTAGTGACTGATCCAAAACACTTGTCATTGTAGTGACATGCAAATATTGAATTTATCATTTCTCAAAAAATCAAGAGACCGCAAACATTATTTAATGGTAATTTCAACTTAAAACCTTCACGTGTTCCTGAGAAAAAGGGTCATAATAGACAGACAAACAGACGGACAACAAAGTGGTCCTTTTTTCCCTTTCAGGAACGGAACCAAAAAATTACATATTTTGGTGATAATGGATTGCATAAAAACATAAGATTCTACTTAGGTAAGAGGAATTTTTCTGACAAAGTTGCAAACGTCAAATAAATCACTCCCACCAGCTACAGAACCGTCCCCATCGCTCAGTGCCTCGGGGCGCATAAAGCGCGCCAACAATTATCCACTATTAGTTATCAAGTGATACACGTTGATTGCCCACCCGCACGACACACGCGCCCCGCGCCCGCCATTGTTACTAACAACGGATATTATTACGCTCTTATAAAAAACACAGGCTTCTTCGTACTTACTCGTAATTATATACAACAATGTAAAATCGTTTGTAGTCTTTAAAAAAAACTTTTACAATTCCTTAAAATGTATGAGTTAGTCTTGGCAACACTCTTGCTTCAATGGCTACAGGCTGAAGTGTAGAATATCATATAATAGGCGGTCATCTTATTGTGATATTGTTTAGGCCAAAGAAGTTAAGAAACAAAACTAATAATGTTTTCATACTCCAAATGTAGGAACAGAAAACACAGAAATTGTAATTTGTCTTTTCAAAAAAAAAAAAAAGATTGATTAATGGTAGAAAACTTTATGGTCACACATCTTAAAATAATTGAACTTTTAAACATAATAATGCAAATGTGATACCAACTAAACCGTTAAATCCGGCATCTTCAATAACCGTGCACAATGTTGCCGGAGCTCGCCAAACGACGCAACACATAAAGTAAACTTAAACTGACATTAATTGCACAAAATATTTGTTGATAAAAGTATCAAAATGCCATAAAAAGTGAAGCCGGACACCATAAATAAGGCGCGTAGACACTTCGTTACTCAACGCGGTGGAATTAACTATAAAATATGGATTTTTACCAATATCTTTACACTTATATATCTTATTGGACAATAGGTGCAGTGTAATAATCAATTTAGCTATATTAGTTCCAAGAATGAGTGAATGTATTTTACTATCCGCTAAAGCTGTAGTAAATTTGTGATCAGTTTATTTTAAATGTGCATCGGAAGCTTTAGCAGCAAAATGGCTGATATTTTTGCTAGTTTACATAAGGAACTATAAGGGTTAAACTGAATTAGATCATTAAATGAAAGTACAAATGTCATCGCCACATCAAAAACTCTTATTTATTTTATTAAAAATAGGGACAAACTATAATAGATGATAACACAGTTCACTATTTAATAAGAATAAGTTAATAGACATTATTTTGACTGGTTATACCGGTAACGCAATGGTATTGGTCGATTGATAAATATTAATGAATCGTGGGGTTATAAAAAGGGTAGCAATAAGTTCAGAACATTGACTTGAGTGCGAATAAAGGTACGAACAACTTGGCAATTACTATTAGTTAGTGATTTTCATAGTATATATAAGTGGTTGTGAGACCTTTTCTTACATATAGTTAAAACAAAACCTCAAAAACGAAGGGGTAATTAATTTTTCAATCAATCAATCATTTATTTGCAGGGTCACAGATCAAGGGTATACAGTGGTGTTGTTAACATTACATTCGATATCGTTCTCCTTAATCTACCTTCACTGGCATGCAAATTTTATAATAATTGTTTGTTTAATATTCGAAAATAAATTGTGGTAGTTTTAAATAAGTAGGTACATGCATCAACATAAAATTGGGAAGTATAAATTAACAAAATTACAAAAATATATGGTAAAAATTAAAATAAATAGTTCAAATGATGAAATTTTAGTAATAAAAGGGAATAGTACAATTTCATAATACAAACGAAACCATCAGACAAACAAGTATTTTAGAATATAAGTAAAATTATAATTAAATTCATTTCATCAGGGCCATGTCAATGCAGAAATAGAAATGTCAATATATCAATCATGTGTAAAGAATAATAAAAAATTTAATCTTGTATAAAATAATAAAAATATCAATCATGTATAAAATAACAATAAAAAATGTCAACAATATGAATGTCCAGGTGATGAATTTGTTTTTCTAGTTACATTATTTACCTTCGAGAAAGTCACTAATTTTATAATAGGTTTTACTGACTAGAAAGTCATGTAAACGTTTTTTGAAAATTTTTGGTGCCATGCAGGATATATTCTTATTAGTAGTGCCGTATTTACTTTATGTAATCGCAATCTATTTTGTGTGTTTTTTCTCCTGTTACGAGTGACCGTATCTGCCAGTCTCAAAAAGTTCAGGATTTGATTTTATAAAAGTCACGGTTTTGAAAATGTACAGACAAGGCAATGTCAGGATTTTATGTTGTCTAAAGTAAGGTTCACAGCTATCTTTAATTTTAAGATTAAACATCGCTCGTATACCTACACCTTTTTTGGGCTCTAAATACTAGTTCTTTGTTTGTCGAATTGCCCCAAAATATTATACCATATCTGAGATATGAAGTAGTTGCTCCATGATATGCTGTGAGTAAGGCATCAATATAAGCACAGGTGCAAGTTTAAATAGCGCATATGCTGTACTGCTGATTTTTTTACATAGTCCTTCTGTATGTGCTTTCCAATTTATATTGTCGTCAATAGTTAGTCCTAGACATGTTGTTGTCGTCACCTCGCCATTTTCAGTATTATTATAGTTGATTTTCAAATCTTTAAAAGTTGGTGTTCTTTGAGTAAATTGAATTAGTTTAGTTTTATCTTCAAATTATTATTATCTAGCCAGTTTATAATATTCAATAATGTAGCGTTTATGTCAGATTCGTATTCATTTTTATTTTTGCATTCTATAGCAACTGTACTACTACTTTTGGTTTGACTTCCTTCTATTCTATTATTATTTTATTTCTAGTTATTTTACGGTTTTAATTTTTCAAAGCAAATCGGTATTATGGAAACGATAAGTGTTATTCAATAATCAAGAATTTTGTTCTTGGTATTGTTTGACGACTTCCTTATTTTGAAATAACCTTGAGTTTAAACGACTAGCTACTTACAAGTTTAGTACTACTTCAAAAATTGCTCGTCATGGCCCTTTATTGAACCCTGAGTTTAGCACTGAATATTGAACTATTGTTTGACAACGTCAACAAAATCCTCGGTCTCATCGTCGCAGGTGTATGAGGGTCGCGTGGGCCGGGGTCGCGTGTGTTGACAGACCTGCGCATGCGCAGGCCGTTGTAGTTAATTGATAGTTCACGCCAGACAGCGGCGTCGACCTTTGTGTCAGCGACTCTTAATTCCGTTTAGTTATCGCCCTAGGTGAAGTGGCCATAAAACCCAAGAGAATTGACACTAATGACATGCAACAAGCACTCGAGTTCAAAGCAGTGTAGGCCATGTAAAGTCGTAAATAGTCATCTCTGAGAATTGCATTCTACGCTTAGCCACACTGAACTGTTCATCACTAATTGGATGCTGTCATAATTGCTGATAGTCACACAGAAAATAAATGTTTTATCTAATACATAAAAATGAATGTACATAATTGTTGGTTCGTATTGTATGCGCTGCCGTACCGATTATCGTGAAATGTTACCTACAGAGGACTTAAGGGTACCCAGAAAGGGTTCATCCAGAAAAAAAGTGCTATTCCAGAGGTATGAAAACAATTATTTTAAGCGAGCGAAAGCTAGTCTATAATAATTGGGACTGTTAGTTTGAGTGTGCTATGATAATTAAATCTAGGACGGAGCATGGATGGATGCGTTTGAACATATTTGAAATCAATTTCTTTCAAGAAAGTATAATAATGCCCACTTTAGCACGCACTTTCTCAACTTGTAGTTGGAATTTCAAATAAGGCTGAGCAATATTCCATGTTTTAATGGTTTATTATTCGGCTTGATCCTCGCTGCGATGACTACTGGCGAAGTCTGGAAAATACTTGAATGCGCGGGCCTTAATTAACAACTTCTTAACCATCTCGTCATTATACATTTGAATTGTAATTATTAACATAACTTTAATAGCATAAATATTGTTTTAAAATTTAATTATTATAGATTGTAAAATAATTAATAAGTATAAACATGTCTTTATTTACTGGTTTTGGTATTGTTTGTAACTCACTTTAGTTAGTTGAACCAAATTTATGTTTGTAAGAATCTTGATTTTGTTCGCGGGGAAACAATGCTTCGGCACGTATGGGCCGGCTCGACCGGAGTGATACTACGGCCTCACAGAAAACCGGCAGTGAAGCAATGGTTGCATTGCTTTTTGCCGCGTGAGTGAAGTTACCGGAGGCCCTAACCCTTCCTTCTCCCCCCTCTCCCCTATTCCCGCCCTTCCCCTCTCTCCCCCTTCTTCCCCTACCCCCACCTTAAAGGCCGGCAACGCACTTGTGACTCTTGAGTTGTAGGTGTCCATGGGCGGCGATAGTCATTTACCATCAGGTGACCCGTCTGCTCGTTTGCCCCCTATACTATAAAAAAAATCGTAATTCCTGGTGAGCCAGGATGTTTTAGACCGGGTTAAGAGTTATAATACTGGAAGTGGAAAAGTTCTTTACTTATATTTTCTTAGAAGTGAGACAAGTCTATCATTACAGGTCCTTTGTCCGTGTATGCTTATAATATCAATTTGGGATGACCTGTAAATCTATTGTAAATAAATAAATAAATGTACACATAAGTCAATGATAGGCCCGTGGACGTCTCCTGGCTGAGATGACGCTAACAAACTCTGTACATAAAAAATTCGTTTGTCTCTAATGACATTACTTTCCATCTTTAGCTTGTAGAAATTTTATTTATAAGGTAAGTAAAATTTCTACAATAAATTACATTTCTCGCAATTGACCAACCGGTTTCACGTTTTTTACTCGAGTTTTCAACGCACTTCAGAAAGCTATAACGCAACATGTGATGCCGAAGGCTATACTTAATACAGTGCTTAAACTATTTAATGAACCGGTATATTGATTAAAACGAGTAGCTTTAATTTCTTAAAAATATAACCGTTTCAATATTTTGGCATCGCCGCTAAGATTTATGTATTCTCGCATTAACACCAAGGCTGTGGAGGCTGTCGGCCACTCGTAGAATACATTAGAACCGTTATAGATCTACTTAACAAGTTTGTAATCAAATAATATCGGCACAATTACCAGCCGCTGACATTTTGTAATTGCGGTCATCGCTATAAAACTCGCAAATTCGCATTTTAATGACAGATAATGACATTGGGACCCCGTCACGTATCACTCGCTTTAGCAAGTGGTTTTACTCATCCGATTTCACTTCAGAAAAATTTGTAGCAGATTCATAATTATGCTCTTAAATCTATATTAATTAGAGACATCTAGACCGGCTCATAACATTTGACAGTTTTAGTTTTTTATGTCAAAATACAGATTTAAGTAATGACTTTTAAACTTTCGCGTTTAATTATATATATAGTTAACCGATTTGTTGCCTGCAATTTTGGCCATTTCTATTTCGAGACAGACTGCAGATTGCACATGCCGCGACTGTAAACTTCTGTCGTTTTCATACGAAAAAGGCGGTAGGCTCGTTTCATGCGAATCAGAATGTCGTCCAACGCTACCGATAGTTTATCAATGTGTATTTTGTTAGCAGAGGAAGATGATGATGTCTTGTTGTTACTAGGTAGGTATATGCTGAAAAGAAATGAAAACTAACTGATATTTTATAAAAGCCGCTCCAAAGAAGAAAGTCATGCTGTATTTACAAAAAAAAAACATATTATAGGCACAAAGAAAAAGATTAAAAAATATTGTCGTGTAAATGTTTTTTTTTTGAAGCCATGACACATATGACCGCTTTGCGGTCCACGTCACTACCGGTGCTGCGGCCTGCCGTCGCTGCAATGCCACCCTGCTCGGAATCATTTCCATAGAAACCAGAAGTATCAGTTGCAGTTTGGCTTATCTCGCACTTGTACTTTTAAAGTAATGTAGTTTAAGTAATCGAAAGCGTGAGTTTTTGATAGCTTGCATCATACCTTCGGTTTCCCTTGCAAGTATACATACATAGTTAGATCAGATAGTGACCACCACTAATACGATTCAGCACTTGACTACGAGTAGAGCAGGACTGTATGACCACATATTGAATTTATGTACTGGAGAGCATTTTAAATCAGATTAATAATTTTATATTTATACATTTGAGCCTCAAAAATAGCAGTAAAGCTGTCAAAATTACATAAACTTCAAAACTTATACACTACAGCAATAAAAAAAGTTTAACTGATACAAAGCTTTGCCTTTGAGCATATTATCGAGAAATAAACCGACACAGCTCACGATTTATTTGATCACACGGGACTTAGACAATCTGCAAGTATTGGTGCGACAGTTGCGCAATGCTGTGCACAAATCGGTCCATTTGGCTTTGGCGTCGATGTGATGGATGTGTGGAGTGCGCTTGCCCCGCGGCGTGACGCGCCCGCTCGCCCGTGTGAACGCCGCCCGCTATCTGGCACACGCAAATTATACCGCTTTTGGCGCAGTTATTTATTTGAATTATGACTGTGCGTTGTGTAACACTAATAGCTGATAACAACTCTCTAAAGTGCTAAACAAAACAGACTAGTTTTTGTACAGGCTGCTACCACATGTTATTATAAAATCATCATCATCATTCAAGGCAAGAGAAGTACAGCGGGATACTCGCGTATTTGTTGTGCTACCACAGTCTGACTTACGTACAAGGTCTCTTTCTATTCGATATGAAAATTTAAAATTTCTTATCATTATTTAGCACTTACAGAATTCATGCCATTAGTATACAGTTGTGAGTGTGTGATTAATATTTATTGTTCAATCTAGTAACGATGTATATAGTAACTAAAACCGATGAGCTCAAAAATTCCCTTGTGTTGCTATATTTATAAAGTTTCTAATTTCTATACATATTATTAAATATAACATAAACCGCTTCGATGCGGCTGAAGTCACTAGCATTAGCTGGTTCACGACACGTCCGGACCACTCGGAGAGCTCCTGAGCGAAGGAATGTGACTTATCTGAGCAGGAATTTAATTAAAATTACAATGAGCGCCTTACATTTTACAGCATCGATTAATGAACTATATAGCGTTTTTTTAGAATTAATCAATTCCCAGCGCTTATAGTTGAAATTCTTATTTTATGGGTGAATAAAATCTACTCAATGGCAATAATGTCTTATCGATAATCGATTTGAACTTAATACGCTATTAATTTAAAATAGTTAATGGTGAGATTACGGTAGATGGCGAACGTTCAAGGAAAACAAATATATAAAATATGAGTTGTTGGCAACAAGCCCGGAGACATGCTTCGGTAAATGATAAGGTAGTGAGTGGTAAGTGTCGGTAAACAATAGTTTAAGTGCCAATAATATGATTGTTGAGTGCGAGTCGATACTATCGGCGTATGTGCGGTAGCAGCCCCCGGGGGAGGCGCTGCCGCACTGCGCTGGCGCACGACCGCTGCGAGCCTGCAGGCATCCCTGTAATAGCTATGTTACAACAAAATCGACAATGTGCATTACGAAACATTCACTGCGTCTTACATTAACTGCTGAGTTTGAAATAGGAATCTACACAGTTTGAAGTGAGTTGCAATGTATCGTTCAAGAGTTGCAACATTGTTTATTTTGTATCATACAATAGTAGGTTGGAATAGAGGGTTTTATTAATGCCATTAGCTGGTAATGAACGATGTCCCGCGGCTGGCGACACATTATGAAGACATTCTTCAAGTTATTGAGATATTAAAATCGTTTGCACACACAGCCTCACTCACACATATAGACACAAACTGCGTAGTCTTACACACATAGAGACATCTAGGATTTAAAAATGATGAGTCGGTGGCGTTGATGGCCGCCCGCCCACGCGTATGAAGAATTGGTCCCTTGTCCCGAAGGTTGGAGTTAGTGTGAGAAATATGCGCGGTAATAGTTTTGTATTTCATTACGTTTGAAGACTTTACACTTAACTTTAATGAGATGGTAGCCATTTTAAATTAGAAACGAATCATATGTAGTTGAAATCGTAAAACTAAAAAATTTACATGATGAGATCGATGCTCGTTAAATTAATGAACTAGATGAAGATCATTGGAGGCTGGAGGTGTTGTCAGTGATCGCGCACAACTATCTCTCCGAAACAAAACTAGTGAAATATTCCAAAACATGTTTTGAATACAGTGGGAATATTCCTTTTGTAATTCTCCTAAATACTCGCAGTCCAGCTGTATCGCAGATCGTAGTCCAATCTAAACCAAATCCAATTTAGACTGATGCCTAACGGCGGAAATTAGTTTGCAATCCAATCTCACGTCTAAAGATTGAAGTGTGACCGAGCCGAATAAATAAGTGACTTTCGAAATGTACTGTTTCTTTGTCAAATAAGCATAAGATTAGACTATTTTTAGCACTTTTAGAAAATTTACATATTAAATTGTGAACTTGGCAATGAGTGTGCAAAATGTCCAAGCGGCGGTAGCGTGATGGCTAAGGCGACGCACAGCGCACGTGACCCCATTCCTAATACGAACATTTTGCTTATTTATTCTCTTTGTTACCTTTTCATAAGTAAACTCCTGATCTGACCGTAATGTAATTTGACCAAAAGCAACTTGGGACTTAGAAAACAACATTATCTCCTTTTGATAAAACTACTACCAGGCTACTGTTGGTAGAACAACTTATATCTACGCAGGCGGAACCGCAGACAAAACTTAGTTAATAACAAATAAATCATTGCAATAAATAATTATGTGGAAACACAAAAAATGTTTTGTGAAATATATTTTTGAAATATTTAATTGTCATAATTGATAGTGTGGGTTTTAAGAATATGGTTTTCACTTAACTAAACTAACTAACAACTTAAACACTCGATTTAAATGTGCGTTTTATGGTACACCTACATTAAGCTCGATTTAAGAAAATGGATATTGGTTTACACTCAACTCGATATAAAAGCATGTTTTTTGGTATGCCTACATTTAACTTAATTTAAAAACATGGTTTTGGCATAAATTTGACTCGATTTAAGCAAACAGTTTTTAGTAAATCCTAAACTCGATTTAAGGACATGGTTTTTGGTATACACTCAACTCGATTTGAGGATATGGTTTTTAGTATACATTCAACTCGATTAAAGAATATAATTTTTACCATACATTCAACGCGATTTAAGAATATAGTTTTTAGTATATAGTCAACTCGATTTAAGAATATAGTTTTTACCATACATTCAACGCGATTTAAGAATATAGTTTTTAGTATATAGTCAACTCGATTTAAGAACTTTACAATTTTCTGGAGTATCTCTCTCTCTCTCTCTCGTTCTCTCTCTCCCTCCCCCCCCCTCTCTCCCTCTCTCTCTCCTTCTCTCTCTCTTCTATATATATATATATACGTCATTTCTAGACGCTGTATAGTATATACTCCATATACATATATATAACATAAAGTTAAATACCTACACATATTACATGCGTCTTTCTTTAAGGAGTAAACTCCAATAAAGCACAAAAAGCACAACAAAGCGTTAAAGCGTTACGCTGCCCTACGATCACTAAATTTTACTCTTCACATTTTTTTCATACCGGGCGCCTTATGTGAAAATCGATTCTTAAGGAGTAAACTCCAAAAAAAATCTTAGTTTTTGGTATACTCTCGACTCGATTTAAGATTGGTTTTCGGTATGCACTTAACTCGATTTAAGAATATAGTTTTTAGTATTCGCTAAACTCGATTTAAAAACATGGTTTTTGGTAAACACTCGACTTGATTTAAGAATATGGTTTTCAGTATGCACTTAACTCGATAATCTGGAGTTAAATATTTTTTTTTTTTTAATAACTTTATTACTTTTAATTATGGCAGGGATGTTTATTTATTACCCAAACTTCGTCAGTGTAGTTTATATAAGCTCCTAGTGTATATGGCTCCTATAATACTGTTTTTACTAGCTCAGGGCAAAGAGATTCAAATAACTGTGTCACAAACAAATGCCAATAAAGATATTCATTCATATTTATATTGTGTAACATTATTTCATACAAATACAGCTGTTATAATTTACTTTTAGCTTTAACTTTTAGTACGCGGAGCAGTGCGTAGTATAGAACACCAATTACTTATTATTAGTCGTCATAACGCGAGCTCGTAAACCTAATGATAGAGCGTAGGGTCGGCGCGTCGGGCCCACGCCTACGTCCACCACGCTACAGTGTGGTCACGTCTCAACGCTTTACGAGACTGGCTCAAACTAGATCAGATAATGAAGGGAATTTACTAAGTTTATAGTTTTCTAATGTGCCATGTCACAACCCTATCCAAGGTAAAGAGCAGTCACCCACTAAAGTCCATACAACAGTTTTGAGGAAAATAGTACGATATCTCTTAAAAGTAATATATAATTACCTTGATATGGTATATCCCAAACCCAGTACAGCGCAAGTATTGGTGAACTCCACAAATGTCTGTCGTATGCGGTGAGGGAGTCCCAACATCACACACATCACGAAGTACATGTCCACTTCTTCACTTTCAGATTTTCTTATTTTTTGATGCCGCAATTTTGTTTATTGAATAGAATAAGACACATGACGTACTATATTTTCTTTTAAAGACTACTAGTGATGTGGGTCACATATTACTAGTATTCCTGTTAACCCCTCCAGCTAAGCTAAATGCTGGTGTTAGGAGTGGGTTCACGCCGGTAGTGCACTGGGTGGGGTTCGAACCCGCAACCACTCGATCGCAAGTCTGACGCCTTAGCCATTACGCTACCGCAAATTATTATTTAAGCGAACTTACACAGAAATAACTTGAAGACTTATGATAACCGGTGTCACAATTACAAGCAATGACGCCAAGCCGGACATCCAATTTAATCTGCAATCATTTAAATCAGAAAAACCTTCGTTTCTCATCACGTACAATATAACTAGAATAGCCGTCACATCCGTTGTATAATCATTTCCGCCCGCGCATAATTCCTTGTCTCACATTATGTATCACACCTCTTGAATTTTCATTTCAATCATTTGATGGTAACACATATACAATACAACTAATGGCGACCTGTGTGACGCAGCAGGAAGCTTCACTACTTTATAAAGGGTCCCAAACTAGTCGTGCCTCCCCCAAATAAACACATTAGTCAAACAGTATGTCTTTAAGAAATATTTTAACAATATTTTTAACACATTTCAACACATTATCCTTAGTGCTATATAGGCAAGTCGTGTGCTAATGTTACCACTTGGTCCTTCGAAAACCAGAACACAGTAAGCTAGCTTTTACCTGTGGCTTCGCTCGCTTTAATGAATATTAAAATTTTAGCCATCAATACAGATATCCTTCGGTAACAGCACTATATCATTAAGAAATCATGTCTCTTTGTCTAATGTGTACGCAAAATTTCATGATGAGTCATGTCATCGTGGTCTATAATAATAATAATAAACTGACTGTACGTATGGTGCAATGGTTTAAGTGGTCACCTCGCCACTACGCCGCGCCAAGTGTTGTGGGTGCAAATCCCACACGGGACTTTGTGTCCGTTGTTTGAATGTTTGTGAAGCCCCCGCGATACAAAACAAAAACAAGAAAAGCAAACAAACAAACTCACAATAGTTGCCTATAAAAAAGTGCTAATTGTAAATAAAAACGGTGACTCTACATATTTTCAGTTAGTAAACAGCTTCAGAAGGCGCTGAGCCTCCGTCCATATCGTCCTTAACAATATGTAGAGCCGCCCACTTCAACACGACTCTACGCGACGCCATCGTGTGCCGAGGGGTGATTTGTCAACATATTAATAAGACTTAGTTTATTGAAACGGTTGACGGTGACCCGAGTTGAACTCTATGTAGAGTTCACAGCTCAATTGTGGCGTTGTGACGGGATTATATGAGTACTTGTTGTGAGACACTCCTTTCAAATATAACCACCTGAATGGACCTCGTCTCTATGATAGAGACAGTTTCAAGACTAAAGGCTTATGAGATTAAGTGTTAAAAAAACAGACAGGAAGTATGCAAATAGCTTTATTTGTTTGGTAAATGTGATAATTAAGGTTGATAGAGCTGTTTTGTAGGGTTTAATGTAGAGATAAACTTCACAACAAGAAGTAATATCAGCTTCCTTATTTAGCATTTTATTTACATTGATCTTTTTCATTACTTTGTAGACACGACGTAATAAGTAGGATCGTCCGTCCAATATGTGAACTGATTTAAAATATGATATTCCTAACATAGATTACGTGAGCATGTTGTTAGTAATTTCGTAAGAATGTAGAGTCCGTCTCTAGGTAGAGCATAAACAACGGTGCGCTGTATAATTTGCACAAATCGTTTGGGTCGGTGCGCATGCGCTTGCGACACACGCCGTACACACACTAACTTTTACATATACATATATAACATTAAAATTTAATTGTAAAATGAAGTCGCTCCATCAGCAAAGCCTCCCAATATCCAAATAACAATAATCGAGTTTGTTTGTTACACTTTCACGCCTTAACTGCTGAACCGATCATCATTAACTGTTGGAGACAGAAAAGGACATGTACCTTTTATCCAGAAAAGTGTTCCTGAGAAAGACCTGAATTGATAGACAAAGTCTACGTTCCCGCAAACGACGTCGGGAGCAAGAGCTAGTAAACAATAAAGCAATGAAGTTTGGAGGCAAACCTTTTGAATTTATAACAATGATAGCGCAATAAACACCTAGTACTGACATTACACCTTCTCGAACATTCCTCAACCATTAAATGTTCAAATTACCTCACTCATAGTCCACTCGACCGCTGAACCCTCAGCCTCTGCCCGACCGCACTTATGCCAGCATGACTGTCCAATGAGTCGTACCTAAAATTAATTTATTCAACAATGGCGCACAAAAACTCCACAAAGCTTGTGGTGAGGCTATAATTGCCGGTAATCTCGGCTCAGCCGGTAGCAGTTATGTGCAGGTCAGGGGCGGTTAATTCGGGCGGTCATTACAGCGCATGACTTGGCGGTACCTGACTGGAGTTTGGGCCCAGTGATGTACACGTGTGATCTCATTTAATCATCTAGCACGTGTAATAACACTTACTTTTGTACTAGCAAGCTGGAATATACAATATATTTGGTTTAGATCAGGATAAGCGGTTACCTTTATCTATGAACACTCGTAGCCACCGCCCGCTCTGAGCATAAGCTCGTGCAGTTATGTTCAATTATTAAGCGACTTCAAAAAAGAAAGAAGAAGTTTCTCATTTTTGACTTCTTCTTTTTCCGCGTGTTTATTATTACACTGCAGTTACATACAGGGCTCAGCTTCTATATGCAGGACACGAATCTTTTATCTATCAGCTAGCTATCAATTTTCGTTACATTAAAGACCTTTGGTTTGAATTTGGTAAACAAAATAAAACAATTGTGACCGCTACTGGGACCTCGACCTTGCAGAATTGACATGGAAGGCTAAGAACGGGATAATCTTTTCTATGTTTGAGGAGGGGAACACACATAGACAAAGAATACCATGATAGATTAACAGATGTATGATCCTTCATGGATGTCCTCCGCCTTGGGGAGGCGAAGGGGTCATTCGGACTATTACCGACTAAAAACCACCCCGGTGTTCCACTACTTGCCTATGATCAAGGGAACGAGAATCGCTATTGCATTCTTCCACAAATAAACTGGTCCCCTGCAGTTCTTCCTAGCCTTTTAGGTAGGAGTAGGGGAAGGGTGGGAGGGGGTTTAGGTCCTCCGGTAACCTCACATACTCGGCGAAACACAAAGCAAGCATTGCTTCACACCGGTTTTCTGTGAGATAGTGGTATTACTCCGGTCGAGCCGGTCCATACGTGCCGAAGCATGGCTCCCACGATTAAACTTCTTCTACATATAAACCTTAAGTATTCCCATCAACTCATGCCTTCGTTCGCAAAATTTGTTTAAAAAGGGATACAGAGAATTCTCTTCACCTACTAACATATCGATTGTACGCATCATTCGTGTATTCCATTTGGCTCAATTTATCGACAGCTCTCTATTTACTAAATCAGTTTCCTCCCAAATGTGGGAAATGGAGCTAACTTTAATATGTAGACAAGGTAAACGAATGGCCTGCGGTGGAATACTCGAGTGGGCAAATAATTCAATGTTGTCGCAGCGTTCAGCTTGTAAAAGTCAATCAAACGGCTCCACCCGCGCTCTACATACATTCCCTTATACTTTTACCTGCAACTATGTAACTGATGAGACCCAAGTTTGAAATCTGGTATTCATGGAAAAAGGAAAATTCATTATAGTAAATACTAAAAAACTTCACTTAATTATATGTCAACATAAAACAAGATATTATCAAACATTCCACAAATTCAACGGTAGCCAATTAAAAGGATAAATATCATTTTACAAAATAATACGGAGTCTCTACAATCTGTGGTAGTCGCTTCACTAGAGCCTCCGGCACAAAAACCGACCCGCCTCCAACATCATCTCATTTAACGCTACCATCCCAAATCAACTCTACCATTACGTGATTTGAGAGACAAACGACTCTACATCCATTTGAAGGTAAAGTGAACCTTATGTCTATTGCGTTACAGTACATTTGATCTGCTTGTGGTAGTGGTTGAGTTCCCGCGGGCAATGGACCGCAGTGTTTAATTGTTGTTAATTGGTTAATTCTAACGAGACTGTCTCTCCGTGTCATCGACTTGTGACGTCACCGCTGCAGTATGCCATGAGAACCACACACAACACACTTGTCAAAGGACTTTAATTAAATAAGCTCTATGTTATTCGGTTTGGCAATGAAAACATTCAAAGTATACGTCCCTAATTTGTCCGTGTTGTTTCAATTTGTGTTTTATCTTGTATGCCACAGAGTTCATTTTGCAGTGTACGTGTTTAATGATAATGTATGTATGTAGTAGGAAAGCTCTTGAGTGAGATATTGGTATGTCTCCGTTATGGTCGTCGGTTCAGTTCCGTGCAGTCGAACCGAAGTAATGAAGCCATGAATTACCCACACACGACTATAAATGAGGTATTCTGTGTGTGATCTTGGCTGTGGAATATACCAAGTTTTCTATAAACTTGGTTAAGAGTTTACATGTTCAGCTTGAGCAACTGAGTAAATAGTACGTGACCACGTAGGGTTGTAGTTGTAAATATTACATTTTGTTAAATAAACACATCATTTAACAAATTGATAGCTGGTGGACCGCAGCTAGGGTTGCCACTTGAAATATTTGAGAAGTGACATGACGTATGGTACCTTCCTACCTCCGTTATACAAGAAATGAAACTTCATGCACTGCATTAAAGTAAATGTATCATAAGTACTCACTTTTATTCTGAAATATAAACTTCAAATTTACCACCAAAGCTAATATTCTTCCAGAGAAAAGACTAACACGAATGAAACGTATATAACTCCGTAACAAGTAGTAAAAAATACAAAGGCTGTTGGTATAATATTTATTCTTTCCGGAAATAGCTTTATAGGGAAATGGGAAATCATTTGAATTTACATAAGCATTGATATGGTTTAGAAATGAGCATCTTCAGAAACAACATTATCAGATCAAAACCATAAATGTGAATGTGTTGGCAAGCTCTGCACACACAAAACGGTCACACACCATACATAACGATCCTTATACGTAACTAGACACACCTTTTTATTACACGTTGTGTTTTGCCTTTTTATGATTTTGCCAAACTATCAAACAAGGTTACTCCTCCGGGTAACAATTAAAACCTATGATTATCAAAAGCTAAATTCTTGTTAAGTGCCAGTAGCCCACATATAGCCAACTAGACCTAAAAGTCAAAGTTAAAATTCTTTATTCCATAGAGTTTCTTAAGTAATTTACTTGAAATCGTCTTTTTTTTATTCAAAATTATAAATCAACACAATGTCACGATGTTAATCAAGACAAACAAAGCGTAGATTGCGCTATGGGTTTCAGAACACGGGTAAAGATATTTAGATATAGATTTCTTTAATAAATCTATACTAATATTATAAAGCTGAAGAGTTTGTTTGTTTGGTTGAACACGATAATCTCAGGAACTACTGGTTTGAATTGAAAAACTCTGTTATTGTTGGATAGCCTATTTATCGAAGAGGACTATAGGTTATATAACATTACGCTACGACCAATAGGAGCGGAGCAGTGACCATAAACGCAGGTGAAACTGCGGGGACGGCTAGCACATTATATATTGAAGTGACACATTTATGCAGCCTTATGAGCTCTACCGGCGAACCACATAAAGTCGTTAATATTAAAAAAAAATTAAGGAGGGTTTGTAAGCTACTATCATATCTTATAGACAACCGACCCACGGCATGTTATAATTAAGTAAACCAATAAAACATGAAAATACTATTAACATAATTCAATGTTTTGATTAAAAAGCAATAAAACTAATGTAAAGTTGCCACAAAACATAGAAGACTGTCGTCTACGGCAGTTATTAATACAACGAATAATTGTTTTAATGTTACGTGTTTGTCGTTGAATGTTTGGGAAAATATCTGATATTCAGATTATGCTTTGAGAGATGATAAAAGGACACGTAGCGGATAGACATGTGTCACCAGCTGAAGAAAGTCAACAACCGAAACTACATGGAGGTATTTAAACTTATTTAATATTATTGCTTACAAAAAAAAATCAAATACAATTAATTTATTTATTTTTTAGAAAACGAATTACTTATGTGAGACTAATAGTAGTCTTTGAGTTTCTTCACATTTGCTACGAACATATTCAATCGATCGGAGATCGACGACTCAGCGCCAGACCCAAACTAAGCGTAGCTCGTACTGTGGATTTATCCCATATTTAACAATAAACATACTTATATTTTAGTTTTACTTTCATCTTATTTCACTTCATTTTATTTTAGTTTTATTTTTTTAATAAATACATATTTTACATAGAAACACCTAAACCGATGCAAATAGACATTCATACATACAAGTAATTAGTATGGGAGGGAATCGTAGCCACGACCTCTGACGTGGCAGTCGAATGCACTACCGCCAAGTCGCGCAATTGACAAATATATTGTCAAATCTACGTTAAACACTTGATTTTGTACATATGAATGTAATCCAATGAATATAACTTAGATAATTATTCAACTTTAATTATAATTTAAGGCCATGCATATTTCATGCATACTGTCCAGTCCAGGTATGCGCAGGCGCAGGGGTCAACTGACAGTGCTTGTATATGGCCACTCATGTTACTATTTGCGTTATATTATGCAATAACACGATATAAACAGCACATTATGAAAACCATTAGCTCTATGGCAGATATATTAGCTAACAAATAAAAGATGTTGCCTTCTGGATTTGCAAGCAAGCTAAGTGTTGCTTACATCATTATTTTACGCGAATCGCAAAGGTAATTTTCGATTAGTTATTGTTAGTAAGAGTCTTACCACCACTGCTATAAACTATCAAAATCACTAACTAACAGAAACTATCATGTCGTTCGTACCCCGATCAGCACTCAAGTGATTGTTATCAACTTATAATACATTCCTAGCCTTTTATAACCCCACTATTCAAAAATATTAACCAACCGACCAATACCATTGCTTTACAGGTTTAATTAGTTGTGAAAATGTCTAATAACTCATTTTTATTAAATAGTGAACTGTTTTATCATCTATTTTAGTTTGCCACTAATTTTAATATAATAAATAAAAGTTTTTGATGTGGCGACAATATTATCAATTAAGTTCAATGATAGATAGGTATAACGAGCTTAAACAGATCATTTCCATCTCTTTTGTCACAACCCATGGTTTACAGACGAAGTTACATCGTGCGTATGACGGTCTCTGGAAGAAATTAGGCACCTTTTTTATTCTCGTATTCTCTTAAAATCTCTATAAACAACTGATTTTTCCTGACCGATGAAGACAGGAGAAATAACCTTGAATCAATTGGCAGTAAAACTATTAATCGATCCAGACAATGCTATACACCGCACACGATTTATGAGTAACACTGCTTGTATACAAGCTATATTTATATTTAGGAATCTGAGCTTCGTACATCAGGACTAAAGGTAAAAAATTAATGCACTATTCATGATGCGTCATTCATCATTTATACATAACGTGAACAAAAAGATAAAACATTAATGAGACTCAACATTTAGCGAATAACTGCCTTACTCAGTAAACTTAAACATTATAAACAACTACAGAAAGACGATGGAGAGCATAACGTTTGGATGTTTACTAACAAGAAACTGATTTGAATTGAAATTAATTATCTTATTACATCTCTTTAAAATGGCTCATCAAACTCGAGAAACACCAGGTAATATTGCAAACAAATTCGGTATATAAATAAACAAATATTTGTTGTAATTTATCTAATTATATGTTTATGGTATTTTAAAATAATATTTATAAAAAGGTAGCATTTATTGATACCTTTCCACTTGTCCACTTGATGCGTTGATGTTTTCCATTTATATCATTTTTAGGAATTTAATTCAGTACCTGCTGCACTTTACTGAGTGCTAAGATATATTACATTTTCTTTAGCGGTCATTCGAGTTGATCTTGTTCACGCTATTTCAAACTATTTGATTATGACCATTTTGAGGTTTAGTAGATGATAAACGGAGTAGCCGTTATTTGCTACGGTATGTGGTATATACTATGAGCCCGTTGTCACGATGACTATTCGTTATAATTATTTAATCCTACATTTGTAAATCTCATTTCTAGTACTTACACCTTTACCAAAATAATTAAGGATGGCCAATCGATGCAAAAGATTTGGAGACGAAAAGGTTTACCTAGCTTTTGTTATTATTTACATTTTTTTAAAGCTTCAAAATCCTCTGTTCACTGCTTTTCTTCTATCACATTTTAAGGAGCAGTTTGTCTTAAAAAATTCGTTCAGTACTACTGCGCCTAACCTTAAGCCACTATTAAAACACAAACTCTTTAATCCATCTTTTCAAGAATTTTAGTGATGTGACTGACAGCTGTGTAGGTCGCACCTCCCTGGTACAATGTTTATTTCGTTAGCTGCGCAAGCGCATATATAAGAGCTCAGCGTGAACTGTTTTTGCCCCTCTTAAATGAAGGAGCGTGCGCGTGTGACGTTTAACGAATGGATGCCACCATAGGACACGTGAAGTGCGCGACGGCTTGCCTATTGCAAAAACAGCAAGTTAATTAACTCGAATAGTTACGGCGCAATACTTTATCAGTTTCCGGCTAAAAAGAACCTAATAGAAAAATTATTTGATACCCTGCAGTCACGTGGTTAAGCTCCTTACTAACAAGTTAGCGAACGGGACCACTGGCAACTAATTCTTTACATTCTTTATCCATTCATAAAATATAAGCATTACAGTGTACACCAAATCGCTTATATCTATGCTAATTATTCTAAAGTAAATGGCAACCCTATTTACTAATAAACCAACCGCGATGTTCAGTAGGGTCAATTAGACATTGATTTCGGAAGAAATTCGCGCCATGCCTCTTGGGTAAAAGTAAACATTGGAATTTACTAATAAATTTAGAGGAAAGAGAAGGAGCTTCATTATTGTGACGAATCGATACAGTTTTGGCACACGACTGTTTCTTGTTTACGTTTTTAGTGGAAATTTATATGCAGACTTTCTCAGCAGGGCTCACTAGCAAATCGATGATGTACTCTCATATCCACTTCGTATGCCATCGATAACTAAACAAAATAAATTTCGCGGAAGTGGCCCACATGCCTGAGCTGGGCTCAGTCGGTGGTCGTCCCCGCGGTGATGGATGCGCGTGCGCGTAATTGACAGCGACTTGCGCACCGGCGCACATACATCAATCACTTGCGCTGGTGCAAGGGCGCAAGGAGTCTCTCCAGCAACACTCGCAACACACCAGTGGACTGTGCTCATTAAGGTAATTACTTACTTGGAAGAACTGCTCTCAATACGACGATGCTTGAAACAGGAATTCGTTTGAAACAAAAACGCATGCACTTATAAGGTGTCAGGGAGGGATAATGTATTTGATTTAATTCATTTTATAGGCTGACTCTGACTGATGTGAGCCTGTGATTGTGATGTCAGAAGCAAAAGTTTGTACGAGGAGTATCTAGATAATCTCATCACTGTTACGTACTAAACAATAAATGTTGAGCTAACAAACTTAAGTTAAACTTAATCAATGTGACTCATTTTTCTTTTATATGATCAGAGCGCATCCACAATATCGTGATTTTTATATCTTACAATCAATATTCTGATCAGTTAATCCCTGAAATCCCTGTAAATGAAATACTTCATTCAATAAAATTAGGTATCTTATTATCATATTTATATTTTTTGAATTTGGACTATAAATATTTAAAATGTGAGCCGAACTATGTGTATTTAAAGTGGATAAATAAATAATTAATATACAATGTTAAGAAATAAGTCCATCAGTAAACATTCATCAATCGTCCCACCGCAGTCCACTAAACATAGGCCTCTCCCAGGGTGCGCCATAGCGCCCGGTCCTCTTCATCCGGCCTTCCGCATCTAGTCCATCCGAGCCACATAGGTATCAGTAAACTTTGACTCACTGTAAATAGTTCACTTAACCCCTCAACGTACTACACTCAGGTAATGGCCTGTAGTTGACCCGTGACTTAGGTTGCAGCTTATCTAACTTATATTTTCTAAATCCCTAACAAAATATAGCTGGTTGCACTACTGCGCGTTGGGTACATAAATCTACTGAAGTTGCGCGTGCAACGCGACGATGCGCAGGCGCAGCGGGATGCCGACACCGTTGTTGGTGCAACACTAGCCAGAAGAGCTATTATATAGTTAGGATAGACGTTATCTATGGTACAATAATGTAAAACAAATGTAGTAACTAGTATATAACACAGCACATATCGGTTAGGTACTAGATGTATGTATGTCCAACTCTCTTTCTCTGCTACATCAACGAGCTCAGCAATTTAAAAATAAAAAATTGCCGTATATCAACATATGCAGATGACACTGCCCTTACGTTTTTCGCTGATTCATGGAGTGAACTTTTTAAAACCGCTCAAATGGGATTTAACACTGTGTGTCACTGGCTGTTATCAAACTCACTTACCCTTAATGAAAATAAAACAAAATACATTACTTTCTCAATACATAACACAATCGATATAACAAACCACAACCACAATATTTTTGCACATAACTGTAACTTCCCTCCAATAGCTTCCTGCAGCTGTCCCATCATTAATCGTACTCAATGTATAAAATACCTTGGAATCGAAATAGACGCTAACTTAACTTTTGCAAGCCATATACGTACATTATCACAAAGAATACGTAAACTAGTATACATCTTTAAAGAGCTCCGTGATGTTGCAGAGAAACAAACAATAAGGATGGTTTATGACGCTATGGTGCAATCTATTTTGAGCTTTTGTATTACTACGTGGGGAGGTGCGTGTAAATCCCATATGATAATTTTAGAAAGAGCCCAGAGGATGATATTAGAAGTAAGTACATCTAAGCCTCGATTATTCCCTACTAATAAACTTTATGAAGAAACTCAGGTATTGACTGTACGACAACTATATATAATGTTAACCGTCCTTCACAAACACTCAAATTTATCTCCAGATAGAATAAACCGCATCTCCAAATCCCGGAGACACTATGCAATATGTGAGCCAACACCAACTAATACTGCCTTTGCACAAAGATTTTACATGTTCCGAGGACCTAAGTTGTTTAATAAAATAAATAAATTAATGCCCATAGTAAACTGTTCGAAGATAGAATGCAAAACAAAAATACAAAAGTTACTACTCAATCTAAACTATTTAAAAACCGAAAATTTACTAGAGGTAGTAGCGTAATCTATGATAATAAAAATAATAGTTATATATATATATATATATATATATATATTACACACACACCAACACACACACGCACAAACACGCGCGCACACACACACACACACACACACACACACACACACACACACACACACACACACACACACACACACACACACACACACACACACACACACACACGCGCGCATGCACACATAAATATCCAAGCTTAAACACAGCGTTGACAACATTACTGTAACATCAATATTGGGGGGCCTGGAGTTTTAAAATACAGGCCAAGGCTTAGTTTAGACTCCAGATCTCCCACAAATTACAAATTAAGGTAAACCTTTAGTCAACCTAGATATTAAGACTTGTGTAATTTGTGGAGATAAATAAAACATATATTATTATTCTCTTTATTAACATTTAAATACATATAAATTACATTTTTAAATACATTATTATAAAAAAAAAATATATTTAAAAATATAAAAAATAGTGTCCCACCGGTATCGGGTACTGGGACCAAGCTACCGGTGGTTAGGGTTCCAGAGACAGAAACCTCCTCACTATGCGTGCCGTGTCGAGAAGGACTGCCTTCTGCATTAGGCTCTTGATCCAGCTGCCTAACGTGAGCCTCTGAAGGTGTTGGTCGAGGCTCTTAGCAATTAACCCATGGGCCGAAATGACTATCGGCACAATGATTGCTGAATCCACATCCCACATGTCGACAATCTCGTGAGATAAGTCCAAATATTTTATTTCTTTCTGTTTTTCAGCCTTCAAGAGATTGTCGTCATGGGGAATGGTGATGTCAACAATCATTGCTCGGCGCTCTAATCGGTCTATCACCACTATATCAGGCTTATTGGCAACAATAGTCCTGTCAGTGATGATAGATCGATCCCAGTACAATGTTGCACGACCATTTTCAAGAACTGGGTCGGGCACATACGTGTAGTACGGTAACTCGACAGTCACAAGGTTATATTTAAGAGCAAGTTGCTGATGGACTATCCTGGCCACTTGGTTATGTCTATGCAAGTACTCACCGTTGGCAAGACGAGAACAACCGGAAATTATATGCCTGAGGGTTTCTCCGGGGCGATGACATGCCCGACAAATGTCAATCGTGCCGTCCTTCAGGATATATTTTCGATAGTTATTCGTCATAACAACTTCATCTGTAATTGCACAGACAAACCCTTCAGTTTCTCCGAAGAGATCACCAAACCGTAGCCAGGACACTTATTATTATTATTATTAAATATATATGTATGTAAATAACTAAAAAAGTCAAAATTAAACATTTAGCAGTGTGTATGGGAGTCTATAATCTCTCCATATCTCTCAGTATCTGAAAGAATTCGACTTAAGAGTGAAGAAATATATTATTTTTGTTGTTAAACCTTTCAAGATGCATCTGTTATAAATACAATGTAAAATTGTATAGGGATACCTTCATGTACAACCTTCTATTTTACCGCCGTGGGAGGCAAAGGACCAACAGTAGCAAAGCAAATTATGTAAAAGGAGAAAGCATCACAGGAACAAATATCGTGGTTGAAACAGGCAATGCACAGTATTAAACCTAAATACGGCAAAAACTTTATTTAAATGAAGCTAGACCTTTGATCGCGTAAAAAATGTTTATAAATGATAAATTTCTCTCTCATTAACGAAATATCTTGCTTATATGATTCACTTAATATTCCATTTATACGAATATTAACGCAATCCATCTAATATATACGTATTTGTAATGCAAATTATAAGCCACGCAAGTAATTGAATATTTACCTACTAAAATATGTTATTCCCTACATATTGTATGAAGTTCTGTATTTTATTGAATTTGAAATATTTATTAATAATAATCTAAGAATAAACATAATATGATTCTAGGGTTGTCAAGTTTAGTTTCGGAGGTGAAATTGAGCTTTTTCAACATTGTCACTGTATTTATTTATTTGTTAGAAACTCAACAGCTTGTTTTCCATATACATAGATAATAGTGTAGGTACTACCGGCAGCTTTGACTAATGCTTGCTTAAACACTAGGATGAACATATGTATTATTTGCTAATAGAGGTTCCTGGCATCTAAAAAAGGCAGAAGTGTATATTATGTAACACAGGGTTGGCAAAAAACAACAGATACACGGGTAACTACATTACTAATACTGAGTTGTATATATATTATGTATATAATACTAATGTACAATGAATACATTCATTTCTATTTTATTGGTCCCGTATATAATTACTTGTCCAGCAATATGAAAGCCTATGTGTCTTTCATATTGCAGAATTTAAGTACGAGTTAATATATTTTATTATCCTGATTATTTTCAGATCCAACGTGAGTCGAATAGTCTATCGATCATAAGTGTAGTATATTGAGACGAAGTTTTTAGAATATTTAGATATTATAGATCGATTTTGCTTTATTAAACTTTTGGTTTTTATGCTGTAACTGTCCGGCCTGTCTGTTTTGTGACTGTAGACTTAATAGAGGTATGGTTTTAAGGTACGATGCCATTATGTTTAAACGAATCAAAATCAGTGCAATCCAATCGAAGCGTCGGATCGGTGGACTCGTAAGCGGTGTTCTACCAATTTCCCGCTTTAGCGCTTTCTACATCTGTATTGGGCTATATATATATATATATATATATATATATATGGGTTGGAGCGCCAAGTAACTATCCTCTTTTGCCTCTATACAAAGACAAGTTTTGAGAGTGACCAATAATTCTAAACTCAGTAGCGGTCTCAAATGTCTTAGCCTTAGGATTGATTTTACCTCCATATGTATGTTTTCCTGCAGGGCTGGTCTGTGTTATAAGAAATTGTTAAACGTAATACAAAAGGCTACTATTCTAAATGTAAAAAGGAGTTTCGCTGCTTGTTCGGACATCGCTGCTAGTGCTCTTTATTAAATGGTTTCTACAAACGGCAACGCGTGCATGCCACCCTGGGGGCTACCAACGTCCATAGGCTTTGTGTCTTGTTGGGGTTTGCTTGTGGTCCTATTAATTTAAAATCTGAGTAATATAAAAATATATATATATATATGTTGGCAACCCTAATGTGTGATATCGACAACTAATACACAGTAACGGTGTAAAGTTAAGTATTTACACCTGATTATTAAGCGAAGAATCAGTATTGATTGTATGGTGATTATCGACGATGGACGGTGACAAGACTATCACATAACGCGCGGTGATTTGGACACGAATAATACAAATGTGCAATAACTTTGGATTGGGCAACTATACGAGGGGTGATCAAAAAGTAATGATAAACGGGTATTTCTAATAAAGATAAAAATCCAAAAAAAATTGTTTTCACTTCTTCGGTCCTTCACTACTTCCCACCTAAAAAATTGTATAAATAGGACATCATTTGGAGAAGCTACATTCATTTGAATACCAGCAGTCGGAGCGACAACACGAAAATGGAGAAACACGAAGTGAGATGCGTCATCAAGTACCTCTGTTTGAAAAAAATGTCTACCAAAGAGATACACGCTGATTTGGTGGAGACACTGGGGGACTCTGCTCCTCCATATTCTACGGTGGCACGGTGGTGCAAAGAGTTTAAGCTGGGTAGAACATCCACAGAAGATGAACATCGCGAGGGACGCCCAACCTCGTCCCTCACTGAGGAAATCGTGAAAAAAGTCGAAGATATCGTATTAGCAGACCGAAGAGTAACCATCAGACATTTAGCTGAGGTCACAGGGATCTCATATGGCAGCATCCAAAGCATTTTGACCGGCAAAATGAATATGAAGAAGGTCTCCGCGCGTTGGGTACCGAGAATGTTAACGGACGAACAAAAGAAAAAGCGAGTTGACATTTCAAGAGCCAATCTTGCAAAGTTCCAGGCTGACCAAGAAAATTTTTTGTCTCGATTTGTGACCATGGACGAAACATGGATCCATCATTTTGATCCTGAGACCAAACAACAATCGATGACTTGGAAAAGGCCATCCTCACCGACGCCGAAGAAGTTCAAAGTCTCGAGCTCGGCGGGCAAGGTTATGGCGTCCGTTTTTTGGGATGCTGAGGGAATCATAATGGTTGATTACCTGGAAAAGGGAGCTACTATAACGGGCTCCTACTACGCTGATCAAATAAGACGACTGCGAGAAGCCATAAAGGAAAAAAGACGGGGCAAACTCCGAGCGAAAGTCCTGTTTCATCAGGACAACGCACCTGCACACAAAGCCGAAGTTGCGACGGCTGCCATTCGAGAAGCAGGCTTCGAACTGGTCGAACACCCACCCTATTCTCCAGATTTAGCCCCCAGCGACTTTTATTTGTTTCCTCGGCTCAAGGAACACCTCAGGGGCAAGAAATTTGAGGATGATAGCGAGGTTATGGCTGCTGTAGAGGCATTTTGGGAGAGCCAAGATAAAGATTTTTTTTTAAAGGGTATTTTAGGCTTAGAGAAACGTTGGACTAAATGTATCGACTTGTTAGGAGACTATGTAGAAAAATAAATTAAATTTAAACTAGAATCGTTGTTTTATTATACTCATTATCATTACTTTTTGATCGCCCCTCGTATGTTGTGCATAGTTGTGACGCTGATGTCTGTGTGGGTGGACTCGTTACTCTCAAATTGACAATATTGTGTTTTGTTATTTATTTGTGAGATTTTAAGGTTCTTTTTTGAATCGATGAAATTGTTATGCTTAGAAGTATCAAAGTTGGAGCGTCCTCGCTGTTAATTTTATATAAATAATTTTATTATTTAATGTTTGAGACAAATTAAGAATATTCCTTTATTTGTATTTGTGGACCTATTGTTATATGAAACAATAACATCTTACTTGGCCAAGTTATCGAAGCTAACCATCGAGCGCAACTGTGTAACGGTCCGTGAGGAAAAAAAATAAACAGTCAGTCGTAGGACTGCACGTCAGAAGTGAAAACATAACTTCAGAATGTATTTGCATATACATACCCACACACATCTGTATATATATAATTAGGTTAAAAATAAAAAGTAGGTAATAACAGATCTAAATGTATACATATGGTGCACTGGAAGTTCTGCGCTCCGGGCCGCTTATAAATGTTTGAATTTCGAATGTTATATTTTTTTAAATATAAGAAACTCGGCTCCGTCTTACGAATTTTCGACCAGGTCACATGTTCTGACGCGAATTTAACATTTTTACCCATCCCAAAAAGTGCACAATGCCGCTAAAGAAGTTTTCACTTAAAAAAATATTTGAAATTAGACTTTCAAAGTTGAAATGATTGTTAACACTGGCATTAATAGCGTAAAGTTATAATTTTATTGGAGGCTAAAGTCACCAGATCTCCATAAGATTGTAGCGGACCGATTAAATTATGACACGGAATAAATTGAATGAAAATGATTGTTCAGAAAAACTAGAATAAAAAAGTAAAAAAGAGTTCCACTATTCACCTCCTCCATCTTCCATCCATCTCTCCATCCACGGCTCCATCGTCAGATCAGCTCCAAGATGCCAAATTATAGTATCATCATTTGAACTACATGTACATATTATACATACAACATTTCATTTCGATACTATTACAATTGACTTCTAAGATTTGTTTACATAGTTAGTGTTTTTTTTTTGTCACAAGTGGAGCCTATAAAAGCATTTCAAAAGAACGTGAAATAAGAAAAGCCTCTTTTGTAAGGTAAGTGCTGTGTGAGGATGCTTAACTTACTTTTAGTTCAATTCATTTTAGCAATTATGCAAAAAATAATAAAATAAACATAAAAACTATCTTCACAAATTAATTATACACAGTTGAGTTCAAATAACTGAACTGTAACAAAACGTTTGTATTCACAGTTCACGAAGCCGTAAGCGCACCCGACATATATGTATGTATGTGTGAAGCTGATCTGCGGACATCGTCACACGGCTCATTTGAATGAGAATGAGGTGTGAACTAGGCGCATAAATCTGTTTTGTATGATATCGTTGGGAGAACCACACCGCCGCTGCCCCTTGAGGATTCTTTAGGACATAGAAGACAGAAGACTGCCACGTATTATCATTACCATTACTTAATATATCGGTATAGATTTAAACATCAACAACAACATTAGCATTATTATATGTATCGGTACACCACTTTCACTCACTTGTAAAAAGAAATTGTGCTGTATAAAAAACAAAAATTATAATGGCAAATATATTAATATAACAATATATAAAATATCATGAAGACGCGCATATGCATACATGTTGCTGTGGTTAAAAAAGAATGAACAGATTTAATATTCTTATATTTTATCTATATATGCTAATAATACTGCCCAAAACAATAAACGTCAGTGAATGAAGAGCATTAACTGTTTTCTGTTTTGATAAGATGTGGTCACTGTGCCCGCATCGCAACACTCACACCTGCGCCGGTGCAGCGCAGTATTAGCATAATAACAGCTCAGATTTATACCACGCCTTACACTATTGTGTGCGAGCCTTAGAACGGCGCCTGCGCATTGTACCCTACACCGCTACCGTAACTGACGGACACAGCGTGAAGGGGACAGCAGGGACCTAGGTATACCGATCTAAATTATAATTTATTTCTTATTAACACTATTATACTTATAAGTGCTGCTTTGAATGATAAATATGTTGGCCAACATGAATCAGGATTACGGAGTTTAACTGCCGTGTGTAGAAAATCTGTGAAAGATAGTGATTTTATTCAAAATGTAAGTTTATGTAAATACAGTTTTATACATAATGCAACGCAAAAAGGGCTTTAGAAACTGCGCAAGATTCGTAATGTCGATTATACAGCCACATTACATACACACAGACTATTATACCCTTAGGAAGTACACTCGTATATACGTTTACCTAGGAAGACTGTATTATTTAGTTATTATTCTAGTATATATTTGGGTTAATTACAAACTTAACGCTCTCTCCATTCACAAACTAAAGTCTAGCACTAGGCTATGCATGTAAATTCCCATGTTTATGAGAAAAGTCGACAACACGAACTAACACATTCATGAGGACCTCATAAACGTTCGGAAACACACAGTACAAACAA
Organism: Euplagia quadripunctaria; assembly: GCA_963859945.1. Classification (NCBI taxonomy): domain Eukaryota; kingdom Metazoa; phylum Arthropoda; class Insecta; order Lepidoptera; family Erebidae; genus Euplagia; species Euplagia quadripunctaria. Next base: position 21,891,268 of record OY982577.1, on the reverse strand, counting down.
TTACTTTATTACCACTTGGCTGTTAAGATAAAAGGCATTTAGTCGCGGCCGAAAACATTTAAAGAGCTGCTTTGAAGAAACCATTCACCAGTACTTACTACGTGTAATGTTCTTGCAGAAAACTCATTATACGCCGCATAAAGTCCAAAGCCTCATGAAAGGCCGTTTCAAGCAAGTTTCTCTTAGCAATGAAATCTATCACCCAGTCATGCCGTCACTACGGCCGCGGCCTGCCGATTTCCCATTAGTACTAAAAAGTGACTCCCTCAACTGGCGGAATTACTAGGCTTTGGAATACTATTAACAAAAACTAATGTGGCGACATCCACTTACTGAAAAAACTTATTTCAATGCCATTTAGCGAAAACCAGCCGAATAATGTAGTAATTACTGATCCTATACTACATCGCGCATGACAGTTCTCGCGCTGATCCTCCTCCGCATTACCCAGCACAGAGTAGAGTATATGGGCACAAACAGGTTTCTTTGAGTACTTAAGTGTGTTACTTTAAGTAAGTAAATCTTCTTAAAGAGGAAGTTATGTAAATAAAGAACCAGACACCAAGTCCGCTGCGAACATAAATTATATTTTCTCAATTAACATTTTGGTTTCTACTGCAACAGTTCAGATAAACATATTATTTGTGTGTGAATGTAGCTTTGAGGAATAGTACTTTATCCACCCCAAGTTTCTTAACTTCAAACTTATTCCTCTCATATCGTTACTTCGGTTGCAAGCGAACATACTTATGGGTACTTTAAAAAAAGGTTCGCCATAGATAACTCCCATATCCATTAAGATAGGGTACATTATACAGTCAAGTGGTGGGGCAGGAACACCAGTTTTTACCTATCAAAAGGCATATCACGCATGCTGCAAGGTCTGACTTCACGAGCTGAGCGATCAGATCGCAGTAAATAACATTAGACCCGTAGCGTGGCTTCCTAATGCCGCATTGTATGTTGATGATGGTATCGGAGAGCTACACTCTATCGGTGTCAAATCAGAGATGTAGAGATGGGAGATGCACTGCAACAAACGTCGCAGCTGAATATGATTACCTTGTTAAGTAGCTTTATGTTGTGAATTGGAACGAAATTCGAAATGCAAAAGAATTTTTTTAACACTCTATGTAAACTTCGGATTCTCGGAAGCTAGAGCGCAACACATATCTATTCGAATTGGAGCTGTCCGACTAAGGCAATACCTTGACAAAAGAGTGCCACAGAACTAATATCAAGCTGGCTATATTGAATTCGAATCAAAAAAGACTAACTTTATACGTGTGCTGTCGTATTTGATCGTGTTATTATTATTATTAAATCTAATTACCTTAAGAAGTTTCACCATAATCGTATGAAAGGAATGAAACTGCTACAAGATACTTCTAGATATTGTTGTGATGCAGAACGCAAGCAATACATTACAGGTAGCGGACAGTCGGGCTTGTTCTCGCGGCGCGCAAAGTGTCAGTTACCGCGTTCTACTATTAACGACACACCTTGCTAAATGTACCCAAACGTGAAACTTGACCAATTTGGCGCAAACTGCGAACTTTAGGATTTATTAAGTGACAAGCGTGAAATCTTAACTTTGCCTTAATAATCAAATGTCAACAAAACGGTTCACTTTGTAAAATATTTTAGCTAGTTCTCAGCGGTATAATCTTAAAATTAATAGAGAAACTACTGAGACAATAGCCGCACTTCATGGAGTTCAAGTGCCTGTTGATTCTTATTGTAGTATTCTTGAAGTGACAACATAATTCTAGCAGTTTAAATAAGATTCACATATTAAGGAACGTCGTTTCAGACGCAGAACAGTTTAGTGTCATTATTTATTTAATACTTTGTCAATTTTTATTTATTACTGAAAAGTACAGCATAGTTCTTAAAGACTTGGTCAACGTGGCAGTGAGCTGCTTGAAGCGGCAGAAGATCGCTCATTGTGGCAGTCATTCGAAGCAACGACAACGAAGTGACAACGAGAGAGAGAGAGAGAGTTCCTTAGAAGATAACCTTTCGCTACTGGTGCCAGTTTAATCTATGATCATAGATATAGATATATAGATATAATCATAGATTAAGCTGGCAGCAGAAGAGGAGATGAGATCTACGGAATCAGCATTTAAATTAATTTCAATATTTTCAAATTTTACTTATAAAAAAAAATTACACGCGAAAGAAGGGTAGTAATTAGGATAACGCAGAGTAAAGTTATTATTTGTACGTAACATAACATTCTTATATTACCTATAACGTTCATATGTACCTAATGACTTTGAAACGACTTAAACGAGGACTCGCCACGACTTTGTGAAAAACCAATTCTATAATGTTGCTGTTGAGGGTATTCCATTTGTTGTTACTATCGTGGGAAAAAAAAATCACCACGATTTGTATCAATTTCTTTTGTTTTAAAGTTAAAGATATCACGCCTCTAACCAGGCGAGTAATATGTCTAGTCACAAAAACATTTGTGGTACAGTTGTCTGATGATATCTGTACGAACGGTTCATAGCGTCATTATTTCAGTGTCGTGTAGTGGCTAAACACGCCGCGACTGTCGAACGACACATAATGGACGCTCAGCGCATGTTAGTCGCACTCTGTAACCAGTGTTAGAGCGCGACACCTCGTAAAACAATACTGACTAACGGTCGACAGGCTCTGTGCACACCTGCGACTTGTTGTAGCAAACTTATAAATACCATAAAAGTTTTAACTATGCAGATATAAAAATTATTTTGAATACTCGAATTGATAATCATCAATAAAAACATAATAACGAATTATGGAAAAGCTATGCTAATACACTCAAACCATAATTACACTAGAAATAATAAGCAATTGGTTTCCATTACTAAAAGTATCCTTTTGGTTTATACTACTACTAATTATTGTGGATCACGCCACGAATAATCCAGGATACGATGTAAACACACCAATAATTAAAAAAAAACTTCATATCGATTGTCATGATTAGTCGAAGTGTTGCCTCTGACCTTTACTAAAAATGGTTCCTTGTAATCTTCAAGATCTTTGCAAATCCATGAAGTGTTACAATAAAGTGAACAATTCACAGTTGGACAAGTGATTGCGTAGGCGACCGTTAGCAGGATTTACTGCCATCGATAGTAGCAACTAACAGACCCAAATAGGGGCGACTAGTCGCGGCCGCAAGACGGATGGTCGCGTCGTTAATGTGCCCCTTTACCGCCGCGCGTGAAATGTTACCAGCGCTAAAATAACGCGATTTGTGTGGGAAACTGCTACTGATATGTTTTTATATTTCTATTATGGTCTTGATTTCTTCATTTAATGGTTCGTGTCGGTAATAAAAAATATAGATAGAGTTAAAGCAATTCAGATGATCTTCGAGAAACCGGTGCTGTGTGATTACCGTTTTAATACCTAGTAATTAGTTCTTATGTGAGGTACTTTTTTCTGTCCTTTTTTTTTGACGACATTCATTCTTAAAACAACCTAGTTGATCTCCGCATTAAGTTATCCGATACTAGCAGCGCCCCACGGTTTCACCCGCGTAAGTCCCGATCCCGTGGGAATATCGAGATAAAAAGTAGCCTATGCGTTAATCCACTAACCAATCCTAATCCACTACATACCAAGTTTCATCGCAATCGGTTCAGTGGTTTTTGCGTGACAAACATCCATCCATCCATCCATCCAAACTTTCACATTTATAATATTAGTGGGATTTTCTATACAAAGGAAAACAATACATTCTGGTCATGCGAGTTTCGACGTACTTGTATTGAGTAAAATGACTCCGTCGATCTCCATCATCTACATGCAATCACTTATACCTATCAAGGTAAGCCACTGTTTTATTCTGCAGACCAGTAAATCATCACAAGTTGCTTTGCAGATTCTTTGCTTTTCATTAAACTATAGTTGATTGAAACAGATCAATTAGGTTTTAAAAATATATTGTGTTTTAGTGTCAGCATAAAGTAGTCATTAGTCTAATGAGATAAAAGCTGGCCTCCGATCATTATTACTGACTTTAGACCGGAACTGTACTATCTATCCAATCAGACGTGGGTGTTGGTGAGTGCGACGCGACGGCCACACAGTTTATTACCCATGCACTAATTTTATCGACAAAAAAATTATGTCATGAGTTTTTCGCGTCAAAATAAATATTACTAAATAACGTTAACAACAGTAATAACCAAGATATCTTTACCGTGGGAGAGCCATGCTTCGGCACGTATGGGCTGGCTCGACCGGAGTGATACCACGGCCTCACAGAAAACAATGCTTTTCGCCGAGTGAATGGGGTTACTGGAGGCCCTTTTCCTCCCTCGCCCCTCATCCTCTTCAACCCTTCCCCTACTCCCACCTTAAAGGCCAGCAACGCACTTGTGACTCTTGAGTTGCAGGTGCCCATGGGCGGCGGTAGGCATTTACCATTAGGTGACCGGTCTGCTCGTTTGCCGCCTATAACATAAAAAAAAAAAATATCACAAACATCAATTTCAGGTTGTATGACAAGGTTTTTATGTTAGGTGTATTCTTCACTGGAATGGTCGCATTTGTCAATTTCTAAAAATAAATAGGATTGCTGATTAACCGTTTAAGGTATGTTTCCGGATTTACATTACTAATTACATGTATTTGTTTAACATGTAAGATCCTACCATATAAACCAACAATGAGTGAAAATTCATCGCATCCAACCATCGGGTCTAAAACTATTTCGTGACAATTTAATTTAAGTTTTTGCGTATTGCAAGTAGGCAATCTGTCAACAATTTCAATCCATAAATAGCAGAAACAATTTCCATTGAGTCGAGTTTTTGATTGACACCAAAATGTTTAAAAAATATTATATGTAATACACGTCTGTGTGCGATGCCATGTCATAAATATGTAGCTCTAACAATATTCGTTCTGCGTTTCTTGCGCGGGGCTTCTAACTAGATTAATCTTATTAAACGCTTAACTGTTCCTGCTCGCCGAGGCTTAGGAATCGAACGATATAATCGTGTATCAGATCCGATATCAGCCACTTATAATAATAAATATTTTGCAAGCTTCTGAGAACTCACGAATAACTACTTAATAATTGTGCTGGACCACGTTTCTCAAAATGGTAACGCTTCGTGGCCTCTAGCTTTGTTGGTCGCAGATTCACATTTGATAGAAAAGTAATTTATAGCAAGTATCGTGTTGGCTTGTCAAAACATGCTAATATCTATAATTAAAATGATTCCAGATCTATTTTCATTATACGTGTTAGAATATTAAAAATGTAGCCAAAACACACACAACATAATATAATGTTACAGATTACACATAAGAGATCCTAAGTCTGATCGAAAAATCGGTTTTGTAGCCCAGACATAAAATAAATTATAATTAAAAAAACACACTAAACCGAACTAAAAAGTAGAAAATAATATTTAAATACGGAGAGTTTTTTTAGTCTTTTATTGTCATCGGCCCTTCATACATGTGCAAATTTTCAAGTTAACCGGACGTCTTGAAGTAGTGAAAACTACGTTAAAAGATTTCATTACATAGATGGATAGATAAAGTTTGTAATAAACTTCCACTTGGTAATAAATAATTATCCTTCGTGCGTTGCCCAACGATTAAAAAAATGTTGAGTAACAGTGTGTCAGATCAACCCACGACCATTTTTTGTGCGCTACAATCCACCTAATAACTGGTTCAGTTCACTCACTGCTTTCTAACTCAATTATAGTTTTAATGCTATAAATATTATAGTTACAAGTTGATTAATGAGTGAGGAAACTAGGTGAAGAATCTTGATAAATTTTCTATATTATTATACCAGTGCTGTTGAACCAGTATTAGTAACAAAAGAAACCGCGGCGGCGCATTGACCGCTGTGCCACCCTCGTATATTGGTCATTCTTACATAAAAGGTTTGTAAAGTAGACAGACTCTTAAGTCACTAACTATATACAAGGGCCCATGAGCACATAACAAGGCTCATGTAGTAGGTATAACAAATAAACTCTTCCATTATATTTTCAAACTTTAACTTTTAAGGGCAAATTATTTATATATATACACATAATTGACAAATTTGTAAGCCATTTTAGTAACTCCTTTTATTTAGGTGTAAAAATGAGTTAAATATCTGTTTTCAAGACCCCTGTAAAGACTCTAATATGCCCATTTGCTAAAAAGTGATAGAAGCGTTATCACTAAATATGATCATAATAGGAACTGATAACTCACCACACATCTTCAAGAAATAGGTGAACAATTGAACTGGAGGAAAGACATAAGTCAAGTATGAGTTTGATATAGTGTCTTCTTTCATACTTCTGCTCTCACTCAACGGCAAATTTATGTAGCAGGATCGTGTATTTTTAACACGTCGAAATTTATTTTTCCTGAATTAAAATATTCCAAAAAAGAAACTATCACTTTAAAAAAAAGAAATCTAAAATATACAAGCATAGTAAGCCATAGGCAAATATAAACTTATTAATCTGCTTGCATTAACTTGGGCTAATATTATAAGAATAGTAAAATATAATCATTATATTAATACGTGAAGAAAATTCTTTGTACCCCTTTTTAAGAAAATTTTTAGAACGTAGTAACGTGAATTTAGGAATATTTACAGTTTATATATAGAAGTGCAGAAAGCTAAAAATTTTAAACTATATGTCTTACAACTTTAAAAAATATGTGAAAAGGGCTTAATGAAGTTACAGGCGTCCAGTATATATGATTACCTATCATGGTAAGTAAGTCTGTACATTGACAGCTCAAGTTATACTGGCCAATGATAAAACTATGGTCGATGTTAGTTGTATTAATTACATTTACATTAAAAAGTCAAGGCAAACCTACTCGTAGCATTTATAATACATTTCACATAAAAATAGTAGGTCACGCGTCTAGTGTCTATCGAAAATTCAGGGTCAGATGTAGATGATGAGCTAATTATAATGACGAACGTTCTCTACGAGCCACGTTCCCAGGGATATGGAGCACTCGGCTAATTGGACCAGTTATATCAAGTGATGAAACTGTGTACCAATCCGTATGGGTATGCTAATGAACATCTCGAACGTTCAACAGAATATGTTCTCATAAACATTAAACACACTAATTACTACAAATTAGAAGGTTAATTAATACTTTATTGGTTTGAAATTGATTTAATCTAAAGTATGTCAATGTATTTGTCAATACGATCGATAGCTGTATCACCACAGATTTAACGAAAAGTTTGACGGAATTCGCGTGAAACAATGTGACGTCTACATATTATTCAGAGTGGGTAGATTAGTGGATAGAGTTCAGTATCCCAATTATTGAACAGAAGAGTAATAATCCCATAAAATATAAAATATGAAAAATGTTCTAAAAAGTTGTGAGATCTGATTTTTATTTTAATTAGTTAGCTAAAAACATTATTACAAACTTGCAAAAATTTAGTTTGTATATCTAGAAAAATACTAAAATTGGCTTTTATTGGCTAAACACTAATTGTGTTCAAAATGTGAAGATTACGTGTCTGCTAGAAGTACCTTAGAATTTTGATGATCGGTGAGTGAGCATATCAATGACAAAAATAAGAAAATTTGATTTGCTGTAGTTCTTAAAGTCTGTACTTTAAGAACTACAGCAAATAAAATTTTAAATTTTTCATAATAGTTTAAATTGTATGTAATTTGGGAATATACCTACTTATATTATGCCCTATTAGTGACTTTTCAGTGACCATGATTGAGGCATATCTAGCTTGATAAACAACGGAATTACAAGGGGTCGAAAATGTGCAGAATGGCTTCGAGAAAAGGATGGTACAGCTGTGTCTTTATTTTTTACTGGTCGATTTGGCGGGGGCACTACCGTGCCCCAGACCATCAGGATTCAAGTTTAAGTGTTGGTCAGCAAACATGTTTTAGTAAAATTATATTTGCCCATATGTTACATAATACTCATTTGAAATGAGTACCTAATAACCTCAGATCATAGAAACAAGGGAGATTTGCCTTTTAGATCGAAAAGTATGAAAACCGCTGTCTCTTAATTGTCCCTTCTACTAGCTTACAACTATATATGCAGTTCAACATAACCAACAGATGCGTAGACTTACACGCATTTAAGTGTATACGATATCAACAAGTCAATGACTACTAGACAATCGAATACACACCTTAGTGCGTAAGAAATAGCGTTTATTTACGTACTATATATTTTTTTTTATATTATTAAAAAAATATAGTGTAATTCTTGTAGTTACGTATGAAATGAGATGCCATCTTTCATACAATTTACTTTACAGCTGTTATAGCCGCATACGACCATTGAAGAACTCGGCATTTCGTAGTATTAACAAAATGAAAAAGAAGTGACGCGGTCGTTGGTTGACACTCGATTAAAGACAGAAACGCATAACAAGCAAAATTTAAGCCAGATACGGGCGCACACCACGCCTACTTACCAAATCTCCCTTGTTTCTACGATCTGAGTTAATAACCTACTCGTTTATTGGACGTATTTATCAACTTACTATTTTTATTCTTACGATATTGTGATCTTTGATTTAATTCTCCGTAACCGTTTACTTTTAAAAATTACACCAACTTACTACACAAATGTGGTATCTCTATAAATAACTGAAAGCTGTGCATCATCAGAGCGGACACCCTCACATTACTCAATAATTACAGGCTCCTAATAACTGCCTGCTCCTGTACTAAGAAGAAGTACTCGCACAAATTGCAGATAATAACATATCTGTGTTATTTACTTACCGACAACGTTATAACGTTCCTACCAAAATGTCAAAGGTCGGGGAAACGTTGACATTTACATTCCTGCTTGGGTTTACTATATGGAGTGTGACAGTGATTAAGGCACCATCATCCAGGAATAACATAATAAAGTAGGTACAATCGACATAATAAAAAAAATGTTATGTTAAACTATCATTGGAGCAGAAACAACATTTACGGGTCTGCAAACACATGGTCCTCTAATAGAATGTTCATTAAGTTTCTGGTGACTTTTTTGATTGACCAGAATTCCATAGACAACAGTGACGAGCTCTTTGTTTTATAAGTTTTTATAAGAACTCCCAAGCGAGTTCGAGCTAAAAATAAACTTAAAGGAAAATAAAAGAATCATAAATCCAATTTTGGGATTCTTATTCGAGGGAGAATTTCAACCCTACCCTTAATGACCTTTACTGCGATAGGTAAGAGCTCTATAGGAATTAAATAGGGTCAGCACGGAATTCACTTGTAGATTCTTAAAAATTTGGAGGATTGCATGAATTTATTAAGTAGCCGGGTAAATACACACCTGTTGGCAACTCTTGTAAATGAAGTGGATCTTTTACAAAAGATGTATGCACAGAGATTCTACGATAGTTTTGATTACATCACTGAAAAATAAACATCAATAAGTTCTGTTCTGACCGTTTATATGCAAAACACAAAAGCATGTTAATGTACTCGGAAAACTGTTGTAATAGAGAAGTGTACAAGAATACATAAGAGAGGACAAATTCGTGCTCCGACATACAATTCACTTAATAATGTCCAAAATTTAGTAGTTTCGACACACGTATTCTGTAAATTTGCTCGTTATACCGGTACACCGTGAAGAGAGGTAAATAGAAAAACATATTATGAGCATGGCTGCCCATTCGTCGGTGTATAAGTAAATAAACAGTTACCTTGCATTACTAAAGCCAAAATTATAACAAAAATCCATGATGGCGCCTATATCCTAATATCCTGGGACATAATACACATCGAGAGCTTGTTACATGAGTTTTAGAACCCGGGTAAATATACATAGATATATATTTTTTGTAAATACAAACATATCATGAAAAACAAATGCAAATAGACATTCATACATACATACAAATATTTGCACTGAGCAAAAATCCAACCCGCGACCCGCGCCGTGGCAGTAGAATGCACTACAGCTACGCCTCATTAATTTCTGAACAATATGGTCCAAGAGCACGGGATCTCCAAACCTTCGTTATTGTATAAAAGCTGAAAGTTATTCTGCTCATGTGCCCAACAAAGGTAGGAACGGTCAGCGAGTATGAAGTTTGGATCATGGTGGCAGCTATGCAGCAGTAAATGTCATACAATTGATAAATTGATACCTACTTTCATTACAACGTATTTTTCTATATTATCTCGGGATAATACAAGGAATCACGTCATTAATTCCCAGACAGACAGCCATGGCAGCAAAACCCCGCCAGACATAAAAAAGTTAAAGTTTGAAAAAATTGTTGTATTGTGATAAACATCACATTCTTCATTGTTTAAAAGCTGAATTTTGTATTTTTATATTACTTTGGTAACTATTATAACAATAACATTAATACCCGATAAACTTCATCTAGCTTTTGTAATAAAATTTAAGTAAACGTAAAAAGTAAGCATTTTAAAACTAGTAATTATTAAGTACTAGGTATAATAGTTCATTTGCATTATGTGCAAGAGAACTTATCACTAATCTAACATAAGATATCGTTATTGTATATATTTAGATCGTAGAGAGCAAATAACTCATATTGATGCAAATCTGGTTAGACTAGATACCGAACCAGACAAACTTGTGTTGCAACCAAAACAGAAAAATTGTGTAATTCAAGTAGAAATTATACGAATTATAAAGTTGTTACTGCATTACGTGATCATGTTAACATTCATTATATGAGATACTAACGATAATTAATCCATTGCTCAACCAATAACTGATGACTTCACGAGAATGTGGTTCTAAGCAATTAACTACTACCGCAGTTAATATTATCTTAAAACGTGAACCCTACATCAGTTGATTAAATTGCTACAGATTGTCAAACACACGAAATATACATTTTGTCTCATACTTACCTAAATAGGGTGTATAACAACAGATTAAACAAAGAAAAAGATGAGACATACTCAACCTTATTGATGAAACAGCTTCCGTATTAATGCTTATGTATTAATTACAACTTAGAAAGTTATACAACTCAGTTTTTGTATTAAATAATGTTGCTTCTCCATCGTATCGTATCGTATCGTGGTCTATATTAGATGTATATACTTATATAGAGTGCTGCAAAAAAAATCACATTCTTCCTGTATATGAAAAAAGAAACATTGCGGATCTGGCATTGCTATTTAACATTTAAAAAAATTTTAAACGGTTCAATGGACACTTCTGAGCTAGTGAACAAAATTGGTCTACGTGTTTCATCGGCATATTTACGCAATTTTCGTCTGCTGCATGTCTCTGAAACTACTTACTACACAACCCATACTTGTTGAGGGCTTCTCGATTATACAACGACACGAGCCAGGAAACTGTTATTGAAGTTTTTAATACTAACACTGCCATGTTGAAAAGGACTTTGTGCAAAAATTTCTTTATTAATATTTTATCATAATCATACTTATAAAATATTTGTTTATGCTGTCTTCCACATTTTTTCTTTATTTTATTGGCATAATTTCTAGTTTAGAAAACTTTTAAATAGCCACCTATTTGTTAATATTTTTATATTTTACCTTTGTAACTAAGTTAAGTTTTCCGAAAATATTACAAATAAAAAACCTAAATCGCAACTTTAAGGAGGTGACATTTATAAATGACGGTCACTTTTGGACCGTGATATGGCTGATATGACCAGTATCGTACCTTATAAATTGTGTCCCAGTCAGATCAGCCCCAAATCGGGACACTTTTAATATGAATACACGCCACGATAGTTTAAAAAAGTATAGTCTCTACTGTTGTAACTACTTCAGCTCTCTTCTTATATTATCTGTCGAAAGCCTCACGGGGATCGCGACGTTCGCTTCATCAGTATTCAGTACGCACGCAGCTTATCTAGTTCTTGTCAACCCCTTGACTAATACTTCCCCACCGCTGTTGTCTAACATGAAAGGTTTAAACACAAACAAAGTTACATACAATGAATGTCTCCAGACTAGCAACTTTTAACTACCATATTTGGTAGTTAAAAGTTGCTAGTCTCTCAACTTTTGGAGAACGACGACTTTTCAAAAACACACGCTCATTATTTTGGCTATGTAGATTATCAAGGAATGATGAGAAAACTAGGATAATTTTCCTGCAACGGTTTTTCGAAATGAGTACAGTAAAAGGTTATTTAAATAGCTATTTTAGGGTTAATTAAGTCGCTTAAGTAGCAATTTTAAGGTTCCGCTTCCCATCAAGCAGGCTATGTACTTGTTTACAAATTTAGTGGTATAAAAAAATATCGCATCGTGGTCACGGGTAGATTTTCGTCATCTACCTGCACTTGGTCTTCATTATTTTTAACATGCAGCGCCCCGCGGTTTCACCTACCTAAGTCCCGATCCCGTGGGAATATCAGGATAAAAAATAGCCTATATGTTAATCCAGGTCTCCTGCTATCTACATACCAAGTTTCATTGCAATCGGTTCAGTAGTTTTCGAATGAAAGAGTAACAAACATCCATTTATCCATCCATCCATACATCCTCACAAACTTTCACGTTTATAATATTAGTAGGATTTATTTTATTAATGGGATTTTGTTAGTACTGTTGATAGCTCGATACACTATACTTATGGCATCCGTTGAATGCTGTTGATTGTATACTCACTGACTCACTCACTTGTCACTTGTGGTACGGTACACGCTGATGATGGGATCCCAAGATTTCAACAACTTCACGTACTATTCTGGAGGAATAGTGACGGTCGGTCAAGAGGATCAGTGGTTGGTATAATTCAACCCAGTGGTTTGTACCTGACTCCAGCAAATGCTCGCCATCGCTGACTTGTTCATTTGGTAGTTTCTAAAGCTGTCATTTGTTCTTTGACCCGTTTTGCGATTGTATGTTTTGTCTGTCCGATGCACGAACTACCACAGCTGCAATCTACCTTGTAAACACCTGGCGTCTGTAGAGGAAGGACTTAAGGACTTTACTATCTTTAAGTTTTTTTCAAAACTGTTCCAACTTTGGCCGTCACTCCTTTAACATATTTGGCAGGTACTCTGTCCTCGTCTACTGGTTTTGGGTTCCTTTTTGGACGTCTTAAATTGTCTCGGCATCAGTTACATCTTAGTACGTCCTGAACATGAGTGAGCTGGCTCTCTAAGTGTCCAGGAACACACTAATCGTTGGCTCGGTTTATTAAAGTCACAAGGGATTGCAGATGACATGGGTGAGGGTGTGAGTGGGCGCAAGTACATTTTAAATATTATCACAATAAGTAGCAAGTTACACATCCAATATGTATCAAAAGTCGCGTAAGTTTAAAAATAAGCACCGCAACTGTCGCTCAACCAAAAGTTACAAGTCTACCAAAGGCCCAGAGTCACATAGTCACGACATTTGTGAAAGCAGTAATCTCTCAAAATTAATCTATGTGCGCCTGCGCATGCCTTGAATACTTGTCACTAAATTTATTAATATCCGCTGTTGTTTGACAAAGAACTAAGGTCATAAATTAAAGATTAGTATCAATTGTAATTAACCACTCAATATTTACGGTCAGTTATACTTTGAAACATATACACATGAGTATTGATTAAAAGCTAAAGATCGACGAATAATGGCCAACGAAATGGAACCTATAAAGATAGGGGTAGATTAGCTAGCGCAAAGATCAATTAATCTGTGTAATTAAGCAATGTTTCAAGCGTTAACTAGTGGATGGCTGATCGCTACTTAGATATCAGAGTTTCTTCGTAAATAGTTATTAGATCGACGCATTTGCTTTAGTCGTAGATTTGCGACTGAAGACGAATGGACTTGCACTGTTCTGACTCGTTTCACTGGCATCGATATGTCAAAGCCACATAACCAGAACAGTAGTACTAGCATGGGGATCCCCATGCTAGTCCTATTAGCATATACTATAGCAAACGCATATAGCTGCCGAATATTTATTTTGCAAACTGAGCATCTTCAAACTTTTCTTGCTAGTCAATTACATAGTTATATGGTAGTTTGTGGCAATGGTAATGAGAAAAGAGTTACGTCGGGTTTTAATAGGTACATGCTGTTCTCAGTCGCCCTACGTTTTGTAATGCAGCCACTGTTTCTTCAATTATATTATTATATCGTTTAAAGGAATATTGTTATATAGGTTATACTATTTGTTACGTGACAGTACATACAATTAAAGGATATGCCCATAGCGATAAGTATGGGTTGTTGAACACAACTGATACTCACACCTTTAAGATGACTGAACGTTAAGTACAATGGACAGTGACCACAAATTACTGGACCATTCGACGAGTATAAGTGCACCAATGACAAACAAGGTGAAGAACCTATGTCAGGTATATTGTATACATATATACACTCACGCACGTATCCTTGAAGATCCAGTACCAGGCTGACGCGTATTAAACACCCACATTTTGCGGACTTACCACTTACGTAATAGTCCTACTTACGTACCTAATAGGGAACAAGCCTATTGACATCAACCGGGCACTTCAGGCATTAAATTGGAAAATTTGAAGTATATTAAGAGGAAAAGGTAGGTAAGAAGAGAAGACAAGCGACGGAAAGGGATATTGCTTACGTGGATGGCAAATATTATACAGGGTATATTTGAAAAAGGAACACCTACTTAAATCACTGAAAGGGCATGACTCAAGCATACAGTTACAATAAGATTTTTGAAAAAACACTATCCGCTTACAAGTTATGACCGTTTGAATTTCCACGTATTTTTTAATCCGTTTTTCATATAAGTGTAATGTATAAAGTTAAAGATTTTAAATCGTACATATTTTTTTTTTTAATTTTTCATTCCGTTACTAAGAAAATCTATAAAAACGAACTCCAAAACTTTTTTAAGATAGGTTTATGGATTTCCTCAATAACTGAGTAAATTGTTCCAAAATAAAAAAATATGTACCATTTATAATATAAAATGTTTAACTTTACACGTTCCACCTGAGTTTATTAGAAACTGAGGTAAAAATACTACAACACAAAGCAACAGTCCAACATTGCAGTGATGTGATCGCTATCGACACTATCGGCGATCGTAAAACATGTTGTATGCGCTGCGCCGGCGCAGTCTCAATATACCAATACTCTATCTATACTGTGTCTAACACTTACATGGGCATCGAGATTAAAAAGTTAAAAAGTTTGCACTATCAAAAATATATTATATCTGTTTATCTCGTGCCTATCCACCAAATAGTACAGGCTCCGCCTAGTTTGGGATCAGACGGCCGTGTGTGAGATATGTCAAGTAAAACAAAATAAAACAATAGTTATTATATATGTCGGCGAATGCTCGGAGTCTTTATTCCCGCGTTCATTAAAGTGTTAGTCTGACGTGAGGGTATTTTCGAAATCACCACACGTTAATGTCCAGTACAGTAATCTTTACTACTACACTAAATAATCTTTACAAAATCGCTAATAATGCTCACAATAATTTAGGATTTAACATTAAACTTACAATAACATAGAATACAGTGAGGTTAGTTTTTAGCAATGGCCCTTTTTAGCCCTTTTGGGCGCGGCCTGCCAACTGAACTTACTTCAACTGTCATCGCAAGACAACCAAACACAATCAGGGACAATTAAAGTTGCCACATACAAAAACTTACTACTTGGTATTCCATTGGCTCTCCGACATAATATATATAATAATTATCTTATAATTTTGGTTTATTCATGAAATAGTCCCGCCGACTTAAAATTAGTTTTTTCGTTAAGTAGCACAAGAGTGGAGCTTTAACCATACTCAACACATGTGAAACCGTATTTGAATATTAAAATTTCCTATTACAAACATGCATCTATACTAATATAAGATGCTTCGGCACGTATGGGCCGGCTCGACCGGAGTGATACCACGGCCTCACAGAAAAATGGCAGTGAACCAATGATTGCATTGCTTTTCGCCGAGTGAGTACGTACGTACGTTTAATTAATTTAGTCGTACCATGATTGATGGTGGATTAGCAAGAATTTTTAACTGAATATTAATTCCATATAACTGAATATAAGTTCCATATCGTATACGATCACAGAGGCAGCAGGTGTCGCGAGTTCATCTGCTCCAGTTCTGTGCATCAATCAATGTTTACGTATGTTATTGTCTCCCGTAGAGTGAGACCAAAAAACTGAGCATAATTTTGTTACATTGTTAGGTTACTTTTGTTAGAGTGTTATACATGATACATATAACAAATTTGTAATACGATCACACGCTAGCTCCGCCTTAGACCAGGAAGAATGTACCGGCGCATAAACCAGAGCTAATATATCCGCTAATAACTATTAATGTTAAACCTAATGCATTAACAAAACGTTGTGATGCAAATTCACTGCAGAATAGAAATGTGAGCGTGTGTTATTGATGTCAACTTATACTTGTAAATGAGGTAGGAAGTCGCAACTTTGTCGGGAGCCTCGCCGCCGCAAACCCTCTCCAGTACTTCGTAAGTACCGGATATCTGCCAAAATACTGAAACAAAACTGTTCCCGTATGTCGTTGTACATGAAGTACATGTAGTGCAAGCAATTAGCCTCACACTGTGCAAGCGTTTGTAATAAGTGCAATACACGTAATCCATTTTGCATAATAGGTACAAACTGACTAGATATGTCTAGCAGTAAAACAGTAGAATGAACTATAATTATGGTGCCAGTTGGTATTAAAGGTTATGTGTAAAACACGCTATGTAAGAATGCGTTGATACCATTGACATACTGGGCAGTGGTTCAAATCAAATCATTTATTTGCATGAAACAGGTTTAATGCTGGTATAGGGTACATAATAAATACACAGGTGCGCTGTTTCATAACCTCAGAGAGATGTGCAGATATTAAAACAAAAAAGTAATTCACATGCAATATAACATAATACACAATTACACAATCAAATGTAAAATTAATTAATTACATACATTAGTCAAAGTCAATGTCAAAGAAAATAATAATGTCATATATTTAAATAGGTATATGTTACATGGTCATGTCAATATTAAAATAGTAAATGGAATAATAGATATAGGAACTTGTACTACAATTTATCCAACAAAAAATCTACGATATTAAAAAGGCATTTTTCGCTCAGCAGTTTACTTAATTTTCGTTCAAATCTGTTGACATCAGACTCGTTATTATTTCTTGGCAACTAATTATAGATTTTAGTCGCCATGGCGAAAGCACTATTATGCATTAGAGTAGTATTTGTTTTACATAATGTGTAGGCGACTTTTATCTCTTTGCGTTCGGCCAGATGCGTCAGAAGCCAAAATAAATAAATTTGGATTAAGTTTAATAAATACAGCTACTTCGAATATATACAGAAAAGGTAATGTCAATAATTTATATATTTTAAAATAAGGCATTCAGCTGTCAGTTTTCTTAAGAGAGAACATTGTTCTTAAACGGCGTTTCTGTGCTTCAAATATTTGTTCTTTATGTACAGAGTTCCCCCTAAAAATTATACCGAGGCTACTATACCATGGTATGCAGTCAGAAGAGCGTCGATATTAATTGTTTGTTACAATTCATGCACAGTCAACGTATGCACTCCGCATACGTTGACCCTCTTGCATAATTGTTCTATATGTGGTTTCCGTGTTAATCACGATCAAATCTGTAAGTTTTTATAGATGGAATACGCTGACTAAAATGCGTAAGCATTGTCTTTCCTGCCCTTAAATTATTTACATCGAGCCAGTCAATAACAGAGCTCAATGCGTTATTCATATCAACTGCATAGGTAGGGTTAGGGTTAGGTTTTCACGGGCAGTTACTCCACGACAAGGCGCGTATTCTGCATTGGTGGGATAAAAGCTATTCGAGCTACCCTAACTCCCCGAAGAATCCCAGTAACCCCTTCACGTTACCGATGATTTCAGAGAGTGACCCTGGCGAGCCACGGTACTTAGCCCGGTATTCTGCAACACCCTGGCAGTCCAAAAGTACATGGGTTGCTGTTTCCTCTGTTTCCATGCAAGATCTACACAGTGGGCTGTCCGTAGCACCTATAGCAGAAAGGTGTTTGTTAAACGAACCATGCCCGGGGATAACTCCGGTTGTCGCTCGCAGCTGACGCTTGTTCAGCCAGAGCAGCATCCTCGACAGCCGGCTGTTGATGGCGGGGAGTACCGCCCTCGACTGCCCGCAGTCTTCATGGCTGGCCCATAACAAATTATGTTGGTCTCTAGTGCGCATCCTTACCAATGTCCGAATTTGACCTAAGGGGAGGGGCACTATGGATTCCGGGCCCATGACGCACATCTCCGATGCCCTCCTAGCTAATTCGACTGCTGCATCGTTGCCTCTAGAGCCGCTATAACCCTTTCCATTCCAGATCCATTGGATGGTTACTTTGTTGAGTTCGCATACCTCATTAAGACGCTGGTAGCACTCGTAGATTAGGTCAGAACTGATGACATTGTCGTCGAGGGCTTGTAACACTGCCATGCTGTCGGATAGTATACGTATCGATTGATCCTTTACCTTCCTTACAGTGATAGCTGCGGCAGCCATGGAGATAACCAAACATTCGGTCTGGAATACTGTGTTATGGGTACCTAGAGTGGCTGCTCTTTTTATATTTAGGTCCTCTGAGAAGACCCCAGAGCCAGTGCCATACCTTGTTTTGGAGCCGTCAGTGAAGATCCTGAGCTCACGAGTGTTTGGACCCTCGATACGTTGGTCCTCGTGTAATTGGATTTTATATTTTTGTCAAATACCATTTTTTAAAACATGAGGACCCAATGTCTAAGAGCATGTTTTTTACGTGCTGGTTGAAAGCTATCACGGCCTCTTCCGGCCCCGTAAATGTCATACCTCTCATCAAATCTTAAATTTTTGGGAAAATAAGGAAATCGCATGGTGCCAGGTCTGGGCTATGTGCGGGATGGGTCATTAGCTCTACCTATTCAGAAGCCAAAAATACTTTGTCTTGTTTGCAGTATGCCCCGAAGCATTGTCATGATGCAATAGGATGCGACTTCTTGGTCGTTTTTCCCTAACTTTTACCAAGACACTGGGGAAACAACTAGTGGTGTACCACTCAGCATTAACTGTCTTTTGTTCTTCAAGTGGGATCGTGCAGACAAGACCCGTCCGGGAGACAAAAAACATAATCTTTTTTTTGCCTACGTTTCTCGCCTGCCTCAATTTTGTTGGTTTGCTGTCACCTTCGAACGGCATGTACCAATATTTTCATGTTTCATCTCCTGTCACAATATCATACACAGCATTAGAACGTCCGTGATCGTACTTTAACAACATTTTTTTACACCAATCAACACGAATCCGTTTTTGTTCTGGGGCAAGTTCATGAGGAATCCAGCGGCAACAAAGTTTTCTAACTTTTAAATGTTGATGTAAGATTTTTTGAATTTGGCTCATACCAATCCCCAAATGTCCTCGAATCTTCTCATGGGTGATACGCCGGTTGTCTTGAATTAGTTGCCTGACAGTAGCCACATTTTTCTCAGTGATCGCAGTTGAGGGCCGACCTTCACGAATTTTTTATCATGGAGAGAAACACGGCCACGATCAAATTCTGCGTACCAACGTCTTATGGTGCTTAAATGAGGTGCTTCCCTCTCAAAAGTAATTTTAAGACGAGCAGTACAGTCTTGCGGAGCCAGTGATTTTTTTAAATCATAAAAAATCATAACCCTAAAATCTTTTCGCATTAATTCCATTTTTGCTACGGACGACAAAGTTCAACTTGTGATAAAAAACAATTGACACGCGATTTCCTGTCAATTTCTTTTTAATCAATATTTGAGTTTCTTATGTTTAAAAAATTTTACATTCGAAATTTAAACATTTATGAGCGGCCAGGAGCGCAGAACTTTCAGTGTGCCCTATGCATACTGCCTACAAAGTAATTATTGAAAGTATTACACATTTCACTAGGTTCCGTTAAGATTTTACCATCAATTTTTATAGTGGTTGTAGATTAATTTGGGACATTTTGCTTTGCATTATTTACATTATTTATAATTTTCCAAGCAGTTTATGATTTGTCGCCTCCTGTATTAATAGAGTAAGTATTTTGTGTCCTCTGGGTTAATTTAATAATTTTCTTATAAATCTCTTAGAGTACTGTTTAAATTTACTTTTGTTTGCTTCGTTGGGCTTTCTCCGATATTGCCATAGAAGTGTTTGTTTCTTTTTACTACACACCTTTATTCCACGAGAGACCCATATTTGTTTCCTATGGACATTTATAGTTACAAGTTTAGATGGGAAACAAAGATCATAAAACAGTTTCGATAAGTCATAGAAGGTATTGTAGGCTAAATTAGGGTCTTCAGTAATATATATTTTGGCAAAAGTTTGCTAATACATTCTTTAAACTTCTTTAAGTTTTCAAAGGAATAGTCTCTCCGTCGATCTACCGTTTAATCAGACACACACAGACACCGTGGAACTCTTCAGTGGCTACTAGTAAACCTCTCGAGTTTGAGCTCATATGATTCTTTTTGACGATTCCAACGCAGTGAGCTTAGTAACGATGGTCTGATGATGGCAACACAAGACTTAGGATTTCCTATCAATTTGAGAGCCCACTTCATCAGCCTACGTTTTTAAATGAAAACTTTTAAAACTGTAGCGTCCCGCGGCGCTGTTTATGGCTCAGTAGTAATAATCGCTGGTTCGGTGAGTACAAATTGAAAAAAAAAACACTTGATTGCTCGTATTTTAACATTTTATAATATTTGTATGTGATTTTGCATAGACGGTCGTTTATGTACACTTAAAGTAGTTTTTTATTAATAGATACCCGAGGTATAATGTGCCCGTGCGAGCCATAAATTATAGAAGAGATAACAATATAATGGCCTCCCGGGTTTTTCCGGTTGACATTGATACTAAAAGCTATAATTTACCTTAGATATTACTAATTTTGATAGTATATATAATTTTGTTTTTAGTCATAACATCACACGGTTTTCTTTATATTTATGTTTTTATTAGGAAAATTTATCAGTGACGTAAAACTATCGGTTAACTTTACGATATATTTGAAACTAAATTTAAGTGTTAGAAAATGTCATTTTTAACACGTAGTATCCTGTTATGTGGCGTTGAAGGACATATGTTAATCCTTAGTTTCATCAACTGTACGGCTACGTCGCCGTCGTCGCCGTACTCGCCGTACTCTACGCTTTCCTGCTAAATATTTTACGATATTTTTGGCTGTGGATAACTTAAACTTTTGTTTCATACTAATTAGGGGTCAAACAAGTCATGCTAGGGCTGAAGATTTGCGATTTAATAAGATAAAATATAAATCTAGTTTGTATAAGAGTTTAATCATCGCCATATATGTATATACCAAGACGAGAGTAACGGACTATTTCCTTCGATTACAATATGCTTACTAAAATAATTTATGCATTAGTAACTTCATATTCAGTTTATAATGGCACTACAATTTATTGCTATAACTTAATATTATTCAAAGAAAACAGCAAACAACCATCTAAGTCGGTATTTATCACGGTTTCTCGCGAACGCCGACCACTTCTCAGCCAGTATCAGTGTACAGTGCGCGTGCTCCGTTCTGGCATCGAACCACAACCCCATCATTCAGCAACATCACGACTTCCGCGCCACGCTATAAAGTACTCTGCACATTGATTAGTGAGCGTGCAATAGTGAGTAAAGGTGAATCGGCAACTGAATGTGAACACAACCACTGCGACTCAAATAAGTATGGGGTCCTTTTTACTAGGAGACAAACACTCAAATGGATAACAATCGATAAATTAGCATTTTAAGTCACAACTTTTGTACTCCGTAGACAAGCATTTATGTACATACATGGCTTACGCATTTATAGGGATCAAATTAGACAAAGTGTTCAGTTTATGCGCGTTTAGATTGGCCCATACACACATCATTCTGCTACAATCTATTAGATATCTTTAACAGCCTTTAGGAAACTTTATTAATAATTAGGTAATTTTATCGCTGACTAAATAGTAGTTATATCTGATATGTAAGTATAAAGTATAGTTAAGTGTTTATTTAAAAACATCCGTTACAATTTCCTCACACAGGTTTTAATTACTTTTTATATTTTCTGTAAATACTTGTTTTTATTGCCGTCAAAAAAGACAACATTTTGAAGTTTAAAAACCGTTTTATGTACATATTATTCTCAGAAGCTCGCGTTATCGGTGTACGATCGAGCATTTAATTAATCTTGAGCTATAATTTCTTAGAAAAAGTTAGCTCAGTTGAAACAAAGCATAACATTAACACGTCATATCGTGAACGATCTTGTGAACGCATACTATTATATTTCTATGTCTGTAATGCCTTAAGTTAATTCAATTCAGATTATCATTTACAATAAAAACTATTATGTTTGTATTAGAAATGACTTTTGAATTCCCCAAAAATTGCGCCTATTTAAAGCAAAATTTGTAAGAAGTAGCAGTAATATTAACTTTCAAATTAAGTTTTGAAAATGCTCTAAACTACAAATCTAAACCATTTTAAGTCAACATTTTGTCAGAACCCATTTGACCAAATAAACATGTGGTCTTGAAATTATTGACAATAGACAATTTTATGATAATAACTGACAATAAATTTAAAAGGAAGACGTCGATTACTTCAAAAACATGTGTCTTTGTAAAGAGTGTGTTACCCGCCGCCGCATTGCGTTTCTTTTTCTCAACTGTCATATACAAGGAAAATATCTAAGGACTTTCCCAACATACAATTAAAAGTTTTTAGAGTATTCCCTACATTAATATCTACCTGTAAATCACACATATATTTACTATACGGGGATGAATCTACAACACGCGACACCGTCGGATGAAGACTTAAACCACTGTGGAATCCTTCTTTTGTGACAAAGGGTATAATTCTTATTGCAGTGCAAATGCACTTGGAAAAATATATAAAGCTTTACAGAAGTAATTAAAATAGTATGTAAAAAGTTTACATTTCTTTCGACAGGATCTAAATGCAACCACTTCATTCTCGACAGATCTTAATATTCTCTCATCGATTGAGTAATAACAGTGTTCAAATATGCGGAAGGGTTGCAAAGCACAGATCTGCGCGATCAGATAGCGGTGGCCGATACCGGCGCGCACGCAACTGCGCAGGATCGCCGCACCGCGTCCGCGATATTATTTACCGGGTGTTGGAGCGACACCGTGTGTACCGGCCGGTAGGTGTGAACAGTTACATGCGGAGAGGAAATTTCCACGAACCTTACTGTTTTATTAAAGCTACGTGATGATAGTGGCAGCTGGATGGTTGGCTAAAAGGACATATGATATGCCTTTGTCATGTTAACTACGAGTATTTTGCATTTTTATTTTGTAATGAGCAAGAACCTGCCCCTAATAGGAAGGAAAACGAGAAATCTCTTTACAGATAACATTTCTAAAACTCTCTGGTCTGTTGTAAGTACCTACTACAAGTGGATCTTGTCATTCTTCTCTTCTTATTTTATAAATTAAAAATATTTATTTAGGTAAATTCAATACTGCTTAATTAAATCACTAAATACGTGCTATAATTAATCTAGAAACTGTTACTAATATTAGTATTAGTGTGCATAGTGTAGGCCTGCCATCACTTAAATTGCCAACGCCGGACAATCTCTTCAAAAATCCCGGACACATGTGTGAAATCGAGATTCTTTCCCGGACCCCTTAAAAAAAACGCCGATTCCATTTTTTAAATTAAATTAAACCGCTTGCTCATCTAATAATTATAAGTTGCACCTGGCACAGAGTGTCCAGGTTTTACCCGGACGCTTTTTGAAAACCCCGCCCGGACGCTCCCCGGACGCCCTCTAAACTAGGACAAATCCGGGGAAACCCGGACGGATGGCAGCCCTAGCATAGTGCATTGTTCCAATAGATTTAAATATGATATTCGTTTTCACTTAATCAATGGGATTGAGTCAAAACTGATATCATATTAAGTATTCAATCGTTAAAACAGATATTTAATGGTCATTTGGAACTTAGATAAATTCTATAAGTGTTTGGGCAACATGGCAAGAGTGAGAGTGGCCGTGCCCGTTGCGAATGCCTAGGAGCAGTATTTACGATGTGTAAGCTACAATGACTCAGTGCGCAGATATACACACCGAGTAGGTACTAATAGATTAGTACTATTGATGTGATAAGATTGCAACTTATTCGATCGAAAGTAGTCCCAAAATCCAGTAGTCACAAATACGATTAGTAGTCTCAAGTTTAATTATAGCCGATAATTAATTATCGTGTTGAGAAATCATGGGTTTCTACGAGCAGTATGGTTTATAACTTCTAATAACAGCAACATTTATTTCTACATTTCTAGAAGTTTGTAGTGACACCAACGAGTCCTATGTCCCTTATATTACAAGTGCACACGCTCACCAAGACGGTTTTAACCAACTGTAAATGCTCCAAGTTTAACTTCATAAAAATATATTTTGCTTTACAAATTATTTACTTGCCGTTTCTTAATTAAGTGCATGTATTGTGTGAAATATTATTCAACAGTACCTGTTGCTCACGACTTCAGCGAAGTATAAAGGAAGCATTTACATCGTACACAAAAGAATTTGTAACCGCACAAAAAATTAATACTCTTGAACGATTTGGGTCTGCGCTCGCGCATGTACATCGTTCAGTGTGTAGACCGCAAACGCTGCGGTCTTGCGGTCCGAATTTTATGATATTAGGCTGTGTGTTCACTAGGGCACATATGCTACTTAATATTGCAGTAAAATATTCTCTATAAATATAGTACATGAATAACAGAACATAAATTTTTCGCAACAAGCTACAATCAAATAATTATTAATAGTGAAATTATTATCTGTATTTGTTTGGTACCTACACACTTCATAGTCTTACTTTACTCTTTATTCTTAAGCAATAAAAAATCGTATCTATCGAGTCATCATCGCCCGTGGGCCGACTCCATCCAGTGCTAGGTATATATTATGGCGTCCTCTGTTCGTACCATCTTCTGCATTGATAAAATTAAAATGTATTTGGTCATATAATTTCCAGTTATACAAATAGCATGCGAATAAAAACCTAACAACAAAAAATATATTAAAAACATATTTTAGTAATTTGCGTTAGTAAAAAGAATTCAGTATACGATAAACATTACATTTGTTTATCGTAATTTTTTCGTAAATGGCAATTCCCCTGCCGTGTGTTCAGTATGGCAATTCCCTTGCACGGATACAGATACCGAGAGAGACTCGCTTCCGAGTCGTTCAAGCCGAGTTCGGGTTTATCTACACATCTGATTTGATCCGCTACTTGATAATAATATATTACTTCCTTACTTAAAATATATCTTGAAGTAACACACACGGCCATCTGATCCCTCACAGCGCTATACCATGTATTTCGGTGTTCATCAATCCTTAGACACGAGTACCTGGGCTTTATAACACAAGGCCCGTGGGGATCAAACATAAAATAATAGATACGTAATGGGAACAAAATCAAATATTTATTATTACAATTAAATATCTTGTGTAATTTAAAACAGTTCTAATCTAAATAAATATTTACTTTTTGTTGTGACTTCGAAGCGAAGGGAAGGCTAACACTGATAAAACTCTATACTCAAGCTTTGTCTGTTGGCTTTGCCATCAAAATTGATTATTTCTCACACAAGAGATCCGTTGCGATTCTGGGAGTATTCCTCAATAAATCTCGCGTGGAGTGAGGCGCGGCGTGGTGGGGCGCACCGTGTAAACAGTGCGCCGGCGCAGTTATCGTGTGAGATCTGCGATATGCCGGTACGCATACACATGTACAATCCGAGTTCCCTTACAATATATATGTATGTTATAGGGTAGGATAGCAACAGAACCTAGAGAATTCTAACACGAGGGCTCCGTACAATCACTGCTCAAATCATCAGCCAAACACTGAATAAGGAATTCATGTTTGAGAACTTTTGTAACCTCAAAGTACGTTACTGCACGAAATTTATAAATTATTTTTTTTGTTAATATTTTTGTTAAAAATAGTATAATTACACTTGATTTGTGATAATGAATATTTATAATAAGTATCCGGTTGCAGCGGAAGAAATAGTGCTTATATTGGTAAAGAATAATAAACAAGAAAGTGGCAAATATGTTTCAAATAATTAATTAATCTTCCAATAATCCTTACCTTACATCCAGTAACCCTTCTAATAAATCTGTAATACTTATATTAATAACTTTATCTCCTAAAGACCACCTATTTTCTACCAAGAAGCATATAGTTTTTTCCCTTATTAATTATCAGTACAACATATATTATTATACACAATGTAGAAAAACATTAAAATTACACAATACATTTGTGTAATAATATTCAATAAGATATAAATAATAAACTATAAAAATGGGAGATTAGGGCCCATTTGTATCGTCCACTTGCCAGTCTAGTCATACGTCATACTATAACCTATGGATACAAACCGACCCGTTGTTTCACTAACGGCCGTTTTCAATAACCTATACATCTGTAATTCCACCTACAAAAGATAGACAAATCTATCCTTTGGTCCTTACTTGCTTTTCAATATCTTACTGGGGTATAGCATGTTCTATCGAAATTATCAATCTATCGTCGAGAGGACAGGAAGCCTACTAGAGATAGGAACCCCCATATAAATGGTCCTTACTTTCATTTCAATATAAAATTTAAGTTACTTTTCGATAGACTCAAGGAACATCATTTGCTTATCTGTCAAAATCGGCCGGTTTGACAAGGATAACTTCTAAAAATGTATAGTTAAAGTAGGAAAAATATACTAATAATATAATACAACAGAACATTGTAGTTGGAATTATTTAAAATTATAATCGTGATAAAGAATTTAAATACCTAACCATGAAATAAAATGACGTGAATAATATGCATACAGATTTATACTGAGTCTGCTGTAAACCAGTTAAATAAATAATTTAGTACTAACTTATATTGCAGATTTAGTGTAATACCAATTTAAAAAGTAAATTCGTTTTAACAGAATGCGTACTACTATAGCTGCTGCCATTTCTGTCAATTAGATTTTAAGAAGTTTTATTTTTATTCGAATCGAAAAATCGAAGAAATAAAATCATTTGTTAACAAAGCCTGTACTTTGATTCTATTATTGTATTAATTGCTTTGTTATTTGAGAAGACATTTGCCGCCACATGTTACACAAGCAGCATTGTCTCATATTTTGTTAAGGGCCGCTTTCATGACTAAAAAAAATTAAAATCTATAAAAACTAGAACGGTTTTAAGGGTGACTATTATTAAGTGGTTAACAATAAACCAGATGTTTGCAGAGGCGTGGATAGACGACAAGAAAGGCGCTACCCTTCGTTGGATAAAGATAGATAGCACTTATCTTAGATTGTGAAACGCAGACTATAGATAGATAGGACCTTTCTGTTTTTTTGGAGATAGCGATCTATCGGTAACTACAGTTTGGTTATTGGAAACGGCCGTAACACTATCTGACAGATTACGATCTCAGATAACTTATTGGTATCGTCCTCTTGCCAGTCTAGTCATATGTCATACTATAAACTATGGATACAAGCCGACCCGTTGTTTCACTAACACTATCTGACAGATTACGATCTCAGATAAGTTATTTGTATCGTCCACTTGCCAGTCTAGTCATACGTCATACTATAACCTATGGATACAAACCGACCCGTTGTTTCACTAACACTATCTGACAGATTACGATCTCAGATAAATTATTGGTATCGTCCTCTTGCCAGTCTAGTCATACGTCATACTATAACCTCCGGATACAAACCGACCCGTTGTTTCACTAACACTATCTGACAGATTACGATCTCAGATAAGTTATTTGTATCGCCCACTTGCCAGTCTAGTCATACATCATACTATAAACTATGGATACAAACCGACCCGATGTTTCACTAACACTATCTGATAGATTTACAATATTAAATAACTTATGTGCCGATTAGCAAAGCCAGAGGTGTAAATTGTTTAAAGGTTGCGAAATTGTCAGGAAGTGATTAACTTGAGTTATTAAATCGTAAATTACAGTTGATTGAGAATAATAAGATACAACGTCTGCTGTCAAAATACCTTGTCAAATATAAGTATTCCAATACTAGAATTTTCCAACCATGTATTATGACCATAAAAGAAACTGCCCATTCCAAACACATATGTATGGTTATACTATAATTTAAAAGTAATAAAAGCACCGGAAAGAGAAAAGCATTTAAGAAGTTACATAAGTCATAAAAAAAATTATAATCTGTCATTGTAAGCAGACGAAACAGGTAATTTGTCTTAATTACGTTTATTTTATGAATCGCACACCTAACGTCGACGTACAAATTGAAATGGAGGTATGGTTGTATGGATACAAGGATTTTTAAGATACCGCAGTTAATTTTAAAGTTATTATACATTGCACAATGTGACGTGACGTGAATAAACTAAATATATGATCGATTTTTTCATCCCGTTTGCTTTGTAGCCGCCCTCTGGTCAGCTTAAATCACTATTACCACAATGTTATGTTTCCGCTGGTGAGTAGAATCACCAGACAGTATTTTGTTCGTACAGTCGTCAACACGAATGACTTAGTGACGAATATTATTAGCCAACAAAAGCCTCTTACTCAACGGCTAACTGTGCTTGTTTGCAAATGATTTTCATCAATGTTGAAATGAGTCTGCGAATGTGTCCGCTTACCAAGCTTTCGTATTTTGTTTTGTTGATAAGATATTCAATTCACGTACAGCAGTTTTCAATTATGTTTTATTTTATCAGCCACGCTCTCCAAAACACCACCCACACCGCACTACGAAAGCACAAAACACATCAACTTACCTAAAAAAACTTTAA
The DNA here is from genome assembly GCA_963859945.1 of Euplagia quadripunctaria. Taxonomy (NCBI): domain Eukaryota; kingdom Metazoa; phylum Arthropoda; class Insecta; order Lepidoptera; family Erebidae; genus Euplagia; species Euplagia quadripunctaria. Next base: position 21,862,380 of record OY982577.1, on the reverse strand, counting down.
ACTAACACGCGATCAATTATCTAGCAATAACAAAACTTCCCTCAGCTTTCACTTAAGAACAAACAGAGCCTTCGTGTAGTGTTTTTGTAAGGGATGACGTCACGATTCACTAGCTCCGCCCCGGGGAGAATGATGACGAAGAATCAACATCACATGATAGCCCAGTGACTGGGCAAACTAAGAACGGCTAGGGTTGTCAAATAAATAATATATGGGAAAAGAAGTTAAATGTTTTGCCAGAATTACTGTAAGTGACCCAAAGCGTGACCAGTCTATTTCTGAGTGTTTTATGTCCCTTACTTACAGCATAAGGTAGGTGGCCAAATGGACCGAGGACCGGAAGAAGGTAGCTGGGATAGACATAGACTGGGTGCGCAAGGCGGAGATTGGGAGAGGCCTATGTCCAGCGGTAAACTGCAATAGGCTAATTGATTGATTTATTGAATTACAGCCATGTAAAGTTCTCCATAACCGATGCAGGTTCATCTGTCATTTTTCTGAAACACTGAAATATTTTATTTCAGTGTTTCAGAAAAATTAAATAAAACAAAATTTTATTATTTTTAACATAAGTTTATAATCGCAAAAGATATTTCTTTAGGTGATATTATAACTTTTGGCGTTGACTTAGGAGCTTGATTTTTTTTTGCAGCTTCAAAAGACCGCTGGTAGAGGTTTTAGATGTTATTTTCATCTTATTGCCTCCTCAATTTCCTGAGAAAAAGGGTCTTAACAGACAGACATTCGAACAACGAAGTGATCGTATAGGCGTTCCTTTTTTCCTTTGAAGGAACGTTATCCTAAATACACAACAACTAATAAACAGACGACATAAATAAACGTAACGAGACTGCCTAACTGTGTTGATCAATAAAGTGTACTTAACAAAGTAAAGGATTAACCCATCACCACCACCATCAATTACCATTTAGAGAAACATAAAAGTAAAAATCCGATTACGCTCACCCATCAAGCGCCATCCTTGATTCTGAGCCTGCGTGGGCGCACTCATCGTTGTTTGCTCCTAATACTGGTCTAAACACGCCGAGGCCCATCAACTGTGTACTTTATTGGGTACATGTTCAAACATCATAGGGTATCTTCCTCCTCCCCAGTCCCCCTCCTGCATTCTCCTCACCGCGACCATTGTCTCCTCAAACATAAACATAATGTTTTTACACATATTGTTGAAATAAAATCCCAAATAACACGAATATAACAGTTACTTCTAAATAAAAGATTATTGAGCGAGTGCTAACGGAGTGTTCTCACTGTGTAACTTATGCATTTAATGTACTTTTGATGTTTGTGAGAAAATGTTTAAGTAGCATATAGTTGCGAGAATGGCCCTTAACAATACACGGACTGCCCGCGGAGACGCAATAAAAATAGATCAAATAATATTTTGTTTACGACTGTACTTGATTTTTATGATATAGTTAACCGCTTTTATAGTTAATTTTACTAAACGTTTCAACTTACCCTGCATGTAAAGGACGGGAAAGGTATATCGAATATCAATGGCTATTGCTGAAAACAAGACGACATAGACTACCACGTAACTTTAGACGTCTTTTAAAGAGTGCGTTGTATAGGTACGTTACGCCACGCTCATGGCAAAATCCCCGGAGAGTGCGATCACCATAGAAATCCTTTTGCTTAGTTATCACTATCCCTAATGAAAGGCTTCAAAAGTAACTTTTTTCCGACCTACATAGAAAACAATAGAGTGAACCTATCCCGAAACGGCACAAACGCATCGTGCTGACATATATTATATTTATATACGAGGTGGGAATATTAAATATGAGTCAGTGAGAGCCCGGGCAAATATCTAGACAGCTTTTAGGTTGTTTTTATAAATTCACACCTCACATGACAGTATGCGAGACAATGCTTCCCAAATAGTCTACTATTGACTATTGACCTCACTCTAAAATTATTCCCTTTGTAATTGATTTACAACTTATTTTTATTAATCTTGCACGATTATTGGTCATTGCATACACAAAGTTATTTAAATGCAATCTACTACAGAGTAGTCTAACTTTGAAATACTAGGGCTAAATAAAATTCCTGGAAAGAAGAAAATACATTTGTTGTTTTTTTAATGCCCAGCGAACACGATTGCTCAACTATCGGTATACATGCAGTCTATGGACAACCAATAAAATATCTAAAAACAAGAGATATAATTATCCGTGCTCTTCTACCCATAGATCACTACAATCGAGCGAACGCGGGCTACCAATCTATAGCCAAAACAAATATAAATAATTTGTCTACAGCCTCTATCAATTAGCCGCCACATTCCACAATTACTGCCCACCATCTAAACCACAAATTATTGAAGTACAATCACACATATCATCGCGACATTGTCGACAAATTATAGGATTAATATATGAATGTGCTTTTCCACACGTAGTGATTTGTAGTCAAACATAACATTTTTAATGGAGCTTTTAAAAATAATAAAATATTTAATGGACACCTCGCAATGGGCCGTGGAAATTGAAATAGCCATGGTCCTCGGTAATTTTAGATGAATAGGCGATCAGTTGTAATTGCTTCAATTTGTACTTGGTGTACTTTCAAGTGATCAAGAAGCGTAGTTTATAGATGTGTTTCAAGTTGCTTCATTTCCTTACCGCTGCAGTATTTTCTCCATTTAATAAACAACGCATTTCTCTTCAATAGGTTGCACATTTGAGTTACAGAAAATATTTACAGCGGACGTAATGATAATAGTCAGATATGAAATACTACTATATCAATATAGAAGTCAATGTCTCACTGATGTTTACCTATACAAGTGTTGTGCCATTCCTTCAGTATATTCGTCTAGAAACTTATTCAAAAACATTTTGAGAAGGAGTTCATAGAGTTAAAAGTTTATATAAATATACTATTTCTCAAGATGAATGGAACTGTAAGTAACGAAAAGGTATGGAGCCTGCGATTGTCCGGTTATTTCGTTGTATAAGAAAATGGAAATTGACATAAAAAAATGGGGATTCTTATTAAAATGTGTAATATTTTTCCAGCTGTACCTAGAATGATCTAGATATTTCATAGGACCGTCACGTACTACCACCATTTTTACCTTATTACCTTTTATTGGTTGTGTTAAAAACTTATTATGCGATCTTTAAACTATGTATTTCAACAATAATCTAACCACTAATTATAGTACATAACATGATCGGTAAATTCGAAAATAATTAAACGAAGTATAATTCGCAGGTAACGCGATATTTCTGGTGGAAGGCGATGGCGCGGGCGCTCACATCGCGTGCCGCGCTAAAGGCCACTATTTAGCAGACGACAAGTTGATTATAGCACACACGCTGTAATACTCGAACAGTTGTAATCGATCTACAATTCTTAAACGTAGAAAATTATGGACACCGTTGTTCTAAATTCATATTAAAAATTTATATTGAATATCATATTTTTCACGATAGGTTTGTGTGTGTGTATGTTGGAATCGTTTATAAAGATTCTGATAACATAAGTAAACCCATTACAGAAAATACGTGCTTATATCTATTAGAAACGTTGTAAATCAGCTCCAACTAAGGAGAGCCCAATGGGTGTTATCGGTACCTACTGACTTCATTTCAATACAATTAATGCATGACGTCAATACCGAAGTCTAGAGGCATCGCTAAATTTATAGCGAAATGTATAATATGAAAACATGCAGCCCTAACTACATATATCTCTAGAATTATAAATCTCATAATAGAGAAAAATGGTAGGTCAACCTATGGTCCTTTTCTTTTGTCTTATACTCTCAAAATTAGGACTCGAAAACCATTGCGGTAGATCGTGAGTGGCCCGCTTTATCCAAAATTGCGACAGTTTTAAAAACAGTCCGATAAGCGACGAGGCAATATAATATAGTACAAGGCACCTGTGCGACACCACGACAAGACTATCTGTTATTTCACACGACTATCCGACAGATAACTAATTGTCTTCGAATACTAACGATTTATTGTCGCGCCGTGTCGCATCTGTGTATCTACTGTGCGCTGACTCTTATCTTGTATAAGATAATTGTGGGCCATACTTTCTCCAATACAACGTTCTACAATTAAAAAGAGATAAATAAAGATTGTAAGTGCAGCAATAAAGAAATATAGTGAACAACGACCAACAAAATGTTGTAATATATTGTTTACAAACCGATTTTATTTGGGCAAGACAGCTACCAACTGGTTTATTCTTATTATTTACTTACTTAATGTCCTATATGCCCATGGAGCAGAGGGCGCCCACAGTAAACCTCCATCGTGATCGCCACATCTTGCCGATGTTCTTCGCCTCGTCTGTTACTATAATTATGTATTTAAACTTTCATCCCCATCACCTGGATAATTGGTAATCCGCCACTGTGCGGTTCTCCAGATTTTTTTTTGCCTCGCACACCCAATCTCTGGAGAAAATTGTCGCCTGCGGTATTTCCGGACCGATACGACCTTCAAACCTTCAAGAAAAGAGCGTACTCCCATCTCAAAGGCCGGCAACGCACTTGTGACTCTTGAGTTGCAGGTGTCCATGGGCGACGGTAGTCACTTACCATCAGGTGACCCATCTGCTTGTTTGGCCCCTATACCATAAAAAAAATGGTTTTTAATTGGCGGCGGTATAGAAATCCAGCATCGCGTTACTGCATACTTAAAACTGCCATTGAACTGCCCTGTGTCCAGGAATACTCAATACTCTGACTGTGGGTCTGATGGAGTATGAGAAGTGGTTATGTCTACAGTTGGAGAAATAAATACTTTTCTTTCTTTCTTCTTCTTTCTTTCTTTCTTACAGTCAATTTTGATATCGTCTAGATACTTGGGTTGTGGAGGTCTAATAGCAGTCACTTCACATAAAATATCGAAGTTCGGCCGTTTCATAGTTAGACTGAAAGCCGACCCCAACTTAGTTGGGAAAAGGCGCGGAGGAAAAAAGAACTTCCTCCTAAACTTAGCATAATCGTCTTCCACTTTATAAGTGTGTATATATAATTTGTTTTAATGTGGAAAAATAAATAGAAAAATGGTTTTTAATATCACCCGTGAAATATTCGATTAAGTTTCAAATAAATCAAGTTAAGAATGTGACGATGTGAATACTTTAAATGAATGTTGATCCTCGCGTGTCACAGTAATAAATTTAGATGTAAATTATTCCACTCATATACTATTAAATTGAATTAAATATTCTAAAAAACAACGTCCTCTTGTAAATACATTATCGCGTTGCAGTCGAGAAGTTGTAGATGGAATCCTATCGTCGAACAAAACGTTAACTTGAACAAAGTCTTTGCTAAAATACATTAATACCTGCCTACGGCAATGATTCACAAGTGTACAATGTTGCAGCAGCAAGTTCTTTAGTGTAAAGACACTAACAAACACTTCAAGTTGCAACAGGTGATGCCATCTGTTGCAATTTGAGGTGATTTCATTGAATACAACATATTTTAGATTGTTGTTGCAATATTGTGTTAGTTACATGATGCGCTATGCACGCCAATGCTACATAACAATCTGTACACGGGCTGCCGATATAAATCAATAGGAGACGGGAAGATGTATGTATTATGAGGTCTTTCGGCAGATTTTTTTTTATGTATAAGAAAAGTTCAGAAACATATCATGAAAATACATCGGTGCTTCAAATACTACTTCATTTGAATCTGCAAAACATGTTAGACCTATCGCTATCAGAATGTGAAGAACTTTAATGATTTCCTCGCCTGCTTTTACATAATTATATCTAGACCTTAAAACCGGCATATGGTTTTTACACCCTAGTACTATGTTAATTATGATCATTTAACAAAATATTTTGTTCATTACGACCAACAATAGGTCCCAGCCTAACGACTAACGGTCTTTTCTACAGTGTATTTATAATAAATTTTATACTAAACAAATTTATACGACCATCAAATAAATTGGTGTAATAAAACAACTTTTATTTGACGACAAAGAATTTTAAACACTCACAGACATGATTCATGCTTATAAATAGGTAAACAATAGTGATCATGACTAGCCAGCCACCAGTCAGCCGACTGGGTCTATCAACATTTGACATTTATGTTGATGAGAATCACTTAGATATGCTATCACATTTTCAGTTAAAAACAGAACATGTAAATCCATTACGAATCATCACTCTCATGAATTATTTTACCTTTTGATTGTATACATGGGTCGTCGTAGGTGATCTTCATTAATAAGGTGATAATTTATTGCAGTAAACTTGTGTAAGAGGTCAACAAACTCAAGAACTTGTTAAAATATGACATGTCAAATGCACAACTGTTATTTTTTCTGTTTTCCTGGTCAATACAGATCAATACAGATTAAACTTTGAATATTAACATATTTAAAGTTTAATCTGCATTGATCTTTTTACTACCATTCCGTCTATGAATTGGTTTAAGTCATTGGTCATTTCACGAACTGCGTCAAATCCTAGGTTCAATATTATTCCATTGTGTCTTTGTATCAGTGGCGCAGTACCCCTCCCGCAGGAGCAGAAGCTGCGACCTGTCAATTATGACATCAGGGCAGGACAGTCCCAGCTCCACCAGATGCTTATGGCTGATTTTTCACTTTCCACTCAGAACGACTTGAGCGACCGAGTGCAAGTCACGCCACGATCGTGGCGGTAAGGTCCGTCATGGGCGATTGGCTGGAAAGGCGACATGGCACCCTCCGTGGCAGAAAAAAAAAGGTTTAATATTATTAACATAATCTTTTTACTTCTGTGTACTTTGTAGTTGTTAGATGTAGGTTTGTAAAAGCAATATGACCCAATGATAACACCATAAAACGGGAGTACTCGTTTTGCTAAACATTCAAAAAACATCTGAAAGATTTAGGTTTAACTCTGATGATAGGTTTTAACAGTAACTTTTAATCTTCCGACTACTAGCCATGAAACCGAAAACCGGTAGAGAGATTCCCTTTGATGACCTACACTAAACAACCCTGTATATTAATGCTGGAATATGATCAACATAAGAATAATGAGTGGTTATCTTTGATATTAGCTTACCAATAGCTATTACTTTAATTTTATAATTACTACGTAAGTCTGATATACATAAGTGTAGCTTCAACCATGCTACTTCCAGGCCATAACACAACATGCTATAAGTACAGTGAACAACATAGAAATGTAATCTTGTGAAATATTTTTAGCACGTAACTGTATTTTCCCCGAGGAATGCCATAAAAGTGACAAGCGTGAAGTTAATATAGTTTCATTAACATAATGGAAAACTTATTTATTTCGATGGCCGTGTAGTGACTCACCTATCAAAATAAATTTTAAACTAGCATTAAAGCCGCAGAAGCTCGTCATATTTCGTAAATAATATAATCTGATACACAAACAAAATGAACAGACGTTTGAAGTCTCGGTCGTAACGAGAGGGAATATAATGAGGTTGAATCGGAGGTCGAAGGCCACTGGAGTGATCTGCATAATCCGAATATTTGGACCTTTCGTGCCTCGGCGCTTTCGATATCAACTCGTAATTGACTTAATAAATATGCTTTCGAATAAAAAAATAAATAAATGTGTGTTTAAAAAATAAATAAACGGATAAAAAAGCAACGCTGTTGGCATGATATATAGCGGGACTTAACGGTGAGGCTCTGTTTGAGGATGGGTATAATCGTTTGCACAAGTGTATAAACATCGAAAATTCTAATAATATGTTTTATTTAGGTTTGAAATAATTATTAAACTCTGGTTAAATTAAAATTATTTTATTTTTAAATCATAGTAATTCTGATTGTAAAATAATATCTTTTTTTTATCGTGTGGAAATGCCCACGGGTCATCACTCCACCGGGGCCACCGGCGAAGTGGTATGTGGGAATCGAATCGACTAAAACTACACGGTGTTCCGTCACAAATGTGTCTATTGCAAGGGACTCGAGAATACCCTAGGAAGGAAGTCCCCGTGATCCCCGGCAGACCTTGGCCGCCTCCTAAACAAAAGGCAGCCACGTCTTTGCGTGCGGAGGGCGCAACATGGCACGCCACCGTCTCAGGCCTCCTTCTGCTAGAGTAACGGGCAGCCTCACCCGTTACCCCCAGGCCAGCGCTCATGGAGGCTGGAGATCATTCTGCGCTCTCCGGCACCTGGTGCCTCTCCTTCAGTACTCTCCCGTTCCTTTTCCGCCGCCTCTTTGGCGGACATCACTTCCTCACAAATTCCGGATTCACACGCACTTTCACTTTTGACCATGGACAGAACCATGGTCTCCAGCGAGAAACTTCCCACTCCAATAGCCGCCGCGCGGTCGCGGCGTTGTTGCGTCCAGGCTGAGCACTTCACTAAAGTGTGGAGTGCAGTATCCTCGCGCCTCCGCAAAATAAAATAAATGTAATGTAAAATAATATCTAGATCATCATCCTCCGCGCCTTTTCCCAACTAAGTTGGGGTCGGCTCTCAGTCTAACTACGATATGGCCGAACCTCGATATTTTACGTGAAGCGATTTGCCATTGAGAGACAGACTCCACAACCCAAGTACTACGCGATATCAAAGTTCTGTAGTTAGATAATATCTAGATGTTAGTTACAAATGAGGACTTAATCGTGAGTTGCTTATAACCACGACTGGTGCAATTCAGTAGAAACACTGCTTAAACAAAAAGTTATCAAATTTTGTTTTGTTTATTATACATATATTAAAGTGTTTAGATACAACATAAGGTAAAAAACAAACATAGGCAAAAAGGCCATTAGACTGCGCTCGCAGATTCGTTCTCACGGGTCTTACATATTTGTAGTCCAAAAGATCTATGTCCTTAATCTTATGTAATATTAAACAGAAATAGACTATTTCTGGTGATATAATCTCTCTATATCTATAGCGGGCGTTCAGTAATGTCGTTATGAATACTTGTGTATACAGGAAGGACGATCTGGGATTTTTACAATATCTGTGTTACTATATATAACTAATCATTTTCGTAGTGGATCAAGACATTTAAATAAATGTACCACATTCGAAAATCGACGATGTTATTAAATACTTAATTTTACGTATTTAATACATAGTAGGTTTTACAAATTAGCTAGAGATGCGATATTATAATCCCGAATAATTCAGTAAGTGTACTCATCTGTACCTACTTTGTTCGCCATTTTGCATAAATCATGAAGACTTTCATAATGAAAATATTTCCATTAAGGCTTATATTAATAAATACAGTGTAAATTATTAAATTTAAACTTTTTCGTTTTAATTTCGTTGATCATGAAATTGAATGCCTATCGTGATAACTCTTACACAGCTTTTGTGAGGATAGGATTTTCGAGGTAAGCTCGTGATAGCAGTGGAAGTGTCGATGATGATCAGATGTTAGTTGGTCAGATACTGTTCCTTGCTCTTTAACCTCATTACATTAGTATTATGTTTTATTCCACCAAACTTTTATATTTGAAACATTAGCCAGACACTTTTGTAACATCCTTTTCTGTTTGAATCTAAATAATTTAACATCAAAATATATAAATACTAGCTGTGCCCGCGACTTCGTCCGCGTGGAATAGGGTATTTATATCGAATCAACAGCCTAAAAAATAAGTTTCAAGCTTCTAGCTCTAAATGTGACGATACTTCCATACAACTTTTCATCCCCACCTTTCAACCCCTTACACCCCTTTTTTCGCGTTAATTTCTCAGGCTCTAGACTATCTGTGTACCAAATTTCATTTAAATCGGTTCAGTAGTTACGGCGTGAAAGGCGACAGACAGACAGACAGAGTTACTTTCGCATTTATAATATTAGTAAGGAAGTAAGGGTTGTAAAACTCATGAGTACCAGACCTAACGTATCCTTGACTTACATCAGGGCTACCGATGAGTCAAAGCTACAGGATAAGTAAAGACAACGTGAGAGTTCCTCACGCGGTCCTTATGCGTGACTCCACACATCCACTGCAGCATTTTCATCTCCGTGACACGCAGCTCCTGCTTGTGTCGCTCTAATAACGGCCACGCCTCACAGCCATATAAAAGAACAGGCCTAATGATGGTTTTATAGACCTGTGCCTTGAACCTGACCGGTATTTTATGGTAAAAAAATGACGTCATCTCACGCCATTTAGCTGATGCGGCAGCAATGCGTGCCTTGACGAATCGATGTCCGCCAGCGCAATATCGTCAGCATACATGAGTAACCATTTCGGCTGCTCATGTCTCACGCTAAACAGAAACGTACTGAGGACTGATTCTTGGTGAACCCCGACGGTGATGGGGAAGGGTAGATAGATAGATAGATAACTCTTTATTTGTACACTAATGGAAGTAATATACATTTACATAATTATATCAATCATGTCGCCAACAGCGGTCCGAACCACGGAATCGCGGTGCATGTCCCAGATGATGTCAATATAAGTCTCTGAAACCCCTTTAGACCGCAGTGTTTGAGTTGAGTATCGGAGTAGTTGTGTGTGTGTGTGATAGCTGAGGTATTCTCCTAGAACCTGGTTTCATCGAGCAACCATCACCTGATGCGGCGCTGGCATCGATCGATACGTTTGTCTTTGGGCTTTACACAGAGACCCATGACAAGGAGCCGGTGTGGCACAGTGAAACTGTCTCCTCGTATGGCTTTGCAGTTGGCTATTTTGCTGATGTGGTGTCTAGTGAGTAGGAAATCGATTTGGACAGCGCGCCCCAGTAGGTGATGAGATATTTGGATTTCTCTTGGAAGTACGTGTTGAAGATAGCCAGATCGGCAGCCACACACGTTCTGAGGATGTCACCACCCTCCACATTGCGAGTGCCGTATCCAACCCCATCGTGAACACACTCAAACTCCTCACACCTCTCACGCACATGACCGTTTAGGTCGCCACGCAAAACGATCTCCTGCGACAACGAAATGTCTTGAAGCACTTCCCCGAGGTCCCAATTCAGCTTATGTCAGACGAAAGCCAGACGCTGGTTTTCAATTGGGCCTAAGTAACGCTATGCGTGAAATCAGTTGCAGACCATAATTATTACACTAGGTACATACGTAATAACATTAATTAAACAAAAATAACAAGACAAATAACAGATAAGCAAATCATTCTAATCTACATTACAATATACACAATAACTAAATAAATCAATACAGTGTGCACACTCTTGTAGTGGTATGTGTATCTGTTTCTTAAAACATAATTTAACAGCCGCACTGCCTTACAGTCTCACAGGCTGCATGCGGGGGAGCGGACTGGGCAGTGCCGGCGTGTATTGCATTTAAAGACTACCTTCCCCTCGAAATGTAATATACTAAATGACGGTGATGGCTACCTTCCTACTTTGCTCTACCTACCATGAGTTGTCTTGTCAGGTACCCCGTACATTGACTATCGATATTCCTCAAACATTTATACTGTGGGAATGGTGTCCCGACCCGCAATGATTACCGTCACTCGACAAATATATCCCCCGCGTTCGTAACAGACACAAGCCTCTAATATTACCAATAATGATGAACGGCGTCCATAACCCTGATGTCGTGTCACCTCCGTTCAATAAATTCGTGGCAGAGTGCCCGCTGCGCGTGCGCAACTGCGCGCGATGTTTTATTCAAATTAGACGATACGATTAACGAAAGATGGCCGCTGAACTGTTGCGTAAGTGTATTTATGTGACCTGTGCCGTTTACTCGTTCATATCGGAAAAAATATGTTTGTATGGTCACGACCAGTCTAGTTTTAATCATATTTTGACTGGCCTGATGGTCTAGTGGTTAGTGACCCTGACTGCTGAGCCAGAGGTCGTGGGTTCGATTCCCACCCAGGACAAATAATTGTGTGATGAGCATATGATCATTTGTTCTGTGTCTGGGTGTAATTTATCTATAATATGTATTTAGAAGTATATAAGTATGTTTATTAGCAGTCTAGTTACCATAGTACAGGCTCTGCCTAGTTTGGGATCAGGCAGCCGTGTGTGAGATGTATGAAGTTATTATTATTATTATTCTCTTCATTTATTTCATAAACACATAATTTATTGTTATTATTATATTAATCATCAAATACATTTATTTTTACATTATCACATTTAGATACATCCATCATTACGTTATCAATTCTTCATGACTTGCTTGTTTATTTTTAAAGAAGTTTATCACCATCAAGCTATTTTCTTTCACTTTTTTTAGATATTCGTTAAATTTCAACTAGTGAATAAGTAACTTAGTGTAGAGGAGATGATGCAGTTTAAGAAAAGAAATACTTAAACTCTAAAAGTAAACCTTTTAGGTGCATGTGGACGACGATAGAATGGTCTACTATATACTCTTTCTTCCCCTTTTCCCGTTTCGAAATTTCAGCATCACACTATCTTAAGCAACTACCATTTTATTACGAGTTAAACATCCGAGGATAGGGTAAAAACTTTTGAATAATCCATTAATTCTATTACGAGCCTTTGTAGCGAATTAACATTGTGACCATCCACGACTACAGTAAAACTCTATTACAAAAAGTCTATTGTACGATCACATAGAGACCTTCGTCTATCTCTGGTCCACTTTAAATTTACAGTTAACAGTCGGATACGTTAGCATATCAATATACTATTCACATTAAAGCCATCTCAAGAGTGTGCGACTTTATGTCTAAGTTCATTGGCATGCCTTGTGCAACCCATAACTAATAATTTTTTGACATGAACATACAATAACAGTAGTAGGGCCCGAATATTAAATATTATGCTGGGCCGGAGAGGTCATAATCCGTTAAATTAAATTATTCAACAATAATATCTGTCTAACTAGATACGACATTTCTTTTATATCTCCATTTTGGGTAGTTGTCGTAAAATGCGACGGACGTAAATATAAGCATAGCAAGTAGAGTGGTGGTGCCGTATATTTGTTGATCCCGACCCGAGACCTCCATGCGTGACAAGCAGATAAGCATGCCAATTAATTCAGCCTCTCATAGAACAGAATACCTCTTTCATGTATCGCTTGCTGGCCACACGTTGTAAAACTTTATTTGGGCATAGGTACTCAGCGAAAGATAAAATGCAACTAAGTTTGAAATTGATTATATGTACATTAATTAATTAAAAAATGGTAAATATTTACTCACTCGAGATTCCGCTAAACTTCATCAATCTACGAACGACAACGCAACAAAACATAATTCCTTAATCGGCAGGTACATTATCTTTGTAACACTGGACTCTGGTTCCACCAAATTGACAGTGTAACTCGTTGAGGTAAACATTGAGGGTACTACAGGTCTTCACATTGAAAGACAGTCCGGACAATGCATTACACTATATTTTCTTTAATTTCAGATGTCTTATTTAGCAAAGGTTTTGTATTCTAAGACATTGTAGTCGATAAAACTGGATAAATCCGTTGAAACAAACCTGGTACTTAAACTGAAATTAATTTTATTAAATTGAAGTGAATCCTTTAAAGACAGCTATATTACATGGAAAACTTACAACTATAGAAATATAAACTAGACAAATACGTTAATTTCTTTTCTTTACAGGGTGTAAGCGAGGTCGTGACGATTCAGATCATCATTTTGAGTCAAAAATCATAGGAATTTTCTGCCGGAAAGTTCATAATTTTTTATAAGTGATATCACAATGAGTAATAAGATATATAGATAAAGATAATTTAACGAAACATGTCAATAAATACTGCATACGGCCAAAAACTACAATTTAATCAATCAAACAACATTTAAACATTTTATGCAATCATTGTTGGAATTGACTGCGCCGAACGTTTAAGGATCATTCAGCGTACCTTACAAAAATAATACCTACGTTCGTAACGTTTATATTGCGTAACGCCAAAGGTAACTAATGACTGTAAATCCTTAATCTTGCATTTTTATGATAAACTGACTTTGCATTGTGATAAGTATCCACAGAAAGTCGTTTAGTTTCCGCGACGCCGAATTTACACGGTTTATAATCCCCATATTAAGAAACGCTGCTGCCTTCATTTCAAACTACATATTTAGTACTAAAAGGTCAAGCAGTGTTCTAGAACCAAATAATATAAAGTTTATAAATAGATTAAACACTTAGACAACAAACCACTTCCATGTTTTAATAATGTATGTTAATTTGTAGATAGCATGAGTTGTGCGCCCTACTCAGTCGCCTATTAGTGAGGCCAGAATTGTTTATATTAAATGTGTTTTATGGTAAACAGTGTAGTAATTATTAACACAATTTAACCTTTGTCTGTCAATATCGGTTTATCAACTATTAAGATAAAATCTATTGATTCGTGGACGAGGCAGTCCATATTCTTATCTAGTATTTGGTGATTTAAATGGCGCATATCTGTTGTCACTGTAAACTTCTCCATACTAAAAGAGTCTTCTGGTTATTGTCAAGTTTATCTCAATGTATTTTAACTCACGTTGAGTCGCCATAACTAAGAATCTGACTGTTGAGTTTTTGGAATGGTTATGTTGAAGTCAAGTTAGCATATGATTTGGTAAATTTTGTTTTTATTGACATCGTTCATCAGGCGTGTAGCGCGAAACTGAATTATTTAACTTTTATCACAATTTTATAAACTATTATTAACTAGTATGACTAGACTATCATGATATGTGTTGCTTAAACTACATTTTTAAACAACAACAAAAAAAAATACAAAGGTTGCTCTATTGTTGCAGGTAATTTAAACACCATCTTGTATCTGCAGGTTTGTTATCCTAAAGACAAATGAGTTCCTACTAATCCTGCAATCAACGGGTCGGGTTAAGTAAACCTCACATAACTTAGTAAATATGATACAAGTAATTATATCTGCCACGGCAACCGAAGCCCATAGCAACAGCCATGGACGCAGGGGGCATTTCATTAACCCATAGTAACCGATACCATCGTTTAATTGGCCAACGCCAGGGCTTATTAATTGCACTTCCTAGTAGACGGTGTGGCAGGTTGTAGGGATGTATGGATGTTGGAAAATTATTAAGATTGTGATCACATTGAAGGAATCAAGGGTTTAGATTGTTGGAAGGAAGGTATGTTATTCAGAATAATATGATTGTCTCAGGACTGGGGCAATTGACCCTGACAACTATCAAAGTAAACGTATAAAGTAAAACATTATCTCAATTATTTCTTTCATTTAAAAAGTTGCCGTTAAATTAATTATATATCCCCATACAAATAAATAATAAACAAGAGTTTCCTGACTAAATACATTTTCCTGAATTCAATTTGTATTTGGCCTGTCCTATGAAATTGCCATTTTGATGAACTTTAGCAAATGACCTAAATTGCCTAACGACTTTTCACTTTTTGTAATATTATAATAACAAGCACAAAACCCACCAGATGCTAAACTGTCTCTGGTGCTCGGTGACAAATTTCTCTTATCTCAACCTCGATCTTCTATAAAGTGGAGATGCCGTCTAGTCAGGCGTATCCTTTCAAGCTAATCTGCTGAGTATTCTTCCTTCGCAAAGGTGAAATTACTTATAATATCACTGAGCCACATTTCACAGTCATATTACGGATATATGCAGTTTTATAAAAATATATAATATTTTACATACACGTTGTCAGTTGTACAGAAAAAGACATAGGGTACCTTGCGTCCATCTACATTTATTTCTACTTAATTCACTTATAACCTGGGTCAAAAGTAGCAGAGAGAGGTGTGAATGCCACAGTCCACTCATCGGAATCCGTATCAGAACCTGAAAAGGGTACCTTTCATCCACAATTTTTTTTTCCAAAAAATAGCTAAGTAACATTCACACGAGTGAAGCCACAGGCAAAATATAATGTTAAATAATTTATTTCAACTTAGGAAAGTACTTTATTACAAATGGATTGAAAAACATAACTATTTTTATTTAAACATCTTCTTTTAAACAACTTTTTAAAACCGGCCATATTTGTTCGTAAACAACATTGTTTATAAACATAATATAGTACATAGTAATACCAGTTTTTTTACAAAGTAAAATGTATGTTGCATATTTCCAATCAGTAAGCAATATTACGTAAAGAATGCCAACAATTCGGTCCGCGCCTTATCTGCAGTAGAATCGCGACGTCCGCCTATATCCGTATAGCGCAGTTCTATGTCCATGTTTGTAGTTAGTTGGTTGTGCAACGGACAAACAATAGCACTGAATATAAACGTTTTGGAAAGTGTTCCTATCTCCGTTGATCTTATGGGGTGTCGAACTGACTGTAAGTAGTGTACACATGAACGAGTAGAAAGTTACTTTAGCTGAAGTTTCTTTAAGTTTCCTCACTAAACCAATATTTCTTATTTCATTGTGTGCGCCTCAACCTCACATAAACTGACATCCTGGTTTCTCTAATTGACAATGAAAAGAATATTTTTAATCCATTGAAAATAATTAACAGGATTAATAAAAGTGATCGAAAGAGTGACGAGTCTTTGGCAAAGATAAGCTTTCTTGGAATTGAAATAACGTAAATCCACACACGTCGTTATTACAATGGGATAGACAAAAAAGAAAAAAATTACAAAGCTCATAAACCTGAATAAAACTTACAAATATTAGTCGAACATTCAGCGGTCTCGTTCGATTTTCCCTCAGTGCACATATTTTCAGTGATCCTTTAGATTCTACGTATAACACCTAAATGTCCGTGTTCTAGAACCCACAATCTAAGCTTTGGGGTCTTTTTGTATTGTAAAAAAAGGAGAGGGAAGGCACCACGGCCCTCGGCTTCATCACTGGCGTTGTTCAATAAACCCGAGTGTTTAATTAGACAAGTATGCGTAACACAAACGCCTTGTGTTATTGTAACTCGCGCGACACGACTTTCCAATTGCGTTTGATTTTTTAACTCGTAGGCCGCTAACATGGCTGCCAGGGGTCGACATACCACCGCGGTGGTCGTTGGTCACTAAAGTAAGCTTTTTATAGTAATTAAATATTCCACGATTGATGTTTGATAATAAAGATGAACAAGTCACGCTTAGACGGCTCTGGCTTTGAGGTATACTAATTGAATTTTAAGATCTTATTTTTTTCTTAGAAATTTCGATGTTAGTTAAATAATAATAAACAGTTATTTCATGCCGTTTTGTCAACCTTAACATTAAGCATTATTAGTCGGTTTGGTTGATTTTCATACCACTTTGGTGTCAAAACGATTCTATGCGGTTACTAAGGACGAGACGTTTCGGCAAAATTTAGTAATTATACTGCATGTAAATAGCGAATGATAATGCCTTATAAAGTTCTGAAGAACTTGCTCCTTGCGGCATTATAAGCGAAGATTACTTTGACTATGATTTTCTGTAGAGTGTAAGTCCAATAGACAACAATTTGTGCAGGTACCTTTTCACTAGGAGTTGAAGATATAACATTGTAGTAGCACCAAGCTATATGATAGCTGTATCTCAATTTAGAATAAATAATACTTTATAACAGATAGAATCAAAAGATTTGCATAATTAAATCGTAAGTTTTTATTATAATCATATCAAAATAATTACCATTAGCTGAATTTTAATTTAAAAATTGCTATTATTCGTTAGAGATCAAAATAATGAGGTGCTTATTTTTAAAATTATAACGATTAAATTATCTTTTATCTAGAAATCATCAATCAAAGGTTCGACGCCCGATTTTAACGTTAACTCTTTCTATTTATTTAGAAAAATGTGAAATAAATACACAATTATTTCTCTCTTTTGTTCCACCAGCACACCATAACGCAATGTCTTTGATTCTTGATATGTTTATTATTATTAATTATCTTGTTTCTAAAAATAATTGAGTTTTAGAAAAAAGCAGTAAAATTTTGTTTTTGTCTTATCACGGACACCGCAATTGCATTGCGAACATAGCATTCAATGTAAATATACACTGATTGAAAAGTTTCATAAGTGCCACGCACACGAGTAAATTATTTCATTTCATATTGTCTTCCCTGGCATAGAATCATAAGAAAAATGTCCAATGCATAATTGTTTGATATTTGATTATATTATAGACAGCTACTGATATATCGACGTTAACCATTTTGACAACACTGCTCGTTACTGAGCTCATCGATCACTCGTGACATTTGCGTCTAAATCAAATGTTCCAACCCATATATTTACATAGAAACCTCACTGAGACTCAATTCCCATGCAAATAACATGAATAAACATACACAAAACATCATTATTTATGCACCGCTGATTACACAAAGTGATCAGGTACAGCCTCATTATGAACGGTATGGTTCAGTAAAGCTATTAAGATTGCGCGCGCGCATCCCAGCCGGGAGGAGGCTGCGCGGCTCATACACGGATGTACTCTCGTGACGCTTTAGATATGTCGAACTGTGTAGCACTATCTCTTAGCATAAACATTGAGTTTTAAATTTTAATATGTAGGCTAAGTTTGTTTGAGTTTACTTTAATGCGTGGTCACGACTGTTTAATTGATTACGTGAATACATAAATACAATTAAGCATCTAACTGAATTTACTTGTAATTTATTTAGAACCATAGTGTTATATCTATAGGTACTGTACGCTATTATCGGGCCCTAAATATAAAAATCAACACATAATATTAATTTAAATCGATTTCTTCATATGTTTGTAACGGTATAGGGGCTCTGTTTTCGCATTTAGACTCATACTCCATTATGTGTTCAGAGAAGGCTGATTAGTTGAGCCTGATGAGTTATGCTACTGATGTTGTAGATCCTTTTCTTGCCAGGTCATCAGCGGCATCGTTCCCGAGTGAATCGCTATGCCCTTTGATACGTTGGAGGAATACCCCATTGGCTGAGGTTAAACGCTCCAGCGTTTGGGGACATTCATAAATGAGACAGGAGTTCATGGTGTTGCCCTACAGGGCCTTTAGAACGGCCATACTGTCTGGTAGTATACGGATGTTGTACTAATTTATACCTCTTGACATGACCACGGTGGCGGCGTAGGTTATTGGAACACATTCGCATTGAAATATGGGGCTATGTTGAATTACGCCAGTAATATTTTTATCTTGTAAGAAAACTCCGATTCCGGTTCCTAAACCTATCTTGGACCCGTCCGTGTAGATCCGGACTTCATTTATGTCAGATTGATCTCGGTTGTTTTCATGTTTTTGTATTCGGTACTTCCGTAAGAATCATATGGGACCAAGGTATTTAAGACTTCAGGGGTTTATAGGGAATAATTTATTGTTGTTTTTATATATTACACCACAACATGAGAGAGTATCTCTCATCATGAAAGAATTCAGGCTGTAATCTATAAAACACGGGTATGGTGTTTTATAGATTAATACGTTGATCACGTTGAACGATCAAGAGAAATATAAAGTAATATTATTTCGATGGCTACCAGTTGGAACACTCAACGAAATGCGTGTTTGACCTGGGTGCTTCTATGTGGATATAATATATGTGTATTTATAAAAATAAGTATGTATATGTTCCGTATTCTACAAGTCACACAGCCAAATAACAGGCTATGACTTAGTTGAGTCTAAATAGCACTGTTAAATGTCTCTAAAAAACTTTACAAAATGGTGAAATAACTAAATAGATATCAACACACAGACATCGTGTCTCCCCAATGTTACCGATTACATACTGGTGGAATTTACAATCCTTACGGGTGCACATAAACTCTGAGTTATGCAGATTTCTGTACATTGTTTCCCTGAACCGTCAAATCAAATTGATAAGTTAGAGGTGCGCGTATAAAACGCGATATATTTATGTTACTTGTTATTTAAACTTCAAAAGTTTTAATATTTCTTATATATTGAGACAAAGCTTTCATTCAAAACGCCGGAGGCAGGAGTAAAGCAAATTGTTTCCTTTGGGCCACTCTAACCATCATGATGAACACTTGCCATTATTGTAGAACAAAAAGAATACCCTGTCAGTGAGAGTTAGCACATGAAAGCTGTGTTCTTGAGTTCTGGAAGATTAGGATTGTTTTCAACTCGTACAATCTATTCCTAGCATTGTCGTCACAAGACTAATTCCTAATAAGAAATTCCATTTGCCTCTGAAGCTGTAAAAATCTCATTGCTTGCAAGATAATTATGAGATGCATATCGATCTCGACATGATTGACTATGACTTTTAAAACAAATAATATGTCTATAAGTCAGTCTTCATTCGCCATTCATTACAGATTTCATGTACAAATGAAAAGCAGAAAAACTACATAACTCCCGAAGGAACCAGATCCATGTTAAAAAAGTAGCTCATTATGCTACACTATCTCTGGATATTTACATACCTAGAAGAAATTTATTCCACAATATAATTTCATGTTGAACTTTCACGCATTTGTCCTTAACGATATCTTATCTCGATTAAAGTAATCTTGATACGTTTAAACGCAAACCACGAAGATATAAATATTCTACTACACACATAAAGCAGCAACATCGCGGATCTTACACCAGCTCAGTTAAATATTTCCGCTAAATCAACGACTGCCCACACACAAGCTCAAACGTCAAATAACACCAACTTACTACGCAAATTCAAACGTTCATCACGAAAACAACAGAACTTTATTACGTTACAATACATAAATTGTTCCGCGACTCCACCCGGGTGGGCTGCAGTACTCTTGAGTTACTGGCGATAGCTAAACGATCACGAATCACCAAATGTACACACACGCACACAATTTATAGAAAAACATAATAGTATCGGATCTCGGAAGTATCGATTATCGTAATCGTATCGATAACTCGATCCGAGGCTTTGCTATCATTGCAACATCGACGTAGGGGTTCCCTATTAGGTAAGATTAAGTGTGTTGCTTGTACGTATTAGTTGTTGTGTAACGGTATGTGACTGTGTTAACTTGTACACAATCAATTAATGAGCTTGTAAAGCCTCGCTTATAAATGTAAATTGTTATTGTCGTTTGCTTAAAATGTAATTACGCATTCAACAGAATTTGGTAATTTTTATTCACACAAACTGATATCGTCGTTAGAGAATTTCATGTATACCTATAGAGTCTTAAATTTGTAACTACTCTCTGTCAGGGTCTCAGATTTCTTATACCTACTTAAGTTAGCTGTTACCGGCTGTGTTCTAACTCGTGTTCTTTCTATTATGAGGCCAACACTATATATTATTTAAGATTTGGAAGCTTATGTGAAAATTAGCCAGTTCACTGGTAAAAATTAAGAGTTCAAAAAAGGAAGGAGGTAGGATAGGTATGCATGAATTCGAGCTACCCAGCTCCGTGGAGATAAAATATTGGAGACCACGGCTAGTAAACTTTAGTATCATTGTGCTGTTTTCTGCTGGAGATAAACGTCACCGGAGCTCAATGAGGAGATAGGATTATTGATGAGCAATATACATAGCTATTAAATAACCCCGTTTGAAGAAAGTTCACACAAGACGTCCAATAATCACGATCACGATCTTCAGTCGCGAAGATGCGACGATAGAAAAATATTTTCTGAAAATTTTATTGACTCAGCAATAACAGTAAATGAAACATATTCAGACCTAAGTTAGATTCTTTCAAGTATCTAAGTTCGATATGAAAATGAGCTTAGTTGACTACAGTAAAAAGTATTATTTTTAAGCATTTGTATTTCGTGTAGAAGGTCATAATACCCATTTTAATTATTAGTTACTTCTATATTGACTGACTGCAGAAGAACATTGATAAGTATCTAATAAGTTATAAACTGATTAATGTTTGTAACTTACTATACTACATATGTATGTATATATCGAAGTTATAATTATAGATTGATGGTATCAGCAAGGTTACAAAACAATTAAATATCACAGTTATTGGCAGGTAGGTGAAGACTCGCACGTGGAGTGAAAGTGAACTGATCACAAGATAGAATTCGATCCCAAGGCACTCATCTCT
Organism: Euplagia quadripunctaria; assembly: GCA_963859945.1. Taxonomy (NCBI): domain Eukaryota; kingdom Metazoa; phylum Arthropoda; class Insecta; order Lepidoptera; family Erebidae; genus Euplagia; species Euplagia quadripunctaria. The sequence continues at coordinate 21,840,469 of OY982577.1, read as the reverse complement.
CATTTCAACTTCGCTGTCTCATAATAGTAATTAATGACGATCTACTAATAAATGATCATGGCTGGATTAATGGGAGGTTTAACTACCTTCTATTAACTAACGTGATAGACTTTTATACTTTCAGATAATTGGTAAAACAGCAACAAGTTAATGGTCGGTAGAGCACGAGCTACAGGCCTACAGTACTTCAATGCATGCACGCTGTGTGTTTATCCGTTTATGAGCACACACAGACTCTAAGGGTCTTATCTATTAGATAAGTCGTGTTGATTACTGAAGTTACCACTTACCACTGATATGAGTTGTAAAAAACTTTTTAGAAACCTTCAATCAATTGCTTATATGTTTTTATATATAGGCTTAATACATTGTGAAGTAAATTCACATCTAATATCTCTTAACATCCCGCGTAAACTTTATTAATTTCATAAAAAAAATACCAACTAGAACAATCTCCGGCATCGAACCCATGACTCACGTTTCAACTATTGTCGCTTAAGATAAACATCTCAATTTCTTCACCTAACATCATTTGAACTGTCTGAGAATGAAGGTTTGATGATAAAGCTCGCTTTGTTGATAACCCAATGTTTTCTAACAACGCACAATGAATACAAAGAAACATTACTTTCCGATCGTAATCGTGGTCCAGCATTCGATGTCTGATCGCCCAATCTTGCCCACGGATGGGCAACATAATTACCGGTACAAGCGGCTATTGACAACAATGGTCAATCACTGCGCGACCTGCGAACTTTGTGGTATTGATATGTTGATGAGAGGCGCGGATAACACTATTCACTTTTTAAAATGACATTACTAAACGACTGCCTAAAAAGGAGTGTAATGTTTTCAGGGTTCATGTATGTATGTGTGTGAGTTTCTTTATTCCACCATAACTTCTAAATACCTGAATACATTTGGATGTTTGGGTGTTGGATGTTGAGTGACAGTCAAAACTTACCTACCAAACTACCCTATAAACGAAAAAAATATACATCTTTGACCCCACAGCACATGCCTACAGAATTTTGACACAGAAATTTGTCCCATAGATAAAACATGGCATTACACTTAACTATGATATCGCTCGTTTGCGGGAATATCGACATAATTCAAAATTCAGTCGAATTGAACTAAGTATACCAAATGATCATAAATCTTTGATATTTTATGGTGAACAAAGATGCAACGGCGATTTCGTGCTGACGTTCGTTAGAAAGCGACAAGTTCATTATATATTTAGAACAAAATACTCTAGCGAAATCACAAAACATTGCCATTCTCTTAAAATCAATAATTTTTAGTTATGTCGCTTTTGTCGCAAACGAGCGATATTTTGCATTTCATATCGATGAATTGGATGTCAATCCACGCTCTACACTAGATTATAATATGTTCTCTACAACACCGCTACATTCCTCACTCAGTTCACAGTCCTACTTCTGATACATAGCAACAATGCGCTCAGTAAGGCGCATTACACACTAATGCTGTAAAAAATGAGTACCACACATCTGTCAGTTACAAACATCTGACATTTCGGGTGTCGGGCCGCGAGCACTGCGCGGGTTGCGACACAACCGCGCCTTTGACAAGGTGAAAGTGCACAGATTACGTCACTTACGTTATAAGTGTAACTCGAATGCATCACTCACACAAATATTGTCTTTTCACATTAGCACTTTGTAAACATTTACGGAAAGAATAAACCGAACTTTTGTCTATAAGACGTTAGCAACTCACCAAGAAAAGACCCTTGGATAGTTGATCACTTTCATTTTTAATTCAGCAGAGATAGGTGGCAAAGTCAAATATATTTATTGATTTAAGCCAGAAGGTAAAACTTATGAACGTCATTTTGAACTAGTTCTACATTTTCAGCCAGAGAGAAAATGATATGGCATTAAAAAGTCAGTGTCAATTTAAATGTAATTGTATCAGTAAGCTAAATGCTAGAACTAATTATAACAATCGCCAAGGCACGCTATCGTTCCTTCAAAAGGAAGAAGAGGCCAAGGGTAGTTCGCGACCAAATAAAATGGGACTCTTATGAACTACCTTTATATAATAATTTATAATAAAGCAACTTATATAATTATCTTACTAGAAACTTTACTTAGCTTTTTTCCATCCTTAGGAATAATTTTTCAATCATTAAGCTATCAAATGCGGCAGATGTTGTGACAATTTTAAACTTTCATGATTTTTTTACAAATCCCGTCACCTGGTCTCGACTAAATTTATTAACACGCTTTTATTAGCTTGGTATGTGTGTATTTATGTAACGGAATCTTTGAACGTGATTTTCACCCACTTTGAAACGTTGGATTGAATTGAAACTTATCAAGGACCGATGACAATAAAATATTAGAGACTAAAAAATCAAAAATGAATAGTAGTTTAAAAAACTAACAAACACGCTTTTGTAGCTAGCTGAACTAAAAAGTAGAAAATAAATAATAGTTTAAATAAAAATCGGCCAAGTCGGACTCGCGCACCGAGGGTTCCGTAAAATATTTTTATTATATGATGTAACTAAAAATATACTATTTTTGCTATTTTTCATTTATCTGTGCTATAAGATGTTGCTTCGTACCAAATTTCAAGATTCTGAGTTCACGGGAAGTACCCTGTAGGTTTTGATTCCCTTGCGAGTGTTGAAAATTTTACACGGCATTTTACAATTTTTAAACGGCTATATCTTTTGATTGCGTTGGCTTAGAAGTTTGATTTTTTCATAGCTCTAAGGGACAGTAGACTTGAATATTTGATATAAATTCTAGCTTGATACCTCCACGCGTTCCTGAGAAAAAGGGTCTTGACAGACAGACAGACCCACGGACGGACGGACAACAAAGTGATCCTATAAGGGTTCCGTTTTTTTCTTTTCGAGGCATGGTACCCCCAGAAACTAAAAAACAAGCTTTTGTACTAGCTGAATTAAAAAGTAGAAAACAATTTTCTAAAAGTTAAAAAAAAACTAAAAAGTAAGTAAGTAGTAAAATGATGCCGTTTGAATAATTACAGTTCCCATGTAGATGGCAGCACAGATCAGCCCATCTCGTTTATGACTACGTCATCGGTCCAAAACTGAAGTGGTGTGACCGCTCTCACGTGTGTTTGTTCGTATGTCCCAATATTGATAGAGTCCCACCATAAACACGCTGTAAACCTCACTAGCGTCTCGAGTCTCTACCTACTCGCTGTGTCAATAATTAATATTCAATTACTTGTGTTTGGCCCTACTAGTCGAGTTAAGTACAGTTCTGTGTCATAGAGCAGTAGTAAAATGTTGATCGTATTTTAAGCAGGTCTTGTTGGACACGTTTCTTGGCGGCACTGGAATTGGGCCCCGTTCAAGTGTTTGGACATATACTAGTTACGTCATCATGTACATACTATTGCCCCAGCTCCGCTCATAACTACTGATTATAATCAGTCATTAATAGGAGCATATGTGCTGTTATAATTCTTCTCAGTTTACATTTATTTATTTTATTTATGTAATGCATGGAAGAATTACAGTTATATAACAATAGAATAAAAATGGAGAATTTAGTTTTCAGCGAGCCAATAACAAGTCCTCACTTATAGTATTTGAGTAACAAACAATATGAAAACAAACTCAAGGAAACGCCCAGAAACTAAAATATATCATAAGTTAATCAAAAACAACACGTCACATACATAAAACAAATTTGTCTTGCAATGAAACCTAATATCAATTTGCAGGTTTGATAAATGGTAGACACCTTCTTGCCGCGGGCGCACTGGACAAAAAAAAACAGGTATGTACGTGAAATAACATTTATTTTACTTGAATATCTTGCGAATTATCGTGCGAAATTATTTATACATGCATACAAATACTGACGCCTATATCAATGAAGGGGTAGGCAGAGGGGTATTGAACACCCGCACAAATTATTCATTCATATAAATTTAAAAATTAGATAATTAAATTGAACTTTTATATTATTTATATGTATTTGAAAAAAAAAATTATAACATATTTTTATAAAAAACAAGGTGGCAAATAAAAGGGTTCCGGTGCGTATAACTAATAACTACTCGCGCTAATGACTCAAGCTATGTATTTCGTCACTCTCCCAGTACTCACACGGACAGATATCTGGTGTACCCTATTCTTGTTAAATGGCAGATGAAAAGCAAAAGCATCAAAAACTATTCTAAATGTTTCATTACTTACTTAAAAAAATGAAACAACTTTTTTTATAGACGGAGAGCTGGCTACCAAAATCAGAAATGATAAGGTGCAGTGATAATTTTTAGCTAATAACACTCCTTACTAGATGACAAACCCATAGCACTTACTGCCAGAAGTCTCTCCCGGGGCTGGAAGCGTGGGCTGGCGGTCAAACACGTAAATTTTTTATAAAAATAAAATCATTGAGTGTAGCGCTGAAATTTTGTATAGTGATAGTTTTTAACTGTAGCAATCGCATAAAATTATTGCCAGAAGTCTAGGTCGGGGCTTAACCGTTGCCAGAAGTCAATAAAGTTGTAAAAAAAAATTAAATTTTAATGACAAGGTGCAGTTCTGGCAATTTCGTTTTCATATTATTAATTACCTAAAAAATCTGGATAACAATTGCCAGAAGGCGGAATGGTGGCTAAGTATGCGAAAAATCAAGATATCGTCATAAAATTGGTAAACTGGAAAGCATTTTTTTAAAGTGAAAACTTCTTAAGCGGCGTTGTGCACTTTTTGGGGTGGGTAAAAAATGTAAAACTCGCGTCAGGACACGTGAACCTGATCGAAAATAAGACGGAGCCAAGATTCTTATATTTAAAAAAATATAACATTCGAAATTCAAACATTTATGAGCAGCCAGAAGCGCAGAAGTTCCAGTGTACCCTATGTATACATTTAGATATGTTATTATCTACTTTTCATTTTTAACCTAATTATATATACAGATGTGTGTGTGTATCTATATGCAAATACATTGTGAAGTTATGTTTTCACTTCTGACGTGCAGTCCAACGACCGACTGTTTTTTTTTAATTTAAACAATAAGGAGCAGTTCCGGCATTGTGCTTTTTTATTATTTATACTCTTCGTTAACTACATATGCAATGACAGAATGGATTGTCCATTAATCACGTGAGGCTCGAAAGGGGGGGGGGGTCTTACGAAATATCGCAAGGGGGTAGAGAGGGTGTAGTGATATATCACGTGTATTTATTTTGTCGTAGATACCGCTATTATATCTGTATTTGAAGATAATATTTAGAATTTTTTTAACATATGTATTTTGAACTAAAAAAATATACACGTAATTTTGACTAGGGAGGGGGGGAGGTTAGTCTTAAACTTCATCACGTATCACAGGGGCGAGTGGGGGTTAAACAGTTGCTAAAAACATCACGTGATTAATGGACGGGACAAGTGCGAGTCTGACTCGCACACCGAGGGTTCCGTAAACTTGTATGTAGATAGAACGTCCATCTCGGGTATCTTCTCAAAAACTTTTGCCCATCTTTTTCGAAAAACAAACTTAACTTTGCGGTTGCGATGTACAACAAAGTTAACAATCCAACCGCAAAATATAAGTTTGTAATCACAAAAACTATTTTTTTATGTGATATAACAATAAATTAACGACTTTCGCAATTTTTCCTTTATCTGTGCTCTAGGTCATTACTTCGTACGAAATTTCAAGATTCTGAGTTCACGGGAAGTACCCTGTAGGTTTTGATTCCCTTGCGAGTGTCGAAAATTTGCGGACATTTGCTGCATAAACGTGTGTATTTTTTTATTGCGTTGGCTTAGAAGTGTGAATTTTTCACAGCTCTAAGGGACAGTAGATCTGAGTATTTGATATAAATTCTAGCTTGATACCTCCATGTGTTCTTGAGAAAAAGGGTCGTGACAGACAGACAGACCTTCGGACGGACAACAAAGTGATCCTATAAGGGTTCCGTTTTTTCCTTTCGAGGTACGGAACCCTAAAAAGCACAATGCCAGAACTGCTCCTTATTGTTTAAATTTAAAAAAATCAGTCAGTCGTAGGACTGCACGTCAGAAGTGAAAACATAACTTCACAATGTATTTGCATATAGATACACACACACATCTATATATATAATTAGGTTAAAAATAAAAAGTAGGTAAAAACATATCTAGGAACTTCTGCGCTTCTGGCCGCTCATAAATGTTTGAATTTCGAATGTTATATTTTTTTAAATATAAGAATCTCAGCTCCGTCTTACGAATTTTCGATCAGGTCACGTGTCCTGACGCGAGTTTAACATTTTTTACCCACCCCAAAAAGTGCACAACGCCGCTAAAGAAGTTTTCACTTTAAAAAAATGCTTTCCGGTTTACCAATTTTATGACAATATCTTGATTTTTCACATACTTAGCCACCATTCCGCCTTCTGGCAATTGTTATCCAGATTTTTTAGGTAATTAATAATATGAAAACGAAATTGCCAGAACTGCACCTTGTCATTAAAATTTGATTTTTTTTTACAACTTTATTGACTTCTGGCAACGGTTAAGCCCCGACCTAGACTTCTGGCAATAATTTTATGCGATTGCTACAGTTAAAAACTATCACTCTACAAAATTTCAGCGCTGCACTCAATTTTATTTTGATAAAAAATTTACGTGTTTGACCGCCAGCCCACGCTTCCAGCCCCGGGAGAGACTTCTGGCAGTAAGTGCTATGGGTTTGTCATCTAGTAAGGAGTGTTATTAGCTAAAAATTGTCACTGCACCTTATCATTTTGGTAGCCAGCTCTTAGACTATTATGTTTGACTTACGACCAACCTTTAACCGTCGAAGTAAGATAGCAACAGTTACAACACTCGGCTATCACCGCAGCGATTTCTATTCAAAATAATTCCTTCTGGTTGACTTGGAGCACTAAGTCACGAGGAAGTCACTCGGTGTTCCTCACAGAAATACATCTTAAACTAGCTAGTTTAAGACGTATTTATCTTCTAATAGGCGATGTCGGAGGCTGTGGTTTACAGTGGTGGAATTGATTGCAACAGGATGGTTTAATTCTCAACATCGTTTAACATGTCAAAGCTTGTAAAGTGATCAAGTGGTATAGATCCATAGATCTTGTGGCACTGCGCCGCCGTAGGACAGGGCGCTTATAGGGTTGATAAGAATAAAAACATTTGTTTAATTAAATAAAATATTTTTGTTTTGTTTTTTGTTTTTAAAAAGACAACTCCCGCATTAGGAATTACTCCTGTGTCGCGGGGGACTTTACAAACACACAAACAACGGACACAAAGAACACCCAGACTCTGGTGGGAATCGAACCCACGACCTATGGCATAGCAGTCAGGGTCACTAACCACTAGGCCAACAGGCCAGTCAAAAATCATTTACCTACGTAAGTTTTATATTCGTAAGAATAATGATTTGAGGAGGTTATTATAGTAGTTAAGTAATTCTGAAGCCCGTTTTATCAAGAAACGAAAGTTGTCTATTAGGTGTGACACGTTTACGTTTTTCGTACGTTTTTTTAACCACATGTAGTAATTTTTAGTGAGGTGATTATGGTTATAATAAACTCATAAAATACAATCTGTTGGTGAAAATAACTTTAACTTGATTTTACGGAATCCTTATAAATGTTTTTAAACCTACAAGAAGAAATCACCCTATTGAATGATAGGATAATACTTTTTATAATTAGTTTTGCAAAAAACTTACTTTTAAGTTTTTATTATTTTTTATACAATATAGATAAGCTAGGTAATTTTTGAGAATCTAATCATTAATTTGACTTATATTAATATAAGATTATGTTAATATTTATTAGTTCGCTATTGCTGGGAATACAAACGAGTCATTACATGGTGGTATCTAATAGACGCCAGCCCTGGTATCGTTGAACTCAATTAGATAGTGGCTCGATCAATAACTATAGTTATAAATTGGTTCAAGCCGCTAGGGCCTGAGGTGCCCCCCGCTGGACTTAAAGCGAACCCCCGTAGATCTACCGGATATAATGCGAGACCCCATCACTCACAGCGTCGTGCTTCTGCCAACCAAACGAAATTTAGCAAGCACTTTGTACGTTGTAATTGAGCAACGTAGTTTAGAATTATTATTACAGCTTAAATCACTACGACATTTGATATTCGTTTTTTAAAGGAAAATATTAAGGGAATATAATGAAATTACAAAGATGATAAAAGGTAGAAAAATTATTAAAAAGGGAGTACAACAAATGACGGCATGGAGAGCCTTCAGAGTAAAGAATAAGAAATAGGTGAACTGTGTGAGAATTGACATGTCCAGAAGTAAATTAAAGGGTTTGAGTAAAGAAATGACGGTGGAGGGTTGTCTGTGAAATACAAGGCACATTGCACCCACTTCAAACGGTTTCTTTAAGGGCTGTTAAGAGGAAAAATATATCAACAATTAACGCATAATATAGGTCAACTAGTTTGTTGTTGTACGTTTGTTACGAAACCTAACCGTGTTATTTGTAAGTAGCTCGTTTATTTACAATTAAAATGCGTTTTGTAACATTACAGTCAAGTTTCCACGCTTGTACACAACGCTTAATGTAGGCTCGACACCATTACCCGCGCTTGTACATGAAATACCAGGTGAACAGAAAACACCAGATATCAACTTCAACAGGCTTCGTACAAAGTTAAACGGTTGAAATATATTTATATTGAAAGGAAAATATTTGGAGCATGTTCTATTAACCAACAGTAGTACTTAATTTTCATTGAATATTAATTACACTTGAACATTTATCTGTTCTCGACTTGTGACATATCCTGGCCTATTGCTTACCTTATCCCCATTACCATCGAATACTGGTTACCCTACTCACCAGTAGTGTTGTGGCGATAGTGGTAGTCTATCGACAGTATCGTGATCCTAACGAGGCGAGGCTAGAAAATCAGACTTGCTATTGAAATTATCGACTTCGATATCGACTGTATCGATTGACATAATTAAGAAAAGTATCGTTAGAGATCGATACTATCAATAGTAATAATTACAATACTATCAATAGTGTCGAAGGCATTGATAGTTTTATTCTCTCGATAATATATGAAAGAAACAAGTTACAATTCTCAATATTTCTTGCGCAATAGAACCTTAACCTCACCTCAATTGGATTTGAAAGTCATTAATCAAAGTCGTAATATCGATATTACTGATCCGATAGTACCAACACTGTCCATAGTTCTATATTTGATAGTATTGGAGTAATTTAATAGTATCAACCATTTTTCAGTATCGATACTATTGATTGAAGTGCAACTATCGATAATGAAATTATTGCCATCGCAACATCACTGCTCACCAGCATCAATTAAAATACAATGCAGTATAGTAGTATAAAGTAATATTATTTGATCGCGGTTTTCTATTGTGTAAAGGTTCTTGCAAGTCAAATACGAATAGCCGTGAATCCCTAATTCTTTGTTCCGGATAGAGACTGGTTTACCGGCTGATTTGTTACTTGCCTACTTAATCTAATGAGACAAACTACTGCTACTGGGGTTATTAGGGGTTAACAATGGGAAAAATCTCGCTAAACTAACGTAACTCACAAGGATTGCAATGAAACCCGCTCAATAAACGTCATCAATATTTATTTCATTTCCAGTCTAGAGAGATTTACAATATTTTATAACGCTAATTCTAATTAATTAACACAAAAATAAAGCTCGATATCCAACATATAGTATCGGCCAATTTCGTGACTGTTACCGGCCAATTAGGGGCAGCAAATGCACGTTGCTAATAGGTGCAATAACTCTGCGCGGGCGCAGCACGTCTGCCCGCCGCGGCGCGCATGCGCACACTGCTGTAATATTTCTTCCTCTAAAAGGATGCGCCGACGTTCATTCGTGTATTAAACGATTAAGGCTTTGTTCACCTTATTTGAGAGTATTTACATCATTATTATTGAAGAGCTATCGCTCTTACAGCAATGCAGTACAGCGTGCATTTTTATCTTGAAATGATTCCAATCCACAAGTGATGCAATGGATTAAGCTTTGGCGTCACTCAACACATAAGACAACTACAAATTTGTATTCAGAAATTGTTTAAACATTGTTTGGATTCTGAATATACTTTGTGTTGGTAATTGTTTGTTTGTAAAAATTATACGTGGGTTTGCTTTCCAACAACATACCTACTAGTGGCGTTTGATTTACAGAAAGTTTCTATAGGACACTGTAATACAGATAAGGAAATGTCTGTTATTTTAGTAACAGACATTAGTTTACTTTCACCCAAAGAATAAAACACGCCTAGTGAATAAAAAGTTGTTTAAAACAATTTCTACTCGGATCCACGAAGATTCAGTTAGGCCATTCAATTTTATCGCCGGTAATGAGACATTTACATTCACAACGATCGACTTTCAACAATCCTTTTTACTAAACTGTTAATTATAATAATCAGTGTTATTAACTGTGCCTATTAAGCGATACTTCGTAAGGCTTTTATCATTCTTTATATTGACAATAACAGTAAAGGCGAGTACGAACACGACGTGTCGGTAACTAGCGGCTAAGTGGCAAAGCAATAATAAACATTCAGATAAAATGGCTGCCGCAGTATTAATGGGATGTGCTCCTAGAACTGTGCCTACGAGTTTTCATTTTATTTACGTAAAGTCCATCCGTCGTAACCTATGGGATATTGAATATGATTGTGCACGTTTAAACAAAGGTTTAAATAAAGTTAATTTATTTTAACCCTGTATAATCGATCTCAGATCCACATCACGAGAACTTAAATCTCACATTACTAATATTTTTGTGAATCCTGAGCCACTGAATCTGAATTTCAGATTTTCTAAACTTCAGGTCAGAAACATCAGAGCTGAAAGAATTCCTCCACCCTAAGAAAAATCTTGGTTAAATAGGATAGTGTAGTGTTACATGCAGCGGCGAAAAAAGATGGCCAGGATTGTGCTGCCAGTAAAAAAAGGCACTGTTCATGCCTCATCTTAAAGTTTTTGAGATCTGGCAAGATCAAGATCTGGCTTTACCATGGAAGCTACATATAAAAATTATCCATAATCGATTCTGTCGATTCGCTATCGATTTCTGATACTAGCATAGGCAATTAATTGTCTTTTATTTCTTTGAAAACTTTCACACTTACATCAAAGACATGACTCAAATATTTCTTTCTTATTTTGTGATGTTGGTTGGACATTCTTATAAATTGCTGGTATCATAACATCGGTGGGGCTGAAAGTGGCAGTATCAGTAAATAATGTTTGCGCATGCGCCGCAGTACCGTTGCACCAATTCGCGCTATCTGCCGCTCGTGACGTGCTCATTAAGATACAGCCTCCAATCTCGATACTTGCTGTAATGGACCTGCCTCTGCTGGCCACACAGGCCTCGTGCGCGGCCTCACTGAATGCTGGAGCAAAATGGTTTATAATATTTGAACTAAATTGTAACTACATACATATCTCAAGCTAAGTTCCTATAAAGTTATATTAAAACCACTGCAATACACAACTGACAACATGAATGAGTACTTAAAAAATATGTAAAAAGATTGAATAAATCTTTCAAACCAGACAAAAATAGTAAAGAATTTTGACTGTCAGTCAGCTATTCTACAGCCAAAGCCTTCTCTTAGGATTTGATTTCTACCTGTAGGGAACAGAAAATAAGAGAATTATTACGTACCTTGTATTTATTTATTCAACATACATATTAGCAAAGAGGAACAAGCACCGTCTATAGATGTTCGCCACAGCAGCCTTTATCCAACATTAGCTACCATCTGATAGACCAGAGTGATACCACGGCCTCACATAAAACCGGCAGTGAAGCAATGCTTGCATTGCTTTTCGCCGAGTGAGTGAGGTTACCGGAGGCCCTATCCCTTCCCTCCCCCTCTCTTCTCCCCTCTCCTCCGCTCCTCTCCACCACTTACACCTTTCCCCTACTCTTACCTTAAAGGCTGGCAACGCACTTGTGACTCTTGAGTTACAGGTGCCCATGAGCGGTGGAAGTCATTTACCATCAAACGACCCGTCTGCTCGTTTGCCCCTTACACAATAAATTAAAATGCAGGTTGGATGTTTTGGAGGTAAGTGCTTCTCCAGTCTGTAAAGTCTTTAACAAAATGAAAAGATATTCACACCGATGTACAGCCCGCCTGTCGCCATTACTGGAGCCACACACCGAGTCCCATCTCAGCAACAAAGATTCTTTTGTATAAATTAAAGACAGATGCTATTACGTTAACTGTAACGATTATGGCTACAATTTATTATGATAGAAGGAATTTACTATTATACACTTAATAATAAGAGCTTTATGTTGTCCGTTTGGAAACCAGTTGCTGTTTATAGTTGCCCAGTCTTGTTTGTACAATGGGGTGGTCCACAGGCAAAGAAGCGAGCTCCAGAATCCGGTCGAACAAAGATTGTTATGACAAGCCGATGGAGGATATTCAACCAATAGAAGTGCTTGGAGTGTTGGACGGATGTTTCTGGTGTAGTTATTGTAGAAACTATTATTAGTTTTAGCCGTCTCTTCCATTTCGGACCCACCAACATATCAGAATAGTACATAAATAGTGTGTGTTGCTAGCGTAGAATGCGGTGAGATACCTTATAAAAGATATCTTACGTTTACTGTAATAACAATTTATAACAAAAGCTTTTGCCATTCGAAGAAAGTGTCAAAACAATACCACAGCTTATAGATCTAATATGGTGTGTAAACTTGTAACGTAGACGAAGTAAAAGTGAAAGGTTATTAAGAATTGGGTTAAAGTGCATAGGAGCCAGGCCACTTGAAAATTATAGTTTGTTCAGTACGTTTAGTAAATGCTTCTATTGTCCCTTAACGGTGGTCAAATCTTTCTGCCTAGTTATAGATAGATACACTTTATCGGACACCAAACATTACATCAACAATCGGTATAATAAAATAAAGCGTTACTATGAGCAGTCTTATCGCAAGCTGCGATCTCTTAGAGACAACCTTGGAGGGGATTATACTATATACCCATAAAGGGCAGATTGTGGAGCAATTTTAGTATAAATAATGAAGTTATGACAATTGCAAAACAGTATGTCTGTATGTCTATGCAATAAGCACAGATGACCACCGGTTTATTGACAACTTCGAAACGGACGACATAAAACTTAAAAAGTTAGATCCAGTTCTTTTAGATTTCATAAAAATGTGGCGGTTTTGTTAAGTAACTGAGTTGAGGAAATACTTCTTTGGGACTTTTCATGAAGTTCACCTATTTAATACAATAAGTTCAAAGAACGCAAGAAAAAGTAAAGTATCTTATTTACAAATCTTGAAACTCAGTTTATTGAACTGAATTTTTACGCTTCTACATTTTATACAAAGAACCTAGGCCCCATCTTTGTGAAAGACTTTACAATCAGCAATGAATATCCATTAGCTGAAATATTATGCGTTTAAATTACAGGAGTTAAACTATTTGAAATAAGTTAGAGGCCGGTTACTGCTGTAAAACTACTGAACATAGCGTATATTTAGCACTCTGGTGAACCTGACTAATTGCTATTGCTGTATTAAGTGTTATGGCTGAGTATATTCAATTAGGCGACCATAAATGCGCTCATTCAGGTTTATTATAACTTAAATGAATACTGTTGTATGATGTACATTCTGTGAGCATTGCTATTGAAATATCGAATATGTCGAGTATTATACATACGCTACAGATGACGGCGCTTCGCCTACTACCGGTGTAGTAGTCACAAAACTTCGTGGGAGGTGGGAGGGATTGGGTTAGCGGTAACTGCTTACCATCAGGAGGGCCGCGTTACTAATAGCCAGTACCAGCTTCTCCCTCTTAACCCCAATCAACGGAAAGCGACTCGAATTGTCAACGACCAGGATATTTCAGTTCGGCTTGACCCCTTGGTGTTTCGTATTTTCTTTCGCTTGTATTATGGGGTATGCTCCGAGGAATTGTTCGGACTTATACCAGCCGCATCGTTTCGCCATCGTTCAACACAACAATACTTTCATCTCCATCACTTGCACAATTGGCAATCCACCTCTGTACGGTTCTCTACAATTTTTTTTTGCCTCGCACAACCAATCTATGGAATAAGTTGTCTCCAGCGGTATTTCCCGATACGACCTTCAAACCTTTAAGAAAAGAGCATACTCCCACCTCAAAGGCCGACAACGCGCTTTTGTCTCTTGAGTTGCAGGTGTCCATGGGCGGCGGTAGTCACTTACCATCAGGTGACCCGTCTACTCATTTACCCCCTATCCCATAAAAAATGGCTATTCCAGTTAATATAATAACAACAAGATATTATACATCGCTCCCTAGACTCAACCTAAGCGTAGCTTGTACTATGGGATCTAGAACATGGATAATATGTGTATACTTAATACTATTTTTGTAAATACATACATATTGTACTTAGTAATACCAGACCAATGCACTGAGCAGGAATCGAGCCCGCTCTTCCGCCACACACGTCGTCAATAGTTGTATAAAATAATTCGAAAGCCAACTTGTAAACAAGCCCCGTTACTTGCCTAATATGTAAAGATCAGATAACTCACCACCCACAATTTGTACATAAAACAATTTCACAAAATACACAAAAATGATGAATTACCATAAATAAGCATTTCCTCGTGTATCGTCACGACGCGCGTCGTCGTGCGGCGTCGTGCATTGCGCGCGCTCTCGCATGCTAAGTGCTCTATCTCAGTCTATCGGTGATTGTATCGCGGAGGCTGCGCTCCAAAATATTCGTTTGTCTTCCAGTTTTCTAGAGTGTGGGTTGTAGTTAAGGGGGGACCATATAATATCTAATGACGACTTTATTTCCTTATATGGTTTGTGTCTCACAAAAAACTACACATATTTATATGTGAATCATAACAAAATTATTGTTTTACTTCAATGTAAAAAGCATTTAATTTAAAAAAATCTCAGTAACAAATTTTAGTAGCTATATTTATCGTTTTACAGTATTTTTTCATAAAGCCTTGTTTAACACTAAATAGTTATTATCATTACTGAATATGGTCAAAATCGGTCGGTAAATAACGGTACAGCAAACTTTCTCCCTTTTAAGACTAAAAATATGCAAAATCAAGGAACTCAAATGTAAAGACTAGTTGAGCGAGTTCGATGTCAACAAAAACACATTTTATGCGAAAATAGGATATTTGTATGAAATTTATTAATTTTATAGCGGTGTAGGTGAGGAGGTTATCTCAAACTATTAACTTATCGATAAGAAAAGTAATATACATAATGCAAACATACGAGATAAAGATAATCTTCTTTAAATAACTAGACACAAAAATAAAAACAGGTATTAATAAGCCAACTACAAACTATACTAAAACTTAGCTACTATACTAACTTAGTATTCCTTTTCATTTCTTTGACTATTTTTATTCTGCAAGTCGGTGTCCTTACTGGAGTCGTCGTTGAAGTCGAACTGGCTGTAACTGATGTAACGGAGAGTTCAACTGCAACACGAGAAACGTCTTCGACATCAGTCGTTTCGTTAAGCGCCACCAGATCTGGCAGGTTTTAATCCCCATATCTGGTGACTCTTTCAATTGCACCAGAGAAAAATCTGCTTGCGACTCAAGAAGTTTGCCTGAAGCAAATACGCTGTCCTCTCTAACCGGTTAGTTTGGTAGGGGCCAGTCAAAAGAGATGTCGTTTTTTTTCTATTTGTCAGTTTATCATCACTACATTTTACAAAACAAAGTCTCCCGCCGCGTCTGTCAGTCTGTCTGTCTGTCTGTTCCCGATAAACTCAAAAACTACTGAACGAATTGTCATGCAGTTTTCACCAATAGATAGAGCTATTCATGAGGAAGGTTTAGGTATATGATTTGTTAAAGTTTTGTGTAAATTGGTTGAAATATAGTGATGATTGTTGAAGATGTCTCTGCTACCCGTGCGAGGCCCGGGCGGATTGTTAGTTTAAATATAATTTTAAACTATTTAATAGTTATATTTCGGGATAATTTATGTCGTTCTCCACACTCTTACTTTTGGCATGGTTTATGGCAGATGCTTTAACGCACAAGCGCATTACCGCCAGTTAGTATGCGCGCTAGCACCGACGCACATCTTGCGCGGGATCATGCGCGCGCATTTTGCTCACGTCTCTAATTGTGCTCTAACTGTTCTCTAGCTGTGAGTGACGAGCTGTGAGCGCTGAGATGAGCCACATATTTTCCATTTATAATGCTTCTTTGACCAGAGACGCAATAAATAAAAATCTGTAAAATGTTTCATTCATTCAAAAAACTATTTATGTTATACTCTGATAGAGAACTGTCTCGCTGTAGATAGTGGTAGCAGCCTGGATGATTAAGCACCACTTAAAGTCTGCTGTATAATTTCATTGTCATTTAGAAGAGAGAAGCATCTAGTTACAAAGGCGCTGAAGCGATAGCTCACCATTTAGAAGAGAACTTGGACTTGGAATGTCAAACCAAAAAGACTGAATAGTATTTGACACACAACGACTACTAGTTATTAGAGCCAATGTGAGAACTAGTCATTTGTATGTCAAATACTATTTAGATTTTTTGGCACGCTTGATGGCATTGGTAGCGTTTTGCCAATATATACCAGGCGTTTTTTAATACTTCCGGTATTATAAAACGTCAGCACTCACCGACTAAAAGGGGTTTCCACGTGACAAAAAAGGAATAGTATCCGATAAAGTGTAACAGCGAAGGACAACGGGAAACAATCTGTAAATTGGCAATTTAAGGAAAAGAGATACGTTTTTCATTAACAATAATTACAATAGAAGATAATTATGTTGATAATTTGTTGCTTTTTTACTTTGTTGTTGACTGAACAAACAAAATCGATAAGCATATTCGAGTTCACAGCTTTGTAATACTAGACATTGTAACAAATACTAGACATGATACCTGTAAACATAATTAATTTTGTGCGAAAATGAGAAATATTCAGGGCTGTCTATTAACTAAGAAAAAACTGACTGACTTTTTGTGATCGACAAAGGTACAAGATGTGTATTACACAACCATATTGCATCACATATACATAATTAAAGGGTACATTTTCAGACTCTATGCTCCACTCGAACCTAGAACCTCACAACACAACACAAACCAAAGCAACCGAGACGGCCTAAAAATTAAAATTACCGACAAACATGCGAAATATTTATTTATTCTCAAATACACTTTGGTAGGGGCATCGCAACAGCTTGTAATATTTACGATCGTTGCTAGAACAGAAGCCATTAATCAGCCCATTGGTTTCCCACGCCATTACACGCTCTGCACTGCATTAGCGAATATTGCACTACCTAGGGTACTCATTTCGTCACTATAAAACTGTACAACAGCATTATCCTTCACTCGTAATACTCTAGTTTATTAGTTATCTATATACCAATCATTAATATTACTTACTTCGCGGTGCAATACATAAACTTTATACTCAGTAGGGAAACGCGTGTTTGCTCGGTGTGACGTATGTCATACGTACACTGTAAGCGGATCGATGACTGCCATAGCTTGTCACGAGAACTACCTGAGGCAATCACTGTTAAGAGCGTGACGCACTGAATAAGCATGTATTAACCTACACATGCGAAAGTTTTATGTTTGAAGTTGCGTGTTGGTGCTCAATCAATATTGAACTGTATTCATTCATTGTTAAAATTACAATTTAATTATATTGTCTATCTCATCTTTAAATCAGGTTTGTGGCTAGTTGCAATGACCAAGTAGTCATACTTGTATTTCCTCTTAATTAGAAAAAAAATCTTTTGTAAATTAACTTTTAAAATTATTTAGATTTGGTTCATGATTGAGTAGTACGACGTGTATTCGTGTGAACCAATAAAAGACATCAACGCGTAACTATTGCTTGATTTCTATACTTAAGTCCACATTAATAGAAATATTCAATTAAAAAAAAACAAAATTCAATATATTATTTCATAAAATTGCTCAAGAATTATTTGAAATCGTCCCTTTTTTATTTATTAAAATTAAAAGTTACTAGTAGTTATTCTTAATTTTAACAAAAGTAAATAAACTAAAAAAAGGCAAACTGAAAAATATAAAAATAAAAATTCATTAAGGCATACAAGAAAAACATTTGAAAAAATTAAATAGAGACCCATTCGCTCACATTACATATCTATGTATTTAAAATAGCCTGTGAATCCAAAACAATTTAATCCTCCATGTAATCCATTGTCGTTTTACTGTGGACTTAAACTTGTTTAGACTTAACATTAGTGTACTGTCTAGGTTTTTATCATAATATCGCAAAGACTGACTTCGAAAAGACTTAGAGGCAGGTACAACAAGTTTATTGCGTGTGTTAAAAGAGTGTATATCACTTTTCGATAGAAATGACCTTTATTTTTATGAAGGCCATCTTCATAATAGCCATCTCACAATCGAATACGATTCGACATGAAAGTAACTAAAATAGATTAATCTGACTGTCTCAACGCCAGGCAGTTCTCGAATATTCCTAACTGCGTATGCTGCAGAGCTACGAGGTCTATTCGATAATTTATCAATCTATGGATCCCACTGAAGTTTAGAATCAAGAGTAAGTACCTAATGTCTATGAATTTCGTGGTGTCCACTAATTCCAACTCGTCTTCTTACATTTAACGTTTAAAGTAGTAAACCGTATACAGTTAGTGCTTTCTCCATTAAGAAGTAAATTGTTAACATTAAACCAGTGAACCACTTACGAAATTACGCTGTTTACATTTTCAAAGTTTGTAGTCAGACGTTTTAGTCTAAATAAGAGGGAAGTATCATCTGCAAACAACACTATCTCGTGGTTGTTTTTAACACGATGAGATAAGTTATTAATGTAGATTAAGATCGAAAATGGTCCAAGTGTAGAACCCTGTGGAACTCCCATTTTTACAACAGACCCATTCGAGCAGGTTTGCCATTGATGTCGACTTTCTCAATCTTGTTACTTAGATAAGAAATAGGAAGGTCTAGCGCAATATTAACGTATTACCCTGATAATAATCGAAGCAAAGAAGTTTCGTTCATAAATAATATTAAGCAATCGGTGCAGTTATCCGTGTGACTACTTGCGATGATATGTAGTGCTGTGACTGGCTGAACCAACAAAGTAGTTGGTGCGCGGGCGCACGCACGCCAAGCATTTCCTCCAGAAATAACAACCCGCGTTCATTCAATACTTGTACACAACAATAAAAAGCTGACCGCTCTACCGCTCAGCTATTTTAATCGAAGCCTACAAGAACCCAGACGTAACATCCTCTCATCTTACGCAACAAAAACTGAACGAGTTTATACTTTTAATTTTGCGCTTGCGCATGTCGTGAACGGGAATAGAGCGCCCGACCCCGCGGTCACGTTTCAACCCATTGTTTACGTTCACGACCATTGTTTAAGGGGCGAGCTGACCATCAAAACGCTAATAAACTGAGAGCTGCGCGTGCGCCTTTCTAACTGTGGTGGCCAATCAGAGCGCGGTGGAGCCACGCCCCCCGCCCCCCGCCGCTCTAGAGTGCCTAGACCTCCTCCGTGACCTCTCGGAGTGCCTCAGTACCTCACTTATCGTTGCTTTATTAGCGAAACGATCGCAGGTCATAGATCCGCCGTTCGAGCCGTTCTCTGAATTAGATGTTAACACCTTTGGTTGAGGCTTGCTAGGAATATATAACAGCAAGATAGCGTTCCAGTGTGCTGCAGCATCCAGATTGTATCATGATTTAAGACTTGCGTTGAACATATTGGGTATTAAAGCCGAGGGTCGAGTGCCACTTGAGAGGAGCCAATAATATCTACACTCGTTAATGGACGTCAGCACGTTTAGATGTAACTCATTTAAACGAACTACACTTTGTGGTTTTTTTATTGAAACTAAATTAATTCATGTCATCATTAATCTGTAACACTCTTCTTTGTATTTTCCCAATAAGACACATGGTTTACCTACATTGTACAAATCTACAATTACAAGATATAGCACATACCCAACTGTTCATGAAACACAATTGTTTTTTCAAACGGGGATTCCACTACAGCACACTGATAGTATAACTTTCTCCTTCTCTGTGTAAGCTATTCGAAGGTTTCCATGGAAGGCTTAACACAACCTGAAGTTCTGAATCCTGAATTCATAAACAACACCAGGTATAAAACTTTATATTAATATTTATCGCAAATCTGTAGATTGGATTACGACGCAATGATTCCTACAAATACTCGTGCACCACCACCTTGGAGAGTAGCCCATACTGAACATCATCTGAATAGTTGGAGTGAGTAAAAAGACATCTCTGCTCAGTAGTGGAACAGTGGAGGGTAAAATGGTTAGTTGGACCGTTTGTTTGTATTTCCCTATTTATTAAAAAAAATAAGAAATCCGAGTCCGTCCGGCCGTTCTATCCAACCAATTTGCTTAATTTTTTTCTTAATTGACAGGTTTTGATGCACAGATTTGTCATCAAGCATTAGAAATCACCTAACTTTCACTCTTCTCAACTTATACTCAAACGCGATTGCTTTCTGCACATTTCTTATGTTGTCGTAGCATTATTTCTCTAAATTTCCGGTTCTACTTGAAGAACGCGGTTTGTTTTGATCTAAAAACAGTCGCTGAAATAAGCTCTTTCTTTCATTTGAGCTTTTGCTCACTTCAATTAGTTGACTGCGAAGAAGCTGGGAATATCAACTAAAACGTAATGCTGCGAATAGCACGGGTCGTCTCCCGTTTACGTAAAATATATTTGTGGCACATAGCATGTTGAATGTATATCTATGGTAATGTAATAAATCTGAAGAGATTGTTGTTTTGAGTGTACGCACTAATCAGAATTATCAGTCCGATTTGAAAACTTCGTTTGTTTTTGATATACCTAATTCTCGAGGAAGGTTATACGCTATTTAACATCACGCCACGACTCTTAGGAGCGAAGCAGTAACACATAAATCTTAAGTGACGATAAATCTTAACAATTTCTTCTCAACTCTTTAAGATTACTAACTAAACTCTTTAAGCTCCTGATGCGTTATTTTATCTTTTTATTTTTAACCGACTTCAATAAAAGAGGAGGTTCTCAATTCGACAGTTTTTTTTATCTTTGTTACCTCAGAACTTTCGACTGGGTGAACAGATTTTGATGATTCTTTTTTTATTTAAAAGCCAATTTCAATTTGGTCTAGTTCTGACAATGGCATTCATGAGAAAACCATAAAAGTCTTTTATGGAACAGTTTTTTATTTTTTTAAAGAATTATATACCACGACAAGCAGTCTTCGATGCTTCGCAAGACGCGTGGTGTTACAACTGAATTGTGAACCCAAAGAGAACTTCTCTTTTGCTGCTTTTACGACGTAGTTCTGGTAATTCTATCCAGAAAAAGTAGTATAAGTATAGTTTAACCGCGGTCTTCCTAGAAACAGGCGGCTTGAAATCTAGAAGCAATCTGATGTGCTTCACCGCATTTAAATTAAGTTAATTTGTAATGTAATTTTATTCAGACTTCATTGTATGACATTATAGATACATCCAAAACTAATCAAGATACCCATTTATCTGAGAGTCATTTTCGCATTGACGTAAAAAAATAGTGAAACAAAAACCAATTTTAAAATTAATGAGAGAATTCGGATTAAGTAACTATTCAGACCAACAATACGAGTATAAATGTTAATGTATGGGCAAGTTCTTTTTAGTTTAAGGTGAACTTGGCCTAATGTGAATGTGTTGCAAAGCGTAGTTTTGTGAAAATAAGGAGCGAATTGTTGAAATGTATTTTCCACCAAAGAGCCCTGACACCAATCCAATCGAAGATTTACAGGGTCTCATTTTGCCAACATGGGGCCAATTAATGCCACAAACACGCCATAACCTTCACCTGGGAGATTTTTATTGGTGAAAATACATTTCAAAACATAGTAAATTCGACGGGAGAACTTCTCCAGTCAGTAATCGATGCAAATGGAGGATACACGCGATATTAATATTCATATTCACATCGTAAATTTTTTAAATATTGATTTTGCATGTTTTATTCAATAAATATCATAATTACCATAATTAGTTACTTAGTGCAGATTCTTGTGTTCAGGTATTTTATAAATTTGTTAGTTTTTTCAAATTTACAAAACACCTAAACACGTGTTTTGTAAATTTGAATGTTTTCACGGTCTTTCGTTACTGACTTTACCTCTAAGAGTGTGTAGGCAAAATTTCAGGATGATCGGTTGAGTAGTTAAAGTCGTGAAAGCGTAACAACAAACAAACTCATTCATTGTCGTATTTATTATATCAGTTATTATTAAGCACCGTTTCACCGCAAGGTTAAAATATACAGATCGGAAATCGATTAAATCTCTCTAAAGCCATTGATTTATCTCTAGCGTATTCAGCACAGTTAACTCTGCATGTTAAATCTACAATACCATGTGAAGAATGATACTCGCACGTTACTAATATGTTTATGCTCTATTTGAATAACCCCATTTAAAAAACCATAGCAGCGTGATATTCACTATCGCAAATATCTTGGTTTGGGACAGGAGCATTAGCGAGCTGTTTCTCCAAGTAATGTTGTTTAAACCGTGTAATCTCCCATCTCATTACAGGTCAGGCATGTTTATGTGCAGCACGTCTCCAGGAGGCTGTGCAGATGGATAGTTCGCTGCTCGTTGTGGAGTCACGAGCCTTGTAATGAGGAGCGTGTACTTTGTAAGGGCTAGCCTGTAAATATGCACCCAAGTGTTCGTGTATCATCGAACGGTATTTCCGCTCCACGCGTCTTCGCAACTACGAGTGAGACGAACAGGATTTATAATGCATGCCATGTGAAAAGGTTTACACTGCACTTTAAACTAAATAACTGCTGAGATTTCTGCGCGTGAAAGCCTCTTAATAAACCGTTTTTTAACACGCTTTTATTAGTTTTCCTTGTACCTAACTAACTAGCTAACTAACTATGTAAACAAATGTTGATGAAATGGAACTTTGTATATACATATATGTAGTTTGGATGACAATATTATACTATGGCATCTTAGACTCTTCAGTGGCTACTAGTAAGCCCCTCGAGTTTAGATTCATTCATATGACTCGTTTTGATGAGTCCAACAGATTGGGCTTAGTAGCGCCTTAGCACGGGTCGCGCAATTTTTAAAGTGGTCGCCTCGCATCTACGTCGCGCCGAGTGTTGTGGATTCGATTCCCACACAGGCCAAACATTTGTATGATTCACAAATAGTTGTCCTGAGTCTGGGTGTTATTTGTGTCCATTGTTTACATGTTTGTAAATCATAAATCATTCCAAATGCGGGAGTTGTATTTAAAAAAAATATATTATGAAGTCAGGAGGTGGATAGTGGCACTCTTTTCTACTTTTTAATTTCTTACGCCATTAAATTATATTTTGTCACAAAGAGGCGAAAATAATTTGGTTTATGCCTTATTTACCGGCTTAAATTAATTATTTAAATCAACTTTCTTTACCATCTCAAATTATATCTCATTGCATTTATGAATCATATTTAATTAATATGATAGTTTATAAAGATTAATTAGTTAAATGACTGTGCTTTTAAATTCAAAATTCTTTTTTCATAAAATTGATCATCAGTTATTCGAAATCGTCAATTATTATTAACAAGCACACACAGAATCACCACAACAATTGGTTTCTTTATCAAATGTAAAGTTATTAAAGAAAAGAAATGGATAATATAATATTATTAACATATCTGCCTGTGTCAAATAATTGAGTCTTGTGAGAAGAAATCGGGCAAACAAACTCACTCTTTTAAAACACCTAGCAGTTTTAACAAAATTCAGTAAATTTCAATACATCAATTTGTTGTGTCATATTGTGTTATTAAAATTAAAAGTAAATAAACTGAAAAAGGACTTGACGTTGAATAGGGAAACTGAAAATTAAGAAAAAAATAAAATTGAAGAAAAGAAAAACATAAGAGATAGAAAATAAGAAACATATTCCTCACAATGATTGCTATCAAGTATATGAAATAACCTGTAAATCCAATATACATAATTCAATCCCAAGCGTTTTTATCATGTATATAATCCACTAGTGAGTAACACCCCTTAAGGCATAGTTGTCGTTTTACTGTGGACTAAAACTTGTTTAGACTTAACATTTGAATATTATCTGGGATTTTATTATAAAATCGCACACATTGACCTCGAAACGACTTGTTAATTTTTCGAAGGAAGAAAGCACAGTAACCTATAGGCAGGTACAAGTTTATGTTCATTACGTATGTTCGAAAAATGTATTTCACTTTTTTTACAGAACTGATCTTTATTTTTATGAAGGTAAATAAGGTTTGCATAAATATACTTATTGGCATGCTACCGCCATTAGGTTTATTTCTTAAAATTTCTGACTCAGTGAATCACGATTGACTAAGTTATAAATTGTTCGGATAGTCCTCTATTGCAGCACGAAGATACATTGAATATCGGCGGCATTCCACTATAGCAGAATACCATACGACATTATACTATGAGAATTACTAATCTGGCTGTTTCAATATCAGTCAGTGCACGAATTTTTCTAACTGCGTATGCTGCTGAGCTGAGTCTATTCGATATTTTTTCTTGAAGTTATTAATCAGAGGTATTATAGTGAAAGGAAAAAACAGAAATAAATAAAATATAAATCGACCGACTGGGCACCTAAGGTAAGACAAGTAAGTAATACCTCGAGAAAGACGGTAGTTAAACGCTAGTGGTAGCAAACAAACCTGTATCCCTGGTGGTGAGCGAATTGCCAGATCTCCATGGTGACTATTTACAAGCACTGATAGCGGCTCACTATTAATAGGTTTAACTACATCATAAACAAAAAGACAATGTTGTAGATAATATTACAAAACTCCACTAACGCAAGAGACGAATTTACCACCGACAAAGAATAAAATGATAAAGTATAAAGGTACGATGTGAGAATCAGACAAATTAAGAGTAATTTGGTGCGATCGCGTTGTCGCATCGTTTTGGCGCAGTTTGTAGTCAGTGGGTGCGCCGGCGCCGCACCGGCCGGGGCTGCGGTGGCGTGAGCCGGAGCCGTTTGTCCGCGGGATTTACAGCGCGATCGGTGATACCGCCGCCGCTCTGATTGGTACACGAGCCCTCCAGATCACCCGATAAAACCTTATTTCACACGTCGCCATATCTACTTGACCGCGGAGCAGCCTCTACCTCTCGCTACAAGATGTGATGATAACTACCGACACGGACGAAGGCTGTATCTCGTTATTTCATTGTACAATAGAACGATTTATTGGTTCAACTGTAAATTAGCCTATTGTTGTAACCATATAGTTGTTTATAGTTGGCAAAACCTTTAGTTTTGCCAACTCGGCTTGACTATTATCACTCACGAAATCATTATAATAGTAATGATTTTTATGATAACATTGTGCTGTTGTCGGCCTACGCACTCGTAATAAAAATGTTAAACACCTACTTGAAGTTTGATTGATTTAGTTTGACACGGATAGGAACTAACACTAATGTTGTATGTGTTGGTGACGAAATATAATTGGTTTTATGTTAAACTAGCTTTTGCCCGCGGCTTCTTTCAGCAGAATATACATTTTGTCAATCAATTTAGGTATTCCTCGGAAACAGTACGTTTTCTAAATAAAAGCTACCCTATGTCCTTTTCTATACCCCTAACAATGTGTATACAACAATTCATGGCGATCAGTTGAATAGTTAAAGTGTGAAAGCGTAACAAACAAACTCAGTTTCGCATTTATAATATTAGTTAGGATTAGGAACTTAGGATTGTCTCTCTGACACAGTTCTAATGGCAGTTATGTGAAAGCTTTATAATACGATCACTGTAATCGACCAATCACATGGAAGCTATGGGACATCTAAACATAGTTATCCCAAAGACTTCAATATCAAATTATATTGCAACAAGTTTCATCCAGAGTCTACCTTTTTTACCATACCAGGGATTAGTACTGTCTAAGCAGGCATTTCTGACAGAGGGGATAACTCTTGTTCTTGGGGGTAAGGAAGTGTCACTTTTAGTCATTGTTATTACTGTATTAGGGATGGATTTGATTACGCGAATGTTGCTTATAAGGCACCTGTACCAACAAATGTAATCTGACCCAAATCCTACTAATATTATAAACGCGAAAGTTTGTAAGTATGGATGGATGGATGTTTGTTACTCTTTCACGTAAAAACTACTGAACCGATTGCGATGAAACTTGGTATGTAGATAGCTGAAGACCTGGATTAACATATAGGCTACTTTTTATCTCGACATTCCCACGGGATCGTGACTTACGCGGGTGAAACCGCGGGGCGCTCTATCATGATATTTCTTGTTTCGTGGATCTCTTCCTCAGTTCACTTTTATTTGTTTTTAAATTTTATTAAACTTTACCATATCACACATAACGTAAACGTAGCGGAATTTCCGTTTCCTACGTTTCGTTGTTTTACATTTGTACGTTCTTGCGTTTTTTCCTCATGGCAAATATGATCCCCAGGGTGACTAGTAAGAGTATATAGAGTGGGCAACGTAGGAGTGAAACTTTTGATGTTGCGAATGGTTATAGTCACCAGTAAGAAGAGCCTTTAAATGTTCTTCCAAAATCTAAAAACATGTGCCTGTTACTAACTTTAGTAGTAAAACTGTTAAAATGTGCATTAATATGGTAACACTTACCCTTAAGATAGCGACTGCTTTGTTCTGCTCTCTATGGAATACTAACTAACAAAATTACTGTGTCGATATTTATGTCCAAAGAAACGCCTCAAAGGACTTGTATCATCTCAAAAAGTCGTTCCAAAAACATCCTCTTAATTGTAAGTCCAAAGTTTAACGCATTATGAAGTTCTTGCTGCTTCACCTTTTCTGCCATAAAATGTAATGTAGTGTTACACCTTCAACATAAATAAAAATCCAATAACCGCAAACCAAACACAAACTATCCGTCCATCGATTTATCAGCGTAGAGGAGGGGTGGGGGGGGGGGGCGAGGCTCCGAACGCGCGCGCAGGCCGCGTCACGCGCGCCTCTGATAATTTATGAACGACGCCACTTTTTCATTTTGCTTTGCCAGTCGCTGCCAGTTGCAGGGAACGGCCGTGAGTTGCCGGTAAAGGAACCAAGTGCTAACCCGTGCCAGGATAGTTCTCATTGATTTGTGTCCTTGCTTTTACCAGTTTGTGTTGCTGAATTGTGCTAGGGAATTATGTTGCCTGGCAAAATTCGTTGACAAAATGCTTGGTAGATGGAATTGTGTAGACTTCAACTCTTACTCCGAAAGCACCCCTTTTAGTATTTAACAATGATTAACAACTACCAACATCAATCAACACAGATCCTGCGGCTATCTATATATATCTGTGATCTATACAAAATTGTAACCACATGTGGCAGTCAAATCTGCGCACAGGGCAAGCGGAAATAGACATTCATGCATACAAATATTTACACTTAGTGGGAATCGAACCCACGATGCCAGACGTGACAGACGTCACAGTTAAATCTACTACGATTAAATCTACTAGATAAGCTCAAAAAAACATTCCCAAACATCTTAATACTACTTCGTATGTTGGTAAAAATTCACCAGGCCTGGCGTAACTCTTCAAATTCAATATATGAAACACTTTTCAACAAATTGTTTAATAAAAAAACATAAATCAATTTTTTTTTTCGAAGCCAGTTTGGTCACCCTACGTAAATAGCGTGCAGGGCGCAGCCAGCAGAGGTCGCTGCAATCTATCTGTCACGGTGCGCGGGCGCAGCGCAGGTCGCGCCGCGGCCACTGACGGACGAATGGCTATGCGAAAGTTTAGACCTGATTACTGAAGATATTGGTCTCACCTGACTATTCATATGTAGGAGATAGTCTGTCAGACTTTCTATTGTTTCTTAATTTACTTATTACTTATAATAGGTAGTGAAGTACGATCTTCTATTATTTCGCTATTAAGTAGCTTCTTTTATTTCGATCTAGTTTAAAGGAATTTGCCACTCGAGACGAGACGTCACACAGGTCGTGGTTTCTACAAAAAGATGTGAGCTATTAGGAATTGCATTGAAATTGATATTTTATTCAAAATTTAACTAAAAATAGCTATGTTAAACTACATGTATAATGATTATTTTTGTAAAGTTGTAACACTTTTGACTATATTATGCCTCTATGCGCAGTCACTGTCTTGTTAAATTAATAATTAGTAAATTGCAATATAACAAGATTTACCGGTGAAATAAAGTGACGAAATTCCGTTCGAACAGCGTAGTTGCCACTTGTCTGTTTTTTTTTAAATATTATGACGAAATCCTTAGCGGTTACAAGCGTCAAGAGCAATGAAAAAAGGTCTGATATCATCTCTTCCTATTTACAACAGTAGAATCTAAAAGCTTGTTTAAAGTTTTTTAGAAAAACTTGGGAAATATCTCTGCGTCACGGCGGTTTCACAATACATCCAGATTCCCAAATACCTACCTATCTAATCATATAAATATTTAACCCATCTGGGGATCAAACCCACAACATTCATCGTGGTGGCAGTTGGTGAGATAACCACTTTTACTGCGCCACCCGTGTAGTGTAAAACAAGCGGCGTTTATTATAATATATTCTGAATCTTAATTACCCTGAAAGTTAATTATATTTTTGTATAATAAACAACCGCATATGAAGGCAGGTAACATGTTAGCTCGGACACTATTATTCATGGCTCAGCAATGTGGACGTCAGACGTGTACTCCACGAGATAATTTGTTCTTGTTGTGAGGTTGTGTTTTGTTTTCTTTGACTACTTTTACCGGCTTCTACACGCGACTGGTTAGGTACGCGCAACTCCTTGTTTCAGATTTTATCTTTATGCCTACCATACGAATTTAATGAATCCATCACTAGATTCAAAATATCAAATGGGTATTTCAAATAAAGAAAAACTGATCTGAACAGATCTGTGCTACGATGAAGTAAGTTTTATTTATTAGGTTTTTATGTAGGTATCATCTAAAACAATACAAAAAAAACCGGACAAGTGCGAGTCTGACTCGCGCACCGACGGTTCCGTAAGCAAACAAACTTGTATGTAGATAGCACGTCCATCTCGGGAATCAATTCTCGAAGTCTTTTGCCCGTCTTTTTCGAAAAACAAAGTTAACTTTGCGGTTGCGATGTACCACAAAGTCAACAATCCAACCGCAAAATATAAGTTTGTAGTCACATAAACTATTTTTTTATATGATTTTTTCCTTTTATTTGTGCTGACCTTGCTTCTTACCTTTATACCTATAGGTTTTAATTTACCTGCGAAATGTTCAAATTTGTTAAAATCCAAGGCTTAATGGCTGTATCTTTTTATTGCGTTGACTTAGAAGCCTGACCGGAACCATAAAAATATCCAACCAACACAAGTTGTATTATCACAATTTGTCCGGGAAAGTACAGACAGTAGTTAAATTGCCATCCAGGAAACAATTAATCTAGTGAATTGGTTAGGGTCTTAAAATTGTTTTCAGCGAAAACCATGTTTATTTTATGTATGTATCTATTTTATGTAGGGATATATTTAATTATTTTATTGTCCCATTACCGCTAGGCGTTCACTAGCGTCTTATAAAGTATTTAAAGTACGGAGTTATAACTTCCCATGTAATTCATAGGTCGTAGAAAAAGGTCGTATTTTAAAGGGTCGTAAAACCGGATTCAACTTAGTAATAGTGTAGCGTATTATTATTAGTGTCAACAGCATGTATGTCACCTCAATAAGCGATCCCAATATAGTTCCGTATACATTACTTACTTTTAATATGTTTACTACTTAGTCATCGAAATGTGTGTTCCTATGTTAGGTCACACACGTTTAAAATTTTAGTATAAATACACACACAATCTAATAATAAGGAGAGTATTAAAAGAGTATTAAATAGATACTGAACACGTCACCACTGTAGTTTCACTACATAGGTGACCCTGGTGTGATCACAGATTACTAAGTAAAAGATAAATCACTCCTTACAAAAACGTCCATACCTACCGTTTTAATTACCTACTCTTTCCGAGCGCCAATCGCTGCATGCGAAAATGATCAATGTTCTTAAAACACGATTATTATTGCCTCGTAATAGCACACGGTTGCGTAGTGTGTAGCGTGTAAGTGAGTTTAAGGTTACCTCTTTTTATGTAATATTCAATATCTATATTTTTATAAAAAAACCTATGTTCATTAAGTGAAGTTTTATTACACAAAAAATCGGGTGTGTTACCTGACTTAGAAAAATGTAACACTGAATACCACGTCCCCGTAAGTTTACTAATACGAAACACTTAACAACAAATGCGAGCTACCACGAAAAACTTAACGCCGTAGCCATGCGACCTCGCTTAACCAAACCTCTAACGAGAAACATCAATAAATTATTAGAACAGTTAAGCAAAGAAAATAGACAAGAAAAAACTACAGCATTATACTACTATATTATATCATCATACATTACTGGATCTACATCCATATACAGCACATAAACT
Source organism: Euplagia quadripunctaria (assembly GCA_963859945.1). Lineage (NCBI taxonomy): Eukaryota > Metazoa > Arthropoda > Insecta > Lepidoptera > Erebidae > Euplagia > Euplagia quadripunctaria. The sequence goes on along the minus strand of OY982577.1, from coordinate 21,809,892 downwards.
ATCAGAAACCATGTCAATTTTCACCGTGAATTTGACTGTATTTAAAGTATATATAAGAATATCAATACGATCTCGAATTACGTTATTGTACGTTGTAAATTTAAAAATAAAAACGTGAGCGCTCGATGCAGCTGTCGGCAACCCACTACGCGAGACTGCGTATAAGGTCCGCCAGCGGTCGAGCGGCCGGGAGGTGTTTAGCGCACGTAAGTACATCGAGTGGCATAGACCTGGCGTGATGATAATTCTGGACCCGGTTTTTGCCTGTCGGTTGGTGTAACGAACGGATTACCTTTTAGTGATACTGGGATTAGCACATCCCAGTGGCTTCCCACAAGGGGGTCTTACCACTGGGATTTCAAGAGGCTATATATTCTCGGTATTGCTAGTTTTCACACGTCACCACAGTAGTTTCACTACAAATAGTCTGTGTTTGTGTTACAGTGACAGCTGGCTCAACCCAAAGAACAAATTTTTAGTAAGTACACCTACTAAAAAATATACACAATGTTTTTTTAGAAAAAAGGTTCTGTGGAAAGAAAATACAAAAGTTAGTGTGGATAAGCTTGTATTGATTTTTAAAGTTGATCTCCTATTATCTGATAACTGTCCAAAAAGTGTAAGCAATAACTTCTTCCTAAATGAACTCACCAATCCCACCGTCTAACTCACGAGTAATTCACCTGATCCTGAGGACGGTGTCCGCTTCCCAAACCACATAACAATAGGCACGAGGAGACGTGGGCGGACCGAGTACCATCGCGGACAAACGACCGACATTATATTAACATACGAAGCGCCTGTTGCGATCGTTATATTTGTGAGCAATCGTAGGATATCGACGCCATAAGGAAAGCTATTAGTAACGAGTAAGGATATGTAGAGAGCGCATTATTTGAAAGTTATCGTGGCCATGGTGTGTTGTGGGGTAAGGGACGATGGAAACGAAGTTGTGAGTTATCGGTTTACTTGATATTCTGTTTGTTCCTCCCGTTTTAACTTAGACAATCCAGTAAAGTTATCTTCAGTTAAAATTACAAATAGCCCCACCTGTCAGACTGTTTCTAAAATCCAGTTTCTATTTTAATTTAAAAAAATCTTATTTACAGGATTAAATTTAAATTATATTCTAGGATTAAATTAGATATTAATGTTTTTACTTCAACATCAGCCTTATTTATATTAAAATGACCTACTATTGGACATGTGTTTTATACGTTATGATAGGTTTAATTTAGTACCTGGACCTAAGGCGAATTGACAAACAACACGCACTTGAACTTTCTTAACTAAAATTTAAGTTCAAATTCATAATCATTTATTCAATTAAGACACTAAGTGACATTTATGAACGTTAAATTGAAGCTACTGTTAAAAATCAGAGATCGATGCAAACAGACGCCACAGCATGTACAGGATTGTCGAGGTAAGTTGGGTGAAAACACCAAAATGCTAATCTACTGCCTGCTTGTGTGCGTATGCACATGCGTAGAGCCTTATGAGAAGAATACTGGCAAAGAAACTCATGGCCACTCTTTTTAAAAGTCAGATCTTCAGTTACAATAGTATTAGTGTTACATAAAAGGTAAACATGATGCAAGCTGTTGCCACCTGAATTTCATTTATTGAAATGCTCCAAAAGCTAACGTACAAACAAAAAATATCACTCAGTGATACCGTTGAAGGTTTGAACCTATTAAACATAGAAATCATGCAAGGTGCACATCAGTTACAAAGTCTACTGTTAAAACTAATTCGTGACTGGATTAAGAGGCTAGAGTTGCAGTTGAACGAACCAAAATAATAGTATAGGCTAAAGCATCGCTGACTAGGCCGACCAGTCACCCCAAGCAGCACCCGTTCACGAGTATGACGCATGGACCAGCCATCGTCTCCTTCGCCATATTAGAGGGAAAGAAACGACCCGCCCCATGACGACGCCGCAAAGCATTTTAGTGACATTTTAGTGAGCATGACGAACGATAGTCGAGATACTGATAAAAATCACTACTAGTCAAAATTACCATAATAATCGTCACGCATTACTTTCAACTAACAATGGTTTGTTAATAATTTAGCTTAATTATAAGACAAAGAAGTTTGTGTGTATATACCTAATGACACCTTAACCCCAAAACTGTTTATCGTTTAGATAATCGTTGATCGTATAGTAGGCTTTCCTAATAAGGTGATTTTTTACAGTTCGCTTATATTTATCTACAGGAAGGTCGATTACATCTATAGGAATTTTATTATAAAAACGTATACAAACTCAGTCCGTCAACTCGAATTGTCATCGTGAAACTCCAAAAATTTGAGTACTCGGCTATTAATGCCCTTGTGTGTAACAACGAGTGCGTTATTTACCTACTATACCTACAAACAATAATTGTCTCAATCACCTGAACAATATCAGATATCATGTCATTGAAAATTGAGTTAAGGGTTAAGAACAGTTATTCGCGGTTAATGATGAAGCGACTCACAGAAGCGAATCTAAATCATCATCGATAATCAAAACATTTTATAAACCAATAATTAAGGGTGCCAAAGATTTGTAATATAATACTCTTGATAAGCGCGTAAGGAAATTCAGTGGTCCATCCCTAGTTACACATAGAGATGTGCGGTAGACTGTTCGAAATACCAACATTATTTTCGAGTCGGTTACTAACACCGCCATTGCTAAGTCCACCAAATAAAAACTACAAACATTTGAATAACGATATGATCTATAATGACCTGAAATGCTGTTAACATGCAAAAGCACGTCACGGTGTTGCAACATTATTTTAAAGTCATGCAGATTTACTAAAATGTAGCCAGCTTAAGCATTATTTTCATAAAATAGAAATTAACCGTTAGTAGGAAAGTACTTGTGTCGTGTGTTGTCTGTACGTAAACAGGTCGCAGGCACCGGCGCGGGAACACGACACCAGGCTTAATTAGAGGGTGCCCAAGCGCAGATCCAACTATGCGAAACGTTCAGACGCCAGGTGGAGTTTACTGTAAAGTGCAACTTTACGGTCGCATTGTAGGCTTTGACTTACTCATAGACTAACTATAAAGACGGCTTAGTTTATAGAAGGAAAATCTATTGAATGCAATTTTTTGATTTTGAGGTTGGAGTATAAAATATAGTCATAGGTGTTGTTCCTATGATTATTATTTTACATAATTACAGCTATTTTGAGTTTTCGCGACTTTTATACATTGTCATATACACAAAGAGGTATCATAATTAAAATCATAGTTAAGAAACACATTACAACCGACTCCTGTGCGCCTAAATGCCTAGCAATTTTCTTCAGCTATTTCTCCATCTTTAGGAGTATGCCAAGAAAACCACTTCTAATTCCATTAGAATTAGTAAAATAAATTTACTAATTCTAATGGAATTATATAATTAATCATTATGGGTTTAGATAAACCGTGGAGGTAGATGTACAGTATAAATACGTAAATTAAAAGATGAAGAAGAGAATAAGATATGAATTGATAACTTAAGTAAAATCACTGTTTCTAAACCGATCTTACGAATAAGCGTTGTTTTGAAATTTCTTATAATTTTTAAAAGCGGTAGTTCTGTGTATAATCTGTAATCATATACACATGTATAATCTGTATCCATGCTATAAAACTCAAAGAGGAATGTTCTCGTAGGTGGGCCTATTAACTAGCACAAAGGCAAACCCAGATAATCCGTTTAATTTTCATTCTTAACTACCGTCTATAATGTAATCTTAATAACTTCAGAAACATTTAGTCAACTCCATCAAAAATACTTCAAATTATCAGTTTTACTTTGGATTAAATATCTTTCAACTGTCGGAGCTCATGACTACTCATCATAAGGTCATTTTCGTAATAAACTCGTAATGAAAGTTAATAGGATTCCGTGAGAAGTACCGCAGCCAATCATTTCAGTGACACTCTTACTAGGTATAATAAATATTTTGTTACCAATATTTTATACATTAAAAAATGTATAAAAGCAGAACAATTTCATAAATCATGCCAATAGGTAGACCTATAATTGCCTACTTACATACTGAACAGCTGTTACTGCTGAAACAAAGCTCTGCTTACTTAGATCTACTGTTAGGTACAGTGTTTGCCTATTTACTTACGCTCCAATTTCTAGTACGCTCAAGCAATTATTATACTACTAAATTACTAATGATGAAGCTAGAATTGATCCTTTTTCTTTTTAATGCAGACTAAATGTAAAACTTGACCAAAGCGATTTAGAAGCTTTTTGTTTGTAATTCTGTAGGTAATTCAAATTTACAAAATATGATGTAAATTTTAGGTACCAATATAGTACTAGAGACGAATTCATTGAGACGTGCATATACAAAAGTTCGTTCCCTACATTACATACCTGCAAGTTTAACCTTTCGGGATCCCTTAACTACAGCATCAAAAAGTGAGCGCATTTTATTAGATAATTTTTCCTTCAAATGGAGCCCAAAAATTCCCAAATGTGGTAAGTATGTTAAGTGGTAAATTAAAAGGTTATATGATGAGGTGGTAATGGGGCACAAATTGTTACATTAGCATGCACAGGCTGGGGGGGTAGATAAAGGGGTGCGGGGATCGGATTATCTGACAACCTCATTTACATTTTAATTTAGAGACGACAGGAATTATCGATACGATAGTAGTCATTGATTGCCTCAAATGATGCGGTGATGAGTGACGTGGGAGGTCTACATATCGATATACTGTAGTTTAAGGGATATCGATGAATAATTACGTGATCATGGTACCACTAAAGTTTTAAAAGTAATAAATTTCGTGTGTGGGGGTGGATGAGTGAAACTGATCTGATGATAATACCAAAGTTAATAGGACGTAAATAACATTGGTTGGTGTCGCATTCCACGTGACGCAATGACTCAAGGCGCTAGTAAGACCTATAGCAATAACTAGTGTCTGGACTACTGTGTGTATATATAGATACACAAGTAGATAACTGTATCACCACCATTATATCAGAAATATAGCTAAATGCGGCATTCACAAAGACTTTTACAATGAGATTTTTAAAATTTTATGTGATAAAAATGAGATACTAAATAATTGTCTACAGAGTGATGCTAGTTTCGTTAATATGCTTATCTCGCTGCGCATATGCGCATGCGCATATGGTTTTAGTGTGATTTTCGTTTTATTTTTGGGATGTACATATTGTTTATATTATGTTACATTCACAGATATTTCTTTTTATTCTTTATTTTTAGGGGCATTTATCGAATAAGGATATGTCAACCCCATCATACATTCACAGATGAAATGGTCAAACAAATATAAACTTCTTCAGACGTGGTATTAGATTGAAAAGCAATCAAATGTGACAAAAGTCGTGCCTATGTCGGCAAACTTATTTTGTTAAAATTGAATACTTTTACAAATTGAAATTATCTTTCAATCTAACTCAGGTCACAAAAAGTATTAATTTATATGATTTAACGTCGAATATAGTCTCCTAAACTATAAACAACATTTCTTCGCTTTCACGAATACACATTTTGAAAATAGCCAGAAAATAAGACTAAAAACCTACTGAACCCAGTGAACAAAACATAAAACAAAGTAATTGAAATATATTGAGAGTAATCTAAAACAAGTACAGTATAATTTATAAATAGCCATTGGAACAGACATAGACAGTACAAGCGGCCACTTAACCCTGCCATCGCTGGCGCGGCACCGTACTGTGCCTCTAATACTGGTCTAATTAGTACGGGCCGTGTTGTACTGCGGAAGTATGGTGAACTACCGACACGACCAAGCACCGACATGTGAGGGTTAAATGTATCTGTGATTAAAGGCGCTGTTTTATGTGATTTGAAATGGAATTTTAAATCTAATGACTAATGACGGTGATATTAAAATTAATCTCTTGCTTTAAAACCTTAGAACTTCTCACCTTTTATGTAGCACAGTGTGGAGTTCTATCAATAGGAAATATAATGTTGAAAAAAAATACGTGAGTTTTTACCACAAACCCTAGTATTACCCTTTTCACAATCTAATTGCTGCCCCCTGTGATTTCATTGATTTGAGTTAATTGGATAATACATATCGCTTGTATTACTCGTATCGCTTCGCGTACTTGCGTACAATTTACCAGCTTAACCTTGGCTACCAGCCAAAGAACTTGGCTAAACAAGTGGCTCTTTATTTTCTATTACGGCAGTAGAATGGAAAAGTAAATGTATGGGATGGACATAAGCTAAAGAAATATCACGTGGCTAAGCGTAAAGAAGTTTGAAATGGTAGACTATTTAATAATATATTGTCTTATTCTCTATTCTAGCAAACTTGTCGTTGTCGGTCTTGTATGAGACTATTACAAACAAAATTATGGACGCCCCCTTAACACTTTGACGTTTGTGATAGCAAGAAACTATAAAAAACATTGTGTTTATGTGAAAGATCGAATAAAATTAGCATTTTGGTAATCTGTAGTACTTCTTTAATCTTTATGAAGTCTTCAGTTTCATAATGTTTCAGAATAGATAATTTTTATAAGTATTTTTCACGGGCGTACCCAGGGTGGGGCATGAGGAGCTACGGGAGGCCGCTGCCTCCTGGCTTTATCGCTACGTAGTATTAAGTTATTAAAGCATGTAACGTGCGGTTCGGTTGCCGGCAACTTCTGGCTTCTCGAAGCTTATGTGCTAAGAATATTATGTCACGGATGGAGAATTTAATTCACCTTGAGTTTTCAACATAACGTAATTGTAGTGACTAGTGATAAGATTATCTCATTTAATCACCCCCTTATTTTCGTAAATTTGTTAAAACGATTAAACTATTTGGTGGAATGGAAGGAGAGAACACATTGCGCCGACCCCAAATAGATTAGCGAAAAGAGTAACAAGATGGTGTTGTACAACTTTCGTGAGGCGTTCCAAGCATTGTTTTCCTCTCACTGAATTTCAGATAGGTACTGTGGCTTCTTAATGAAAAATCACCTGTATTAGTTAAGAATAATGTACATTTGGGTTAATAACTTCGTGATTACTCTTACATCCAAACTCGAAAATCTCTAGCTCTTTATAGTGTTAGCATAGATAAATATTTTTCCCAGTGTTTCTATTCAATTTCCATCAGTAATTTATACTTTTCTAAAGTTCTTTCTAAAATATATTTTTCTTAGAAATAAAAGCGATACATAATTAAAAAATAATTTCAAACTTTCGAATATCGGTCAGTATTTCAACGACTTATTACAGAGAATCCTTGCTGATCCAACCTGTTGCCATGTTATTATTTTATTATGCTTATCTAATACTGTCGTTGTCGGAATAGACCTTGCTGAGTAATATAAAGACACGAGAGATATATCACAATTGAATACATATTCAATCTTGTCATTGAAGGACCGCAAAGGTGCCCCTACATTTTCATATAACATGTACCGGCTGAAATAGTTAGGAATACTTAACCTGTTGCCTACCTATGCTACATTACGCTCCTAATGCATTATTTATTCGAGATGTAATAAAATAGGTAGTAACGAGACGGTGTAACGGCGCGCGGCTAATGAGCGGCGCAGCAGCGGCGTGGCACGACGCGGCAATGTGCGTGCCGCGGACGTGTTGTGTCGCAGTCACGATGTCGTTATGAGAGTGGCACAATATTCATGGCAACACCGGCTGTTATTGATAATGTTGCTAGTGTGAATAACGGATATCATGAGATAGGGGAAAACAAGACAGCGTTTAGTGGTTAAAACCGTAACTACCGACATGAAATGGGGGTAGCAAAAATCAGATAAGCATTAATGAAGCTAGTACTGTGTTAGATACTTTATTAAACTTGCGGAGGCTACACCTACACAACACCTATGCCTTAAGGGTTTCTATAATACTATCTGATAAATAATCACTGTTTTAAATTTTTAAATGAAATCGGTTAAGTCGTTCTCAAGTTATGGCCTTGGTCACGGGAAATAGGAATTCATTTTTATACATAGAGATTATTGGTTTCTAACCTAAATAAAAATATGATAAATTAGGCTCATTATTCTTAGTTAATACGCAGAATGCATAAAATGCTGTTTGGTTCTAGTTGCTGAATCGTGAACAGGAACAACCTTCTGATTTTTAGCTGGAAAATTGTTAAATGTCACAGAGAGGTCTGAATGTGACTATAATATAATGTTCTGGGGCACATTACATACCACATGTAGACCCAAACTAAGCATACCTTGTACCCACTGTGGGTTCTAGAACACGGAGAGACGTACTTAGAAATATTAAGTATTTTGTAAATATACCTATATATACATAGAACACCCAGACTAATACTACTTGTACTATTATGTAATCTGTCCTAATTCAAAAAGACTCATTGATACGTATAAATATGCATTTGCATTTTGTGAATCAAACCACCGACCACTGACTCTGCAGTGTATTGATTACTCTGGCATAGGTTGTCAAAATAATAATATAATGAATAAAAACTAAAAAAGTCCTTTGTAGGCAAAGGATTAAAGATATGAAAAAATACTAAATAGTAATCGTGCTTTGTGAAGATTGTAGACATGTTTAAATGTATCGAGACATAGCTAAAGTTCATGAGCCTCTCAGGAAATCTTGAGTTAGGTTTAGATACAATTTATTTTCGAATATGGAACGTAACGTATGTGTAGGGACAGACGTAAATATGTTGCGAATGCGGTGCCAATAAGTGTAAAATTTTCTACATCAATCCTATTGTTCCTGTGACAGACGTCCCGCGAAAGTCGCACGTGACTTGACGAGCTAGCTTGATACTGACGAACTGATCTTTGATCCAAGCGTGACGCGTCGTGTAATGAGCATCTGTGACGGCCTTCACACGCGGAACACGACACATTTCTGTACGGACTGTCACTCGTCACACGCGACAATTACAATTGTGCACCTCGTTTCTGGATTTCAGGAGTTACGTCATTAAAGAAGTCTTACATAAAAGAAGGGTCTAGTTACTTAAGAAGGTTTAGAAGAGAATAATCTACACAGGTTTCTGGGAGTTCTACGATCACATTCTTAGTTTAGTAATACCATTCGTAAACGTAGGAGCTGATAAACACGTTTGAAATTTTATAGATATAGATTACTTACCGAAGAGTACTTTTTTATACCTACTTACGTAGGCCGTCAACAAACATGAATACAATTTTTTCTTTTATATAGAAATAATACGCATTAAGTAATTTCTAGTGCTAATTTTAATAGACTGATTCAATATCGAAACGATTTTCTGTGAGGCATGTATCACTCTGGTCGAACTAGCCCATACGGGCCGAAGCATAGTGAAGCTTTTCTTTTAAAGGTCCTCAAGGTACCTATACAGTGATAACTATGATAGTCGAAAAATAACACTTTATACGTAACTAAATGGAAGCTAGCAACAGGTTAGACCATTTTGCACTCAGGCATATACTTAGCTAAGTGCCAATTTTATATAACAAGAATATTGTGTGTTGTTTTTATACAACAAAACAAAGTCACCACACAAAAAACACAACCAGCCTGGTGGTAAGAGGTGATCGGTTCCTGTAAATTACAACAACAGCGGTGCCACTCGGGTCGCCCGACACGATCCTCCTGCAGTGGAACTCTGGTGACCCTACTAACCAGAGGAGAGAACTATAAGTATGTGTAGCAAAGTATGTAATCTTCTATACGGTGTTTTAAGGTTTATTAATCATAAAACAAAAACGACCACTTCTATCAAATCTCTCGATCAAATAATAACAAAGTTGTAAAGCCTAAAGTGGTTAAGAACCATTATGTTTCCTTTGGGACTGGTAACCGTGAAAAGTTTACATTGAGTACTAACAATTAATAATGCTAATACTAAGCACTAAAACACACGTGACAAAAATTTGAAGATGAGAATAAATCGTAACACAAAATCATGACATATATGACACATCCAACTCTGACACTGCATCAACTTACATCTAAACCTATCGAGGGTATCAAGAAACATTTCGGAGACGTAGTCGCCTAAATTCCTACAAAGAGCGCTCTACTGTGAACAGATACGCACCAAGATTATGATTCCAGACCTCTAGTCATCCTTGTAATATTTTTAAACTTTCGCGTTTCATGATATAATTATGTATGTAATACCTATTTCGTGATCGCGTTAAATCCCGTAACATGTTAATTATGTCCTTGTAACACCTTTTCTTATTTTTGAAAAATAAACTGGCAAAGTTATGATCCATATGTTACTGTGAATGTCCGATATTAATTAATGTTAAGATACACCGGTGTAAGTCGACAATAACCAAGTGCGATGGTGTAAGTCCGAAATTATTTCATTTATTTATTTATTTGAATCGAACATACACTGGTTAATGTTAACATACACCAAACTGATTCTGTGAATTTTAGATTCAGTGATTTACAATACGCGAGCATGTTAACAGCCACCAGTATTTTTTTCGAAAAGCGAGAAACCCATCCCTACAGTTTTCTCTTTTATATTCACATTCATTCAATTTGTGATTTTACAATAGAATTCGGTTGTTGTGGTTACAGTTCTAACCTAACCTACAAAACCTAGCCAATTGACCTATACTCTAGCCAATTGACCTATACTACTAACATTTTCTAAATCATATTTTCATATTACCGTCGCTCATAATGAAGATACACCAAGTCGTCGTGGTGTACGATAAGTATGATAACATTCAGTGGTAAAGGACCGAAATCGTAACGAAAAGAATAAATAACGGACATTCACCTTCTAGCTTGGTGGATGTTAACAGACACCAGTGTATCTTAATATACATTGCGCTTTGGACATTCACGGTAACATATATTATATACTGTTAAAGGTACGGTACATTAAATGAATATATATTTTGCTAGGCTAATAGTGTACTAGTTTCTGTATTGCAACTCTCCTGTTCGTCTTCTTTTATAACTTGGTTGTCGTTATAATTATAGTAAGGACTTACTTCTATATGTTATTAGTAGAGTTTATAGTTTACTACGAAAAGTGAGGCGGTAGGAAAGTTTATACCTGGTTTTGAAGAATTCCGCATTTAACCGCTATTCGGTTAAATGCTGAATTCTTATGCCACTCTTTTCTTCGAGGGACTGACTGATATTATGTAATGGGTCGCAACATAGAGCAATGCCCGAATATTACCTAACGCTAAGGTGGCGGTAATAATCATTAAGTAACATACATATATTTATCGCGCATAAATCTTAAAAATCCAATTACAATACAGTAGCCGCCTCCCAAGCTCACAATTCGATACGATTATTCATAAAATATTCTAACGGGAGCCCTAATCGTTTACTATAATTGATAATCGATAAACTATTCTATGCGTATGCGCCGATAATCAAGCCGATTTCACGCCACGATGCACGGTTAAACACTTTAATCGTTGTAATGAATAAAAAAGATAATATCGCAAGGGGTGTCTATTACACTCTAGGGTAACATTGCTCACTGTAATTTATTGAGTCAAAACTAGACACTAGTGCGGTCGAAAATAGGTTCAAATTCAATTGTCATAGTGAGAGTTGTTGAGCAAAACTAACAATAAATAATTTGCGCGATAGTTTAATCCTATTTTTGTCGCGTACCGCAGACAATGCCACTTGCGCAGCTGACGTTACAAAAAACTGCCCCTCTTATAAATTGTTTGCCCCCCGGCTCGGCCGCGGCGGGGTCGGCCACAATGCTTCATGTTTTGTGGTCGGAATAATGATGTTAGAACAAGTGGGCAATCGGCAGTCTGTGCACGTTTGCACATGTTATTATGAGCTTATTCCAGATGATGTCGGCTGATGTCAACTGCGGCTTGACCTGAACGGCCCCTGAATAGCTAATGAGGTTTTCTCTAGAAAGATCGCTAACGATGGTTAATTACGTTATTGAGGTTTTACTGTAACAAGCAAGCTATAGATAAGACTAAATCGTTGGAAGAGGAAGGTAGGACCCACACACATATTGTTTAATAGGTAGCTCTCTCTTCAGTACAAAAAATAAATAGGTAGGTACTTAGTCCCCATTGTAGAGATAATTGAAATCGCTGATACCGCGGTTGAAATTCATTGGACTAGTAGGTTGAATGTGATGCTGCAGCTTTACTACGTAACATCACTCAATTTAGCAATACATAAAAAGATTATTATTTATTAGAAACACTGCGTAAAGACGTCTTAAAGTATAAATTATGTTAATTGACTTGTTCCAAGATAATAAATCTAAAAATGTAATAACCAAAGTCATTAGGTATATACTTAACTACATATTAACGGAGGATCCGTTGGAGACAAAAAGCACTCTTGACACTCGTGTTATAAACGTGAAAGCGAGTTTGTTTGTTACGGTTTACGCCCTGATCATGAAATATTATGTTACAGGTTATCAGGGGTACAGAAAAGAACAGCGAATTGATTGACAAAATGTAGGTACATTAATGCAAGTGAAGCCGCAGGCAAAAGCTAACTAATTAAATACCTTTGGGTAGGATCCACGATAGATGGCTTTACGGTAAATAAATGCTTCTGATGATATAAATAATTTAATCATCTTTACGCCAAGATTAATAGTTTCAATAAAATTAAATCAAAACTCAATTCAGGTAGGAAAAAAATTTAATTATCGATTTAGTTGCGTTATGATATCTAATGGTTGCTAGATTTTAATATATCAGTCGAATTGAGCGAGCCATGGCGTGATACACCATGGGGTTTATCGTCACTTTATGACACCTTGCCTGCCTTACTAATTTTATTAATTATTCAATTAGACAAGTAATGTTACTACGCCATTACAATTTAAAGAGCGGTCTTTGTCGCAGTCTGCGTTGGACGGGCCATTAGCTGATGATGTACCTACTCATAAATATTTAAACACTATATCTCTTCCGTTAAATAATGTGAAAAGTGAGTGGGAGAGGGATCACTTATTACAAGTTAAAAAATTACCGGTACGACAACATGCATGTTCCCTTACGTCGCCACGTAAACGAATATGCATGTGTTTTTTATTCTTTTAAACCATTCTATAAGTCATTAAAATACCGGAAAAACATAACACACTTACAAAATATTAATTATTGTAAAAAAATAAAACTACAGTCAGTTTCGTATGACTTAAACGCCGCAATTTCGGTGCGCTTTTTCTGTAACGTCAAGTTGATTTATGAAAATGAAAGTTATGAAACCAACTTATTATTTTTCAATAAAATATTATTTTAAATACTGTATTGTTCCCATTTTGCTATAATACGATTAGAACGGTATGTGACAAACTATATTTTCATATGCTGCGGGATGTGACTGTACAGGAAAAGTAAAAAGGCGAGTGATTTGACGTCACGTTTCCTTTAATCCAATAGCGTTGGTTTTAGAGAATTGGCGTGAGAGATTTAATACATAAACTCTTTAATGATTAAATTTCAAAATTTAAACGCGATAAATTATAAAAATTATTATATATGTACCTATATATTTCTATAGCAATAAAGACTATAAGTAACAATATTCATGCTATTTTGGATGCATGCATGCATGCGTGCATATATCCTGTTACTATTAATTCAGTTGTTAGTTAGCTTAATCAGAACCACCCAATAAATATCATATTTTTTTGTTTAACGATAAAAAATTAACTTAATTGATGAATGATAGACTATCTTGAGAGAAGCATGTAACTTCGTTCCTTCATAAGATAAGCAATAATAATATGTTTACTTACCTAAAAATATCTTTAGTTAATTAACACATATCAGTCGCTGTTTGTCTCCGTCAGCGTTTCTTTATTTAGACATCTTTGTTTCGACTGGCTACGTAAGTTATTTCAACTCAGTTATTAGGCCTGTTGGTCTAGTGGTTAGTGACCCTGACTGCTGAGCCAGAGGGAGTGGGTTCGATTCCCACCCCAGGACAAAAAATTGTGTGATAAGCATGATCATTTGTTCTGTGTATGGGTGTACTTTATCTATAATATATATGTATTTAGAAATATATAAGTATGTTTATCAGCAGTCTGGTACAAGCTCTAGCTTGTTTGGGATCAGACGGCCGTGTGTGTGTGATCTGTGAAGTTATTATTATTATCAAAAAAAGAAAAAAAAAAACATATTTTAATTATTTTTTATTATTTAAACATTTTTAAAACAAAATAAAGATTGTGTTTGTGCTACGTTAGTTTTATATGCATTGTTATAAATTGATGTCTAATCCATACCTGAGTAACTTCCTTTAAGTAATAAAGTTAAACGAAACATTTTAACACAATAGGTACACATATTTTAATAAATTACGAGAAAAGCAAACCTAACACAATTATTAACAATCCATTTCAATTACAAAACCTTATCGTACGGTAGAACCGTTGCAACAACAAATCGCACTGCGAATAATTTGTTCCAAATCAGGCTTGTTTAGCATAAGTAAGTAGGTATCAGTTGCCTTACAAGGGCTAGTTCAGGGCGCAGCGTTCCTTTGTCCTAGCGATGGGCGATAAGAGACCTGCGACCTGAACGTGTAACGCCGTGTCGGACACCGACACCGGACGGGTACCGCTTCATTACCCGTGCAGCGACCTAATGGGTTTCTGTTACAAATTAACCTGCTTACACGGTAAAACTTTAGCTCAGAGGTTAAGTTAGACTTATTTGCACAGGCTTTTGCGCACAAATGCTTTGACTTATTTGTTGGTAGGATAATATCTTTAGATTCAGTTCCGATCCGACCTATGATGATTTAATATATAGCAAATAGGTATACCTATACTCTGATTTTACGAAAAATAATTTGTAGTTTGATATATAACGTGGTTTGTTATGTCGCTCCGGTGTATTCGTAGTCTGGTTATTCTTATTTAAAACCTATGTAGGGACAGTTCCTACATACATTATATAGATCAGCGTATGCTAGGTATGTTCATGTATGCATTACAATATAATTAATATGTATCAGATACTCGACTACAGTTCCCCAGTCCCCGCAGTTCCTACAGCGGTGAACTCCGACTCACGACAGCAAGTAGATGGGTAGTAAGGTACATAAGAATAAACCACGTCATATACTTACTTAAGCAGAACATCAATTATCAAACTATAAATTATTTGTCACGACAGCTAGATAAGCAGAAAGCCCGACGTAACACAACAGCAGCAGACCACCAGCAGCACACGCCTACGCCACAATTCACGTTTACGGATTTACCAGGTATGGCCGGTCTCTTCGAAGCCCTTTACACATTTCTAAAAAAGAGGACTTAGCAGAATACTAACTACTGTTCCAAAATACTAACTAACTATTCATAATCTGCCACTGGTAAAATACAAATAAATGCCATATGCGCAAGAGTATTGCGTCATGTTTAGATTTATCAAATTGTCAAACGATGCATGCACTAACAAGGGGAGAGGCGGTGTTCAAATCTGTTCATAACTAGCCACCCCGTACGCCATAATGATAAACCATTGAAATACAATAGGGCGCTACTTGTGACAGATAAATTAAATATTATAATTTCTATTAGACGTAGGGCCGTAAGGTGTTAGAATTGGGGCACGCGGCGCGCACGCCACTAAATACGAAAGGCATCTGTGTTAGTTTGATCTGTTTCAAAACTGTTCTATGTTAGGAATCTGTTAAGTTGTTGTACATTTATCACAAACTACATTGTTCTAATATTATTTACGTATTTACGGGAATTAACACGATCACGTTAAGGTAATACATAGGTACCTCTCAATTGCCTGACGTTTCGACCAGGTTGCACTTGCCGTGGTCACAGGCTGACTGGCTCAGCGGTGTACGGTGTACGCCCTCCGTCATCGCGATCGTGAGCTAGAAGGTTCTTCATCCACCCCCACTTTTTCGATATTTTCGTTTCGCCATGTACCGTCAATACTATACTAACAGTGTCCCTATTCTCTAAGCAAACCGATGTGTCCCTATTCAGGTGTTCATCCGACTGCGCATAAAAGCGAGGTGGTATGTTTTTTATCACTGGATTCCACGCTGTAGATAATTTTAAACAATCTTCCCGATTAAAAGTTTTGTTTTTTTAATTTCAGTGCATGTTCTGCAATCGCTGATTTGCTAATCTGTCGGTTCTTCACAGAAGTGACGATTTTTTTTTTAAGGTATTGGTGCAAACGAGTAGACGGGTCACCTGATGGTAAATGACTACCGCCGCCCATGAGCACCTGCAACTCAAAAGTCACAAGTGCGTTGGCGGCCCTTAAGGTGGGAGAGGGGAAGGGGGAATAAGGTGCGAGGAAGGGAGAGAGGAAAAGGGAAGGATTACTCAGTCACTTGGCGAGAAGCAATACAATCATTGCTTCACTGCCGGTTTTCTGTGAGGCCGTGGTATCACTCTGGTCGAGCCTAGTTGTCTATTCACCTCCGGATGCTTGCGTCTCATTGTCGGTTGCTTCCGTGTTCGATTCACCTGATATCCGTTACTTTTAAGGACCTCCTGAGCATGATCCAGCTCTCGCTCCAAATGTTCAGGGTCACAAAGATCGTATGCTCTGTTCTTGAGTGAAGTCATAACAGATTGCAGGTGTCGAGGATGATGATGAGACGTGGCGTGTACGGTACAGGTACCACAACGACAACGACCTATCCGCCTCCACTTCATATGTGAACCTTATATTGGGGTGAATAGAGGTGAGATGTTGTAAATATTGATCTACTTATTGTTTATTTCGACGATACTAAAGATGTCATCCATGAATCGCTTGCAGTTTTGCAATTGCAATACTGTTTGGAAATTGGAAATAAAATTGATATTACTAAAAAGACAAAAAAATATATTTTAAAATCAGGTATTTTAATTGCCAGAAGTGGATGCTCACCGTAAACGCAACCTCTCTAAATAAAAGTTCATATCAATTAGCCTATTCTATTCCACTGCTGGACATTCCCGATGTGCGCCATAGCATCTTGTCCTTCGCCTTTCGCGTCCAGTAACTTCCAGCTACCTTCCAGCTGGGAGTTACTGGATGCGGAAGGGAGAGGACATCGGGTCATCGGTCCATCTAGCTGGGGGCGTCCTACCTTCCGTTTACCGATTCGCAGTCTCCACTCTAAGACCCGTTTGCTCGAACGGCCATTAGTCCTGCGGCATAGGTACGTGGCCAGCCCAATAGAGAATAATATTTCAAAAAACCAGCCGTTATAAAATTATTTCTCAAAAACGTCGCTAGCTCTAGCGATGAAGGTTCCAAAAATAGTAGGTTTTTTAAATCAATTACCAGTTAAAACAAATTTATATTAATATCTCAGGAGCCATAACACGGTAAGGACGTTAAACCGTAAGTCCGGTTGTGTCGGATTACCGGTGTTTACCTGTGTTTGAGCACGCACTCGTGCACTTGTCTCCTGCGTAGTTAATTAGTCTCATTGAGATTAAGTCGCTCTTGATCGAAATTATATTAGTATAGCAGTACCTACTTTCTTTTCATATTTAAAATTTGCTAATTTAATAATTGCCATCAAGATACATATGTATTTCTAAAGTTACATGGTAAACAGGTTTAACAGAATAAATAAAACATTACATTATAATCTATTTTCATTGATTTAATAGACATGTAGGATTACATATACATATTTATCTCATCATAAAACTATATTATATGCAATAATTTACTCAGCTAGTGTGTTCTAATAGTGATCCAGTGAAGAGACAACAAATACAGGCGAGGCTGTACCACGCGCCACTTCGCATTACGGACAAACTACTCGTTTCCAAAACATAACAAACCATAAATTCGGATTTAACTGCAATTTAATAAATCTATATTTTTTGGTAACATTAAATTATTCAACGTTTAAAAATAACAAATATTTATTAGTAGGTAGTAGTCCCTGCAGCCGTTAGTACAGCCTCAGTCCAACAGATCTCATATCCTCTGTGTTAGCTACATAATACATCAACACAAACTATAACGGTGGCTGATGCAATGTGATATACACTTTATACTTAGGCATACTTTTTATATATATATATATATATATTTCAGATCACATTGGAGAAACAGCTACGTATTCTTATTACTCGTAACTTTAGTTGTATGACGTAACCACTCGGTAATTAAAACTCCCCCCATGTGTGAGAGTGGGGGTCACAAACTGTGATAATTCGTGTAAATCTTTGGAAATAGTGTGAGAGTGATAATCTCATAAAATGTAGTAAAGATCTCTTATAATTACAAGGGAAATATAAAAGCACCCGCCAGGACGACTGAATATTCGTTCAACAGACCACTCCATAGTCTTCGGATGTAGTAGATACTTAAATGTCTAATAAATAACGGCCCGGTGGAGGCCTATTCACAATAATGGCGACGTATAACTACCGATATTCGAAATAGTTACAGACGAGGGAGGTGACTACACTACAACCGTGACACGTAAGTGACGTCACCACCCCGCAAATATAAATGTAACCCTATTTAATCTCTCGCATAGAAGGACAACAATAAAAGCAGATCATCAAAACTATAATCGTCTTAGGAGATTCGAAACGCTTCAAGTGTATACCACAGTGCAACAACGCATATACATGTCCTCTGTTCACCTACATGTTGTATAAATTGGCAAGACAATAAATATGTACTCAACTAATAGACAACAAAATAAGGCTTACAGCCGTTTTGTACATATAATATACCATTCTTTGGCTATATAACATCTCTGGGAAGCGTAAAATCCTTCTTTATAAGCATTCAAAAATTAGTAAAAAATAACTTATCGTATAGACGCTGTGTTTGTAGTCAGTCACTACTCAGCGCGTTACAATGCGACCGATCAAATACATCGCGGAGCGTACAAGTATTGAATACTGTGCAGAAGAAATATTATTATATTAAGTAGTAATCCTTAAATAGTGAACTTAATATTACAATACGAACTGATGTGGTTTGGTTTATAAGTGAAGGTATACAATAGTGCTTCCCGTTGCATTTTATTCAATATTTTAAGTACTTTAGCATTTCTTTTAATACTGAACTGAATACAAATACAGCGTGTATGAGTAAAACAATGCGCTATGTTTGACACAGTACATCATGTACTAAGTGAGCGAGAGAAGGTGCGGTCGGCGGCTACAGCCGAGCACAGACCGCACCGACCACCCCCAATATAAATAATGTAAATATAGACAATAATAAAAAATAAAGAGAATACAGCTTGATATGTCAAGTTACGGCTAGCGTTAATGGCTTATGTTTACAAAATGGCATCGAACAGTGTTACATATTTTTTCGTTTCATTGTTAATGGACAAACGAGCGACCTGCAGCCACTGCGCTACACTGACGCGGGCCCGACACGACCAGCTTTACTATAAAATGCCTATTGGACGTTCATCAACAATAAGTGTGTAGAGTGGTGCAAACGTTTGTTCGATAGTGCTCACTTGTGCTGCGATCGATTGTATGAAAGAGTCGTGCGATCGCATCGGACGCCGCATCAGATCGCAGTTATCGCACTGAGCTGAGACAACAAGCTATTTATAACAGATGTGGTTTTTCGTACTCACCGCCGGTCAATTTGCGAAATGCCCGGTAATATAACCATGAAAGTAGAATTACAATAAAAGTTGCTTTTATCTATTTCTAAAATAATAAATATATTTCTGAAACTGACCGGTGATCGTTAACAATGTCACCTGTATAACACGAGGGGTACTTTGGCACAGTCGGTGACAGGCAGACAAAGAAAATAAGCGTCATATCGAGGTATTTCAGTTGAACTAGATTTAAAATAATTATAACAATGGAAGGTAAAAATCAATGATAAACAGTAACGCAATTTAAGTGATTCGAGAGAACTAGAAAATCCTACTACTAATATTACCTATTGCTAGAGACGGGTTTTTACCCAGTCATGGGTTTTAACCCGGGTGATTACCCATCTCTCCCTATTGCGAAGTAACCGCATTGAATACGTTTTACGAATGTTGCGTATTAGTAATTGAGACTGCGTGTTGAATTCAAATGCAAGTGCGCATTTGAATTGTCTACGAATCCTTATTGATGCTGAAGAGTTGGTAAGGTTTTACACAGTTGCTTAGGAAAAAGGACTACAACTTTCGCACTAGGGTGCATACTTGTCGCCGGGCATTTTAAAACATACAATTAAGAGACAATAAGTGCACCCTACATTCAAACAACTATCATGTGGCACCCTGGCTACGAACAACTATCATGTGATAACAAAAATAATTGTCCCATGTGGGAACCGAACCCACAGCATTCGACGCGGTGGTATTTGTGCACAATTTTGAGGCTATTTATGTTATATAAAGTTTATAATTATTGCGTTACTATTTATTATCCTATAAAAAAGATTCAACTCCGAACAAGTTTCCGTGTTTGCTGTCACCAAGTAAATTATGTTACGTATGAACTAGAAAATAAACAACTTCAAGTTTTTTTAAACAAATTATACACAGGACGTGTTTACTAAATGCGGAACTTGAAGGGGTAAGTACACAATTTGTTTTGCGAGAGGCTGTATAAAACAATCGTATATTCATCCCGGTCAGTTCGCGCACTCTCCAAGGCCCGCGGTCAACGAACTATTTAGGTGTCGTGTGCTGAACTCTATATAAATAGCTTTTAGTGCTTGTATGTATTTGTACATATCAAGGATACTGCGAACGCTCCAACTACTTTAAATTGTACTACTTAATTAACAGCTATTACGTAATATTCAATACTTTACATCCTTTCGAAAAAATAAAATGTCAAATCGTCGAGTAAAATAATGTGAAAATGTAAAATTTCAGAACATTAAAAATAAACAATCTAAATGTGTTTAAACGTTATTCACATATAATATTTATTATGCTGTTAGCAAGTCGGTAATGAGAACACACGTGCACCCGGATATATAAAAGATCATTTGCAACGTAATCACAGCTAAGTCACACGGCCGGGCTCGCAGTATGATCGCTCACCGCAAGGACCTTCCCCGGTAAGTACAGGAGCACCGCGGGTCGTATTTAATATTTGCTTAATATACTTAAGAAAATATGTCCGATAAACTGGTCAATTTTGCAATTTCAACGTCCCTGGCACTTAAAAACCCATTAACAGATAATAAGGGAGGCGACATGCGATATAAAATATAGCGGCGGACGTCGAGTCCCCGGCGACACGCAACAAAGCACGCGCACAGTCACGCACGCACACGTACACACACGTTCATGCGCACACGCACGCACACACAGCGTACGAATAAAAAACCACTTAGTGAACAACACACAAGTATGAAATATGTAATAAATAAACGAACGCCGAGCAATAACTGTACATCGGCGCCAACGTAATCGTACGACTATTTATCTATTCACTATTTATTTATTAGTACGACTCACATCAAAAATTAATTCTTTCACATACATTTAACTTACTGGCTAGTAACAGAGAAACGTACATAATTATTAAATACATATATTATATATCACCGTGTAAATGACTCTGCAGAGTTGAACGCAACTCTGCAAGACCGCTCGCGCCCAGCTCCGCACGCGGGCGCCGGGAGCGCTCGGTAACGATTGTCTGAATGTTTATTAGACTATAAGCAGAGTTGCAGAGTTCACGCGACACTGCACACATTCAACTTTTACATTTAACGGTTATCGTAATCGGTGGTGACAATTTATTTAGTGATTTATCCTATGTTATAAAATAGCACATCTCGTAAAGAGAACGAAGGGCCACTTTATACAAATTGAACACACTCCAGAATCGAAACGAATACTTGTTGTTGATTAGACTAGTTGTAATACGTTCCGGCACCGAACCGTGAACGCTCGACGTAATAGGGAAAGATGCGATCGCCTACCTAATGGACCTACCTACCGTTATTGCACATATTGTTTTGGTTAACGTCTATATCTATCATTCATTTAAGTAATGCACGATAACGACTAATTTGAAAATCACTCCATAAATTCTCACCAACTAAAAATTAAATGGCCACGAAAGAATCCATGATGGAATTATCAACAAGGTAAATTAAGCTTTAAACGAGGTGCTTCAATACTAGCAGCGGCACGTCCCACTACGTATTCGCACCCGACAACTAAAATATAGAAAATATATAAACAACATGTCAATAAAAGACAATAATATGCCAATAATAACGTATCAATACGGGAACACGTACAGAGATTTATAATTTAATATATTTATATTATTTTTTCATTATAATATTATTATACACTAACAACTACATAAAGCATTACATTTTGTGCATCGATCTCTGCGCTCGCCCCTCCCCGTACCGCACGAAACAACTACGCTCGTACATAATAACATCATTGTAACTTAAACGATCATTAATTAACTATTAAACTTAAGCCTTTGGTATTACATCGATAACTAACAACTAATGAAATAATACTTAAATCAGAATACTGTCGCCGACACACCGCGGTGTGACTTCAGCAAAAATAAGTGGTGGATAAACTCTCGTGTGTCTGCGAGACATATATTATATTGATTTTCTAATCGTGACTAACGACCGCACAGACACAATAAATAACATACATAGTTCTTTACTACTAACATAATATATAAAAAAAAGATCTAACAAAATACGTAAATAGAATCTCAATTTAAATGGTAAACATGGATGTTACGTCTGTACGTAACTGAATATAACGAGACCGACTTGTACTTTACGCTTTCAAGAAGTAAAAATATAATTAAGAAGCTCCTACATTTGTATAACTGAATGACGAGATAGCCTTATTTCAAAATGTACCGGATATCTTTTAATTGGCAAAGAAAATATCTACGTTTATATATATACGATATTTTTGGTTACAATGTTGTTAAAACATTATAACCGAAAATATCAATACAGTTATTCAATTATTAAATTTGATATTTACCTTAAAATCTCTGATTTTTAAAAGTTAATAAAAAAAATCTCGTATCAATCGTACAGAAACGTGGGGCGCGTATTTTTGTATGGTCTGTGCTCAATACAAATTACGTACAAATGTAACACAAACGTGTAAATACTGCACAATTGTGATCTCAGTGGTATGAGTATTGGAAATGTTCGCTTTACAATACGGGACTAGAAGCGACTCTTTAGGAACGCTACAATATAGCACTGGTTTGTGTGTAAATATTATTTCTTTTGTATACGGAAATATGCTGATATATTCCATTCGTACAGGTCGAAACGAGCATCGTCTTGTTTTGAACAAATCAGTGTGTAATCAATCAAACTCGATTAAAACATAGACACCCAATTGATTAGAAAAACATCGAATCGAATAAATTCAAAAGCACCATTTGCAAGGTACAGTTTAGAACAAAACTGTTGTGGCGGCATCGTCCCCCCCCCCTCCCTCCCTCCCCCCTCCTCTCCTCTGCCTCCCCTCAGACACGCGCAAACCTTCGAGCTCGCACACACGCTTAGACACACACACCCACACACAGTTGCAATAATAACACGCTATTAACGAATGGGGTTTACTGATTTCTCCCACACGGACGCGTCACGGTGTTGCCAATACAAATATTTAATGAACTTGCAAATTAGTTAAACATTGGCCACACCACCCGCGCACCACCACGTATGCAGCTTTTCAATATTTACAACAATAAATTGCTTTAACCTTTAAAACGAATGGTCAATGGTTAGTATATTAATTCGTCAACAAACGTGTCTGTCAGCTTGCGAGACACCCTCTCCCTCTACTCGGGTAGTGAGTCTCCTACACCCAGCAGAGTATATTGTATATATTTTTACTGGTGACACTTCAAAATTGTGAACGAGTGCCAACGGTACAGAATAGACCTCCTGAGTTGCCATTTTATTAGAAAAGCGAATTGAATATAGTTTTAATTTGAGAAAGGCTGCGGTATGAAAGCTTAACATCCTAATGTTACTGAAAATTCCTCTCTTATCCGTGAAATTAATGTTTACAATTCGCTTCGATTCTTCTGAAATTGTTGTTTATACTTCAGGCGCGTATCGCGAATATTAATAACAGAAGTGTGTGAAAATTCCTGAGGGCGAGTGGTTTATATACCTTACCGGAGAGCCCTTCAGTAAGCAATAAACAACTCTTAGACTTCAACGCAATACTCCATGTCCACTGAGTGACGCAGGAGCCTTCGCTCGATGAACAAATATCTCTTAAATATTTGCTCCCACCTCAGTGTGGGCAATGCGCTAAGACTTTTCACACACAATAGAAAGATGTCGTCAAACAAACTGAAACGATTAATATGTTTGCACACGGGCCTGAAGTTTCAGCACGAGCTAAGGCGCGTCGCACACTTGACGACCTACTTTATATTTTTAAACATACGAGACAAAGGGTATTTAGCCCGCGCTGGATTTACCTGCACCTTATCATTATATATACTAGTTTATAATACATTGTTTTTACGACACGATTATGGTGTAACCGTACGCTCGAACTGTCGATAGTTTCAGTGGACAGAGACTCGATAAGTTCATGCGTTTTTTTTATTATTTGGCATCGGCCGCAACACGATCACAGACCAACTAGTTAAACGTCCACCGGTTTGCGCGAAAACGAAATACCCACAGGTAAACTATCTGTGTGAACGGACTCGCAGGAGCCAAACTATCCATGAGGTACTTTTATCGGCCTGGACCTGAACGGTACACGTTCACCGCGGGAACGAACAATCGGGACCTAAAAGGGACCCCACATAACTTAATTTAATAAATAGCCCGCCATTAGATCTCTGTCCTAACTCTAACTCGACGAATACGAAGTTTGCGATGTCCCGCGGTGTTCTAAAGACTACGAGGTACAATCTCGCACGTCTCCAGCTTCTGAGGCTAACGAAACCGGGAGATGTGCGACGGTACAGTATCTAGTGTAAGCTGGCCGGCGAACTGAACACACGCTAACCGAACACGCGACAAGGAGCAGAAGCGAGAAGGCGGCTGTGAGGGGGGGGGGCTCAGGCCAGCGGCGACTTGTCGGGCGGCGGCAGCGGGTTGAAGTCCTTGTTCACGAACGAGAAGCCGCGGAACTCCTCCTGCAAACGAGCACTTAAGGGTTACAACACGTAACTATTTGTGTAGTGAGGCAAGTAACCGTTAGATTCTATTTGAGCCTCGAGTCACGAGCATACACTTTGGGTTACATACATGAATACATTGCTCGAGTCTAACGAATATAACGATGCTTCCGCGAGCACGACGATACATCCGCGAGATCGGAATTTAGTGATTTGATAATTTATCAAATCAAAGCGTGCATTACATAGTGTTTAATTATATTTATTAGTAAGACGGAAACTGCTACTTGTGGTGACCCATTTACTTTAATATTTTCTTGGAAGTTAGTCGTATACTCTTTTTTCCTGAAATGGTCATTTCGAGACTACAATAATGGTGCAATATAATTCCTTAGTTAAGTAGTACCATTATTTTCATTAGTCAAATTTTTTTTTTTTCGAGTTTACAATGAATATGGTGTTTTTCTTCTTTCCATTAATATCCAAACACATTATTTGTGATATTTATATCATAGATATTTTTAAACAATATAAATAATTTCGTCCCTGCTCCAAAATGTTTCTAATTTTGAATAATATATAAAAACAATGTTTGAAAAAATCATTAAAGTCGGAGCTGTCTCTGAGGACTTCCGAGAAAAAAGCTTTATTGACGCGACTACAAGTCGGGCGATACAATAACTTAAAATACTGTGAAAATTGTCATCCAGTTTTATTTTAAAGGTTTTTAATTAATTTTAAAAATATTTAATTTTAATTTAATTTATTTTTGATATATATATATATATATATATATATATATATATATATATATTATTTTTCTTTTTTTTTTAATTAGATATAACCATTTATTTTAAAATGGTCAAATGAACATTAAAATGAACGATTTCATACGAAATGTACTGAGCCTATCATTTTGATGTTTACTAAATATTTAGTGATCGAAACAAATCTTTTTTTAGGGGTCGAGAGGACAAGAATGGACACAACCAAGAAAAAAGAACTTACAGATATTCCCAAGGTTTCAGCTATTTCTGTTATACTTAGCCCCTCTTCCTTTAAACATACAATGCGATGCTTGGTATGGCTGTCTATGCGGTACATGATAAGATATTTTTTTAAATAAAGTTATAATCGATCTCGTCAATATTAAAGTTGTGAACTGCAGATGATAGCCGATTATATATTGCAAATATTGAGAATAAATTAAACTAGACATTAGGAATGACATTTGACATCACGTCAATCATAAATCATAAGTTACGATCTAGACAAATAGTTTGTATATTTACAATCGTTTACATATTAATGGCTTGAAAGACGACTACATATTTTAGACTACAGACTACATAACTTCACTGAAAGTACATTTTATATTATTTTGAAAGTACGTGTTTACATATATATGAATTATAGCATGTTTCCATTCAATTGACCCATTAACTGTGGATATATTTTTGCAAGCATTATTTGATA
The DNA here is from genome assembly GCA_963859945.1 of Euplagia quadripunctaria. Lineage (NCBI taxonomy): Eukaryota > Metazoa > Arthropoda > Insecta > Lepidoptera > Erebidae > Euplagia > Euplagia quadripunctaria. Next base: position 21,783,372 of record OY982577.1, on the reverse strand, counting down.
TATTTTATGAGGCGTGTAATGGTTACATTTTTATGAAATATTAAGAGTTTACATCATTTGGCTATATTGTTTCTAGAACCCTACCGTGTATACATATTATAGAGGTGACTGTACACATGTAATACCTGGTTGATGGCGCGCACCACGTCGTTGGGCACGGGCGTGAGCACGGGCTCCTCCTTCGTGAACTCGGCGTCGAAGTTGGCCGCCTCGCGCTTGCTCTTCTGTAACGGAACGACGCGCCCATTTAACGAACAGTACGGAAATAATGTCAACCGTAATAAACAATCGTTTAGATAAATCGGGAAGGTTAGGTAATACTTTATCGGATTTTCCTGTCGATTTCAATATACTCCCAATTTTCAGATTTTTATTTCCCAAAATGCAAAGGTTCCTACCAAATTAGTTTGCAAAATGTGGGTATTTTCGGGATATAGTTACTGTGCTTACGTTCACGGAAAACAAAGGAATTACATAAGGCATCAATAGATTACTTTAAAGTTACCAGTTGTAAAATATTTAGTCTTAAATTACTAGACACGAGTAGTTAAAATGTGATAACAATAGAAAAAAAAATATTTAAAAATAATATATAATCGGATCTGATAATAAAAAATAATGTGATCCTGAAACATAACGTGATGTCGAATCTAGAAAGTTTCAGCTACAGGGCGACTCGTGCAGAGGCATAGAACATTACGTGCATTACCAGCTGAAAAATAATAAAATCCGGCCATTTTTATTTAATAATAATATCGGTTACGACTCTCACCACTTTAGGTCTGAAGGGCGGGCGCAGCCTCCGCACCTGCAGCGCGTCCCAGTCCATGTCGCGGAAGAACACGTGCGCGCGGATCCCGCCCGCGCCGCCGCACACGCCCAGGCGCCGGAGGGGGTTCTTCGTCATGAACCCTGCGACCCAGACCACATCGTACATATAACGACTTCTCCCTCACTAAAGCTAACTACAGATCCATAGGTCGCCGGTTCACCCGGCTCGAAGGACCACAATTAAGACATAATACATGAATGTATAATAAAGTCATGAAAGTCGACGAATATTACATACGTCTCATACATACGAGGTCGAAACTTCAAAGTTATATATGTGTACTATGAATCACAGCTATTATTACGGACTGTTCGTTTTACACAATTATAGGCAAAGGAGCGGAAGACGTTTGACGTATAACTGTATAAACAATACCATTAGTAGCCAAATAAAAATAAAAGATCTGTAACTTTTTCAGACACTACAATAATACTGGCTTTCGTCCGCGGATCCGCTCGCGTTCAAGTTTTTTTCCAATCCCTCGGGAACAATACTTTAGACGTACCCTTGAGTATGGAGACGGCCTCCTTGCTGAGCCACACGGGGTAGAGCACGTCGTCGTGCAGGATGCTCTCGAACAGGTCGTCCTCGTTGTCCGCCTCGAAGGGAGGCTGCCCCGCCAGCATCTCGTACAGCAGCACGCCCAGCGCCCACCAGTCCACCGACGGCCCGTACTCCAACTCCTGTAGGATCTGCACCGACGAGACACATCCCGTCAGAGAAATAATCACAACCAGAAACAGAAAACTATGGCAGTTAAGAAATTAGTTGTGCTTGCGACGAGAGCAAATAACTACTCGAATCGGAATTATTCAAAAAATAAAGGTCACATATATGGAATGCCTGCATCAGACAGACTCTGCCATTTAAGTGTGCAAAATACTACTAATTATTTGTTATATTCACTTTGTCCAACCATAGGGTTGATATATAAATATTATTGATAGCTGATATAAATATTATTCATAATTTGTCTTTAAGAAATATTATAGAAAATTACCTCAGGTGCAATATAATCCGGCGTCCCGCAAAACGTAGTGGTCGTCGCTCCCTCTGCAACAATCGTATTTCATGTCAGATTCGCAGGATACTACACGCACAAGTTGTCTACCTGATTGTCTCAGAACATTTCTAGCTAGTAACACGACTAGGTCGAAAAGCGTGTCATGCCACAATCATGGTGATAGAGGAGCCCGTCATAGAGGTTTGGGTAGACAAGAGGTGGCTATGTGACGTATCACAGTTAACCTATAGGTCGGAAGCTAAAGTCTGCTTACTACACACACTAGGACCTTTGCTGAAGCACAGAATAGATTATAGTACTAATACAGAAGTTCCACTGAGTAAAATCATTTAAATAAATACCTACTCTTGCTCGGACACAATAACGTGTAATTCAGATCGCATAGTGCAAATCACCTTGAAGTTCTCTGTTAAGTAAATAAGTTTGTCGTCGATGTCTACGTGTGTCTGTCTGTGGCGTCGTAACTCTCAAACGGATGAACCGATTTTGATGCGGTTTTATTTATTTGAAAACCAGTTTCCTTGCAGTGGTTCTTAGCTATGTTTGGTTAATATCGGTCCAGCAGTGTAAGAGTATCAGCTCTTTTTCAAAATGATGTAAGGCATTTTGTAATCGTTTAAAACACCCCCGACTCGAAAATCCCTTGATTTTCGAGTCGGGGGTGTTTTAAATTTATGGTTATATCGCGAACTCTTTTCTCTTCCGACGATATTAGAGTTGCATTTCGTTACCTTTCGATGTCCTTTGAAAGTGTAATAACGTGGGTTTTTAATATTTAAGCAGCCGTATAAGATGCCTTTTACTTTTGCCTTCATTATTGTTAAGTAATATCTGTCGAATGTGAGCTCGTGTTCGCACACGTGTTCGGCGGCCGTGGAGTGAGCCCGACCTGTCGACGCCACGTACTTATAGCTTCATACTTCAGTGCTGAGTGGGCCCGGTCTGAGCGAGGATGACAGTTTTGTGCATACGCAGTAAGCGACACATGCTAATGAGGTGGTGGAAAGGGCACAGAAGTTGACTAATACCCTCTCATGCTACAGAAGATTTACGAGCCAACGGAGAATAAAAACTATCCTCTTTGAGAGTTAGTCTGACAAATAGCTGGAGAAATATATTACCCTAGCAGGTTTGGGACAATGGCGACGCGCTTCTCTGAAGCCAGGGAGAAAGACTTGAACGTGAATAAGTAAATACCAAACAAAATAAAAATAATACGTACCCAATATTCCTTCCTTGCACATGCCAAAATCAGCGAGCTTACAGTGTCCGTCGCTATCCAACAAGATGTTGTCCAATTTCAAGTCACGGTAAATGACTCCGTGCGAATGCAAGAACTGGAGGGCCAGCGTTACTTCTGCCGCGTAGAAACTGAAAATATATGAGCTCATCAATACGTTGTGCGTCGGTGATTTATTTATCTTTAGGTACACTAAAGCGTAGTCAGATTGCAATATTGACAGTCGGCGTCCATCTACCGGTCTACTCGAGTACTCAACGTAGATAGTCCGGCCTGAGTTATAATAATGATATCCTGGAACCGTCCATCTAGTCTCAAACAAAGTAGCGCTTGTACTGTGGGTTTTAGAACAAGTATAAACATATATAGATAAATTTGTTTGTAAATACATACATATTATACATAAAAGCATCTAGACCACGTTTGGGACTTAATAAATGTGATATATCTATCGTGTCAGAGGTGAAGTCGTACCGCGCTCTCGGCTCGTCGAACTTGCGCGCGCGCTGGATCTGGAACATGAGGTCCCCGCCGTCCACGTACTCCATGACGAAGAACAGGCGGTCGCGCGTCTGGAAGGCGGAGTGCAGCGCCGTGAGGAAGGGGTGGCGCGCCGCCAGCGCCAGCACGCGCCGCTCCGTCAGCGTGCACTCCACGTCGTCGTCCTGGATGATCGCGTCCTTCTTCAGCACCTTCACCGCGTACACCTGCACGGACCGATCAGTCACATCACGCTACGACCCTTAGACACGGAGCAGATGAAACTGCGGGAAACGGCCAGCTAAAGATATACGGTTTTACCGACTTGCCGAATGATTGTCAGGCGTCACACGACACGGCCGATCTCTTCCCCTTGATAATAAAGAGCTCCTGCTGGGCCCGAAACTAGTTGAGCATTTACCTTAATAGATAATTTAGTTAACTTGGAGATAGCGATATATATTTTTTATTTTCTGAAAGTACTGGCCATCAAACGATATACATTATTTTTTTTTTAAATCGAACAATAAAATATTACATTACAGATATTTATGTGACGCTACTTTTGTAATTTCGTAAACGAGTTTCGTGTGTTGATAAAACATTGTTTTTTAATGGGGAAAAATACCGTTCAAATACAGCAGTGGCTAATAAAATTTTATCCGGAACCTGTTCCGTCTAAACCGACCATATGTCGGTGGTATACCGATTTCAAACGCGGTCGTATACACACAAATGAGATGCTGAACGCTCTGGTCGTCCAAATGAGGCAGTGCCTCGACAAAACATCAACCAAGTCCTGAAAATCGTGAAGATCGGAAGGTGGAGATGGAAAAGTGCGCGAGATAGCTGAGATAGTGAACATTTCAATTGGTAGTGTTTTCACTATTTTACGAGTACATCAAAATTTGGCCATAAAAAGCTTTTTTCCAAATTGCTAACGCTTGCTCAAAAGCAACAACGTATCGATGATTCAGAGCGCTGTTTGGTACTGTTCAATAGAAATAAAAAGGATTTTTTTACGTCGGTATGTGACAATGGATGAAACATGGATTCACCATTTCACTCCGGAATCCAATTGGCAGTCAGCAGAGTGAATGATCGCACCAACGAAAGCTTATTTTGAAGCCAAAGATAAATCGTTCTACATACATGAAATAGAAAAGTTAGAAAAACGTTGGAGGGACTATATCGCAGTTGGAAGATGTTGATGAATAAAAAATAATTTTATCAAAACAATCTTTGTTTTAGTATTTAGTATTGGTACTTATTGAACCACGTGTTGTGAATACTTTTCAAGAACGTTTATATTCTAATCTTTACCTCATCCGACCCTTTCTTCTCAGCCAACATAACCTTCCCGAAGGAACCCTTGCCGAGCACCTTGATAAACTGGAAGTCGTCCAGCGAGACCTTGTCCTGCCCGCTCGCACCGAGGTCGCCTCCTACACACAACACAGTCCATGAGATCACAAATAAAAACATCAATCAACCCCAAGCCCCGAGTGCAGCAACCAAGATAGAAAAAACAGTGGAAATCGGAAGAGGTGTTCGTAATTTTAAAAGACAATACAAATAGTACATTGTGAGACCAACCACCGGATGCTAAAAGCATGCTTGCATATCGTGAGCTGTTAACATTAGACAGTGACACTTCAGAGAATAATTGCCACCACCTTTTTTTAAATATAAATAAAGTTATTAAAACAGGCCTTAAATAACTTAAGCATATGATTTGTTATCACACCAGTATTTTAAAATAGTGTTGTAATTATAAAACATTACTTTTACAGAGATTTTAAATATATATTATAACAATTCATTGGAACGGTTTTGGTGGTTTGTGATTCATTAGAATCACGTCCTAAATGGTGCGAGCCAAATTTTAAGATTTATTTATTTATTTAAATTATGAAAATTAATTTTCTGGTTCCATTCGTGTAGTTAGACTATGGGTACTCAGACATCATTGCTGTTTTGCCTATTTTACCTATTTTAATTATTTAATAAATGATGGCGACTGTTCCGTCTGTAACTACTTAAACGAAGATCCAGCAGCTCCACCAGATTCAGCAGTTATTTGAGTAATGATCAATTTATTTACGTTTTTCTCATTTTGTAATGCAAATTCCGATAAACTTTATTAAAATATTTGTCTGTTTGGTGATCCTTATAACTCTTATAAGCACCAAATAGTCTCTCAACAGAGATCATTATAACACCAAGCCCATTTCTAAATATAACCTCCAGGATTTAGAAACCACCCACAATAATTAATATCTAGAAAATGTATGTACAGTCGCCATCAGATATATTGTAGCAGACAAGGTGACCAAATACTTCTGAAAAATTTAAAATGTCAATAAGTTCCATTCACTACAAGTTCCCATTAACATCTCAACATTCATTACCTCGTTAATATCTGAGCAGATGCTTGTCAATAATTTCTATACAAACTACTAACCAAAAATATCTGAACACTTACAACGTCAAGTGTATCTACGCAGATGGGGTAGTCTTAGAAATCTGAGCAGTTGAGGAAAAATTGCAATAGGAAGTGCTTCCAACTTTACTATAAGTACAACAATATATTTGGGAACTCTTTTGCTAATTTATATATTATGATGACCGGCAGTTTATAACATTTTGTAGTTTTGAGTCATGGCATGTCATGTTCAATGTGTCATGCAATGGCAAGCAACGTATTATAGATATTGGATTATTGATTTTAATTAATGTAATATGAGTTCATACCGTATAGATGCATGATATGATGATAATTTTTAATTTCATTACAAAACCATGATCTATTTTTCAGTTGCATCTTAAACAAATGATAGTCAAGTCGAGAGTCGTTTTTGGTTCCTCCTTTTTATCACGCAGTAACGAATTAGGTAAGCTCAGTGTTTGCTGCGTAGATACACTTGACCTAAGTGTTCTGATATTTTTGGTTAGTAGTTTGTATGGAAATTATTGACAAGCATCTGCTCAGATATTAACGAGGTAATGAATGTTCAGATATTAATGATAACTTGTAGTGAATGGAACTTATTGACATTTTAAATTGTTCAGAAGTATTTGGTTACCTTGTCTGCTACGCTACAATATATCTGATGGCGACTGTATCATTTTTAGCTATGTTTTATTTTTTTTTTAAACAATCCTAGCACCGTGGGTCACACATTGCTAGTATTCTTGTTTACCCCTACAGCTAAGCTAAAATGCTTGTGTTAGGAGTGGGTTCACGTCGCTACGCACTGGGTAAGGTTCGAACCCGCAATCATTTGATCGCAAGTCCGACACCTTAGCCATTACGCTACTGCTGCTTCGGTTGTTTCTCTTACGCATATAGAAGCACAAACTATTACGAATATATAACATTATCTTTCACGTTGCAAGTCTTGAAATCATAGAGCATCTATTTACTTATAAAACTACTAGCTACCCGGCCACGCGTTGCTGTGACTAAGTAATTTGCAATAAAAAAAATATAGTGGCTATATATTGAGATAAAAACTATCCCATCTCTCAAGTTCAACCAAACTGCACATAGTGTGTAAAAATTTCATTTAAATCGGTTCATTAGTTTAGGAGATCATAGCGAACAAACAACGTGACAGGAAATTTATATAAATAGATAGATAGATTGGTCTTCAATACGATTGGAAAAAACACTTATAAAAACTGAAATTGTTTTGGCAAGATGGTTGTAAAAAAAAATGTGTTTAGTATTTTCATTCTCTGGTTAAAATTTGTATTATTATTTTTACTAAATAATCATTTAGAGTGCGTTCAGATGACGAGCGGCCGCATAGTGTTCTCATGGCGAGCGTTTCACGGGCGTTGAACGCGCGTTGTCGCAGTTCTGTTCGAATTCTGTATTCGTTGAAGATGGACGTAAAAACAGCCTTGTGTTTGGTGATTTTATATCGACGTCAGCAACACAAGAAAAGACGGTAATACTGGGTTCATCCATTTTAACATCCAGACTTACTGAAAGCCACTTTATAACTTTATATCCTTAACTTAGGCTACATGAAACTAAACTCAGTAAAGGCTCAGTAAAATTTCACAAATGTAAGTATGACAAATTAAAAGTCAATCTAAAATTCTCACTATTTTTCGCTATCAATCAGTCGAAAATGTATGTGTTAGGAAAACGGGCGTCCAACGCCCGTTATCTGAACGTGGCCATAGTGTAGAATTCTTCCTGGGCCGTTAAGTGGAAATAAATAACAAAAAGTTATTAAAGAGTGCTATTACCTGCTTTACGAAGTGTATTATAACTTTAACTGAATAATTACAAGCTTCAATTCAACTCCTAACGAACTAAAACCGAAACGAAGAATATATCTAATTACCTATATATAAGAATATTATCGTCTAGTTTCCGTACCTCCTCCTTACCACAAAAAAGTATACTTTTAAATTATTCAGGAACATTGTATGCCAACTACTTGTACATTACATAGACCAGGGACTCAGCCTCCCACGCCAATCAATATTAATATTTGTTATATTAAAGTACGAGTTAAGTCAGATAACACACAAACTGTTAATTTTTCCTACTTATGCTATTCAATTCCTTCGTTTCCCATAGAATGGAATATTAGTTACAATTGACAAGTTTATACACTGTTTCCTATACCAGTTTTTTGTTTCTCGCCCAAAGGAACATCTCATAGACAAGAAATATGAGAATTATAGCGAAGTAGAGGTATCCTGGATCCGTTTATCAGAAGATATTATTTCCTCGTAATGATGGAATGGTATTCTATCTTCGGAAAAGAACTTTTCATAATAACAACAGAAAAATATTGTCTGTGTCTGTCTTTTAGAATATTACGTTTTACTACTATTATTTATTATACTTTATTTTACTACTACGTTTTACGATTATTAAAAATGGAGACCCCGAGTGTGTCGATCGGCGTATATTTCGTATTGGGTATATTTTTTTATAAGTTTGTAATTTTTTGGAAACGTAAGTTTATTAATTAGCGTTTGGCAATAAAAGCGATATTAAAATCAGAATTATACTCGCAGCTTCGAAATCTTAGTAGTAGCATATTTGAAGAAAAACAGCAGCTTATTAACAATCCATATTTACACAAATACTCACCACCAGTATAACTTAGTTTAAATCACCGCGATCACACACAATAAGGTACATATACAAGCACATCGGATACACCACCAAGCCAAGCGGCCCACACTGGCGCCACAGCTGCATATAGACGGTAGATCTTCTAACACGAAGCACACTCGAAGGTACGCACACAAGCTAACAGAGTCCACTAGTCACTAGTGAGCTACGAGAGCCAACTTGAGTTTGTTTGTTTGTTACGCTTTCACGCCTTGACTACTCGACCGATCATAATCAAATATTGCATCCACGTTCCCGGGGTTGCCACGTTACAACAAAAAGGCATAGAGTATCTTTATTCTAGAAAAAAATACTGTTCCCGAGGTGAACCTGAAGAACAGGCAAAAGCTAGTAAGATATATTTTAATTGGAAGTACAGAAATATTGGAAATATTGTTCAAATACACTTGGAAGAATTCACTCATAACTCAAATCAGCGATAAAAAAAAAACTTCTTGTGCGTCCTATTGTTGCGCTTCGGTTAGGTGAAAGGAAAAATCTATGGTCTATGAATGTACACTGTGCGTCGCTACGAAGCTTACAAAAGGACAGACACCTTCGTCGCACGTGAATATGTCCTGCAGGTCGTCCCAGTGAGTTCGCCACGGCGCCTGCTGTACTGCTAAGGTGTGTCGGTTCACGACGGGGTAATGAAAAGAAAATAATGAGAAAAAAAAATAAAGGTTCAGTTCTATGTTCCAGTAGCTGTTTAAATCGTTAAATTAATTTCTAAAGTTATATTTCGTCGTAGTTAGAAATAACATCTGGACTGGATTTACACCTATGACCACATAGTTGAGTGCAATTAGATTTATACCTCGGAAACCAGCTTACGGCGGTATAGTAAATGGCTTTTTGTGACATTTTTTTTGTTGAATTTCTAATGTCATATACTTAAAATTTGTCTTTTAATTCCAACAATAGAACCTACATCATTCATTAGTGCTCAGAGATCCAAGTTTATCGTAAAGGAAACTAACATTTTTTAACATTTGAATAAATATTCTCACTATAACTATTCGTAATTAATAATTATAACAACAATAAATATTATAAAAAATTGGTAAACGGATTCTCCAAAATTTAATAATGTTTTTTTAAATTAAAATGTAATATTATCATTGTAGAGACACTATACATACGTTTCTTAAGGCATATTTTATCGAGAATTTCAACAAATACGACCAAAAATATTTAGAGAAAAATACCAATCGAATTGAGAACCTCCTCCTTTTTGAAGTCGGTTAAAAATAATGTTCTACGTGGACACAAACACGATACTAAACTGTTTAGATAATGAAAAAGAACTAGATAATGGAAAAAAAACATTAGTGGAAAGTTTCAATGAGTACACTTTTTAGTATATAGCATTCGAATTTCATTCATGGCCTTCAACAACAAAGAATCATTAAAATCCGTTTACTTATAGCTGGGTTCCATTATTTTTCATTTATAAGACCTAATTGCACTTGACCCCAGATTTTATCCAGATCCCGTTCTTGTGTTGATGTTAACCTTTTTCCAAATTTAAACTATAATTCATAGCCTCGGTACAGCTAATTCCAAACCTAATTATATATATACAGTCGGAATGATAAAGGAAGGGCTTATGATTTGTTTTTTATGACATATTATATACTTCAAGTATAAGTACTTCTAAATAATATTAACTTTATTATTATTATATTATTATCAAGGTATTGAATGGTCTATTCTAGTCGTTAATAATGTTGTTTCATATTGTCCACAAATCGAATTGAAACAACTGAAAAATAAACACAACGTTTATTGAAAACAAAATAATAAAATATAAAGTAAATAATAACTAAAGATAAAAACTATAAAATAAGCAAAACTGGGTCTCTAACACTGGCTACACATGAAGCGCTCCTAAAATGCATACAGCGTGTAGACAAACACATACTACGTACGTACAGTCATTGCACTGCTTTTGTGTGTCGTCAGTCCTTGTTACAGTGTGTAACACGTGGGGCATTGGTTCTACATATAGTGGTGATCGAGAAGATTTGTGTTTGTGTTGAGATTTATTTTTGTGTAATGAGAGTTCAATAGCGTATTAGCAGTAAACAACGTTCTATTTATATACAATAATAATATACATCCACATTTTCATGATGTTTATAATATAGAAAAGGTATGTGTATTTTTTAACTGCATTATAAACTTGTAAAGCGATCGGTTACAAAATAAAAGTGTAAATTGAAAAGATTCAATACATAAGAACGAGACTGTCTACACGCTGTATAAGAACAATCACAAAAGCCTACGGTATTACAGCTGCAAACATATAAAGGCATTTATTCTACACATCGCACTCACTCTTGTACTGTGAAAGGTTATCGGCTAAGTTATATGTGCTCGCAAATCACTTTAAAAGCTAAGTGTATCGGCTACGACGATCTTATCTCTAATATTAGTACAGATAATGATCGATCGATTAGTGCAATCCACGAGCGAGGCGACTACGAGGCCGAGTTCGAACATAAAAATCAATCGGTACGACTTTTCCTTCGTCGAAAACGCGTTAAAAATTCGGGTCAACAGAGCGATGGCATAATTTAGAATCGTCATCGTGCGTCACAACAGGAGAAGTAACGTAAGACGATATCACAATTATATTCGAATCGAGTCAAATCTTATCTTTTTACTGAACG